>OY757936.1:60200536-60218036 GCA_963585895.1 Sepioteuthis lessoniana
GCTTGATATGTAGGACGCTTGAAGCTGGGCTTGAAACCTGCCCAACTTTATGTTAGACTTAGTATTAGACCACTTGGCCAACAAGCGTACCATGTTGGCTAAGGAAATATAAGGTATTATGTAGCAACAGCAGCAGCAGCATTGTTTGTTTGTTTACATTTTATACATTACTGGATACCAGAGTGCTCAATTCGTTCAAAGAGCTAAGCATTATGCGAGTGGCAGCCAAAAATTCTTTCGCCAGAGTGCGCCCAACATTACGCTAGACTCAGTATCAGACCACTTGGCCAATAAGCATACCACGAAGGAATTATATGGTATTATGTACCAACAGCAGCAGCAGCGTTTGTTTGTTTACATTTTATACCTTACTGGATACCAGAGTACTCAACTCATTCGAAGAGCTTTGCATCATGCGAGCGGCAGTTGGAAATTCATTATATATTTTTATATATATATATATATATATATATATATATATATAATAAACTACATGTTATTTCTTTGAAGTAACTCCATTCAGTTCTGCTTTGGATGTAGATTTTCCAGAAAATTTCTTATTTCAAGGTATTTCAAGATATAATAAAATTCTATTAAAAAATTGTTAAATAAAGGAAAAGAGGGATTTTGGTCTATATTTCATGTTGAAAGAGAATGATGAGTGATATATATTGTCAGTTGACCTTGTGATATAATTTTTTCCTCTTACCAATTTCAAAGTCTAGTTCTTTCCAACATACAATCATTTTGAGGTCATAAATGGATTCCTTGTAAAATTTTCTCATAGCATGTTCCCATCATATGGTTTATCATATTTTTTGATAAATTTGCTTCGTTTATTGTTCATGAAAGGACCAATCTAACTCCGTGTGCTGTGGTGGTGGTGGTGGGGATTCAAAAGATATGGTGTATTTGTGAAGAAGACAATTTTAGGATTTAGGAAAACTAACCCTAATAAAAACTTACACTTACGAATGTGGTGAATGTTTAGCTTTATGGCATAACAACCCCTTATAGGTTATTTAATGCAAATCCTTTTTATTCATATATGTTAAATATAAATATATATATATATATATATATATATATATATATATATATATATGTTTTCTAATATATATATATATATTTTCTAATATATATATATAGTACAATTAAATGGAGACTCAAACTTGGTTAAGCCGTCATAATAAATTTATTTCGGCGGAGAATATTGTTGGTATATTCTCCGTATATATATGTTAAATATATATATACCAGCTCATTGGTCTAGTGGGTAGAGTGTTTGCCAATGGTCCAGGAGACCTGCGTTCAATCCCAGGTTGTGCCATACTAAATACTTAAAAATGGTACTTGATAATTTCTTGCTTAACACTCAGTAATAAAAGGTATGTATCGAGGATAAAGTGGAGCAATCCTGGGAAAGGATTAGTGCCCCCCCCCCCTACACCTCGGTGTAATAGCTATTGAAAAGGGAGCCTTCTAGTTGCCCTCAACTACAGATGCCAACTTTACTTATATATATATATGATTTGTAAACACATTTTTTAGTTTAGATTTTTAATAAGGCCTGAACTCTTTTTTTTTTTTTTTTTTTTGCACTTAGTTAAATGGTTTCTAGTATTTCTATTTAACACAACTCTTTTTATAATTAATCATATTTTTGCACATAGTTAAATGGATATTCATATGATTTTTTAAATGAATAGGTTGTATGTAATTTCCTTCTTTAATAAGTTAGAATCTATTGGTTTGTACTCTAGTATTGCTATTGTTTCTACACAGTTAATGGTTTCAATTATTCCTGTCTAACACCAATAATTTTATTCTATATTAATCATTTAATTGTGCTCAATGAAGTGGTTTAAAGTATTGTTATTTATCATTAATTATTCAATTCAGCTCTATTTATTCATCTGCACACAGTCAAATGGTTCCAAATATTGTTATGTAATACCAATAATTCATGAGAATTAACTTTTTTTCTTTTTTTTTATTCATTGCAGACCTTTTTGCCCCCCTCTTGGTAGTTTTTGTGTTATTTCTTCTTTCACTACGTTTCGGTCAAATTTCACCTCTGGCCCTCTTCAGGTGATTTTACCTCGGATAGGAATGCTGAGCCTTGTAACCATATCCCCAGTAATTACTGCCTTCCATAGCACCATGTTTTTGACCAAGTAAACCTCTGGCCGGCTTGGGTAGGATTTGAAACCGCTATCTTCTGACAATGCTCACCTGGAACTGTAGAGACTCTACGCCTCTATCTGCTGGGCCACAAAAACTACCAAGATGGGGGCAAAAAGGTCTGCAATGAATTAAAAAAAAAAGAATTAATTCTCAGATTCGGAAGCCTCATCTCAAAATGATTCCAATTAAAGACACCAATAATTCAATTTAGGCATCCAGTTAATGAGTTTCAAGTATTGCTATTTAACTTAAATAATTCTATTCAACATTACTCATTCATTTGGACACAGTTAAATGATTCTAAGTATTGTTATGTATCACTAACTACTTCAGTTAGACATCAGTCATTTGTTTACACACAGTTAAATGATCAAACAGTTCTATTTCTAATATTTTAATTTGGCATAAATCTTTTGTTTGCATTCAGTTTAAATGTCAAACACTTCTTATTGAGCCATGGATAGGACCCTATTAAGTGCTACCACTCTGGGTCAGAGTGGACCTGAGAGTACTGGCAATGAAGAGGTACTTCACATTCCCAAAAGCTCAACAACTGGAGCCTCACCATCAGATTTTTTGTGTCATATCCAGGACACTCATTGGCAGGGAGGGGTCTTACCTCTCTGCAGAGATACAGTTGGTATATTCTACAGCCCCAGTTTACAGGACTGATGGGTGGTGAGTGTAATACTTACATTTACTACCCAGGTAAAAGTAAGTTTCAGTCAATTGCTTCATTTTTTTTTTAAATTTTTATTTACTAAATAGGTAAATCTTTTGCCAGCTATAATCTAGCCATCGGCCATATTTCTCCTTTCCCCTAACTACTGAAGTGTCAAGTTATGGATAATGGTCAATTTTATATTTTTGCTTTAGTTATAACTGTTTAATAAACAAATGAAGTTAATGACTAAAATGTAATCTTATTTGGATGGTGAATGTAAGAAGGACATTATTTTAAATTTTCTTTGGTGGGTTTTTCTGTATAAGCACCAAGAAAACTTTTTATTCTTCATATTCTGTCTCTAATTTAAAAAAACAAAGTGTTGGGAACTTTTGCACAATATTTGAGCGTTCTTTGTACTAATATTTTTAATAATTTTTTTATCAAACCTACTTTAGGCACAAGTCTGGAAGTAAGAATTGAACTTGCAAATGATGCAAATCCAGATTTCCTGACTATTTGATGTTTGCAAAGATTTTCAATTGAATTTCCAATTTTGAGTGAGAAGTCAAATAGTCAAAATTCCAACAGTCATTTGATATTAAAGATAAAATCAGTGTAGTATTAATTTAATGAACTGTTGATGATATCAAATCTGTTTGAGTCAAAGGTCAAATGTATCTGATTGGGTTGGACAGTGTTACTATACAAAAGAAGGAGATAAAGCCACATGATAATAAATTATTTCTTTGAGTTTTTTGCCACCAAGATGTAGTGTCATGATGAACACATGCAGTGGTGCCTTAATGAACACATGTAGTGGTATCTTGATGTATGCATGCAGTTGTGTCTCAATGTACATGTGTGGTGGTGTCTTGATAAACACATGCATTAATATCTTGATGTACACATGTAGTGGTGTCTCAATGTACACGTGTAGTGGTATCTTGATGTACCTGTGTGGTGGTATATTCATGTACCTGTGTGGTGGTATATCGATGTACACATGTAGTGGTGTCTTGATGTACATATGTAGTGGTGTCCTGATGTATGCAGGTTGTGATGTCTTGATGTACATGTGTAATGATGTCTTGATGATGTACACACGCAGTGGTATCTTGATATATGCATGTAGTGGTGACTTGATGTACACATGCAGTGTTATCTTGATGTACATGTGTAGTGGTATCTCAATGTACACATGTAGTGGTATCTTGATCTATGCATGTAGTTATATCTTGATGTACACATGTAGGGGTGTCTTGATGTATGCAGGTTGTGATGTCTTGATGTACACGTGTAGTGGTATGTCGATGTACACATGTAGTGGTATCTTGATCTATGCATGTAGTGGTATCTTGATCTATGCATGTAGTGATATCTTGATGTACACATGTAGTGGGGACTTGATGTACATGTGCAGTGGTATCTTGATGTACACATGTGGTATATTCATGTACCTGTGTGGTGGTATATCGATGTACACATGTAGTGGTGTCTTGATATACATCTGTAGTGGTGTCTTGATGTACACACACAGTGGTATCTTGATATATGCATGTAGTGGTGTCTTGATGTACATGTGTAGTGGTATCTCAATGTACACATATAGTGGTATCTTGATCTATGCATGTAGTGATATCTTGATGTACACATATAGTGATATCTTGATGTACACATGTCGTGGGGACTTGATGTACATGTGTAGTGGTGTCTTGATGTATGCATATAGTGGTGTCCCAATGTACACGTGTAGTGGTATATTCATGTACTTGTGTGGTGGTATATCGATGTACACATGTAGTGGTGTCTTGATGTACATATGTAGTGATATCTTGATGTACCTGTGTGGTGGTATATTGATGTTCATGTGTAGTGGTATCTTGATGTTCATGTGTAGCAGTATCTTGATGTGTGCAGGTTGTGATGTCTTGATGTACATGTGTAGCAGTATCTTGATGTACCTGTGTGGTGGTGTATTGATGTTCATGTGTAGTGGTATCTTGATGTTCATGTTGACAACAAACTCCATTTTGTTTTGTTCTTTTTACTTAAATTACTAATTCAAAGAGTTTACTTTTATTCAAATCTTATGGGCATTTTTTTCTGCTTTAGATCAACACAAACTATACATACAAGATGGTGGCTCAAGTAACAGGGCAGCCAATAATATTACAAAATAGATTGATTGTGCAATTACTTTGGCCTCAACCGTTAAGTGTGTTTTGTTGAAGTTTGAGTGATGTACTGGTGTTGGATTGACTAACCATTTTTTTATCTGCTTTAGATTAAAAAATGATATACATACAAGATGGTAGCACAAGTAACAGGGCAGCCAATAATATTTCAAAATAGATTGACTGCTCAATTATTTTAGCCTCGACTTTTTGTTAATTGCTATTAACTTAGTTTCTTTGAAGTTTTAGTGATGTACTGGTGTTGGGTTGACTAACTATTTTTTTTCTCTGCTTTTGATTAAAACAAACTGCTGTTAATAATTTCCCACTAATATATATATATATATATATATATATATATATATAAAGAAAGAAAGAAAGAAAAATAATCCTAGAAATATATTTCATTCAAAATTCAATTGGTCTCATTTCTTTAGGCTAGTTCCTTAGTCTATTATTTATCATAAACACAATTATCTCCTGTTGAACAACAGCTCCTTCAAATAATTGCATTTTTCCAGCAATTTCATATACATCACAGAAAAATAGATTGTTTCTGATTGTAGAACAGAAATTATTCATCAAAGTAAATGATATCATTTCAGATCGGCCAGATCTCAGTGGACCATTGGTTTGTCAAATACTGCTCTATGGTAGAGGGGAGAAAACAACAAAGTTGAGGACACTAGTTTCAGGGAATCTTAAGATGATAATCATTCCTTTTGTATTTTCTTCTTTTTACCTTGCTGTCAAACCATTTGAACTAAATCTTATTACTTAAATGTATTAACAGCTCAGTCGGCTGGGGCTGTAGAATCCACTGACGACATCTATACAGAGACTAAGGCTCCCTCCAACCAAAGAGTGTCCTACATATGACACTAAACTAACTTTGGAGAATGTAGTGTACTACTTCATTGCCATTACTCCCAGGTCCACCCTGACCTGAATTAGTTGTACCTGTTTGGGTCTCATCTATGGGCCAAACAGAACTATTTAATCATTTTACTATTCTTGAAACCATTCAACTGTGTGCAAATAAATGAGCTCTGGCATATTCAAAAATAATGCTACCTATAAAGAGTTCATTTAAAAATCATATATATGTATAAACAGGAATTGGCATTAGATAACCATCAGTGGTTGATAAGCCATTAAACCAAGTAACTTAACCTTAAATATATTAAGTTCTTTTGTCTTTTATCATTAGTTTTCTTTTCCATCTGATTGTTTTTAAGTTATGTATTTCACATAGCACCAATACCCTTGGGAAAGGTATGAATCCAATTATTCCCCCTCTAGCTATGGGTAAATAGTAGGGCAGACAGATTTCTTCAGCCTTGGTGTGGCAACTAGTCTAGGAGAAGGAAAACTCTTAATTTAAACCTGTTAAACTCCACTTAAAAATTGACCTTGTGTCATATCCTGCCTGAGCAGAGGGGTTGGTAAATATGGTTTTTAAGTTATGTATGCTTTTATCTTAAAAGAAGCTAAGAAAAAGTTTATTGATTTGGTAAGAAAACCATACAAATGATACCATAGTTGATAAGAATTTACTTGATTTCTTTCTTAGTTGAAGTAATATCTTTTCCTAAAATACGCTATACCTGCAGAATTAACATACACTGGCTACAACTCCTGCAGAGGGCTGTAGAAGTTACCCTTCTGATATAGTAGAAGCAGTAAGATACTCACCCTTTGACTAGCAGACCTTCAGAAAGTGGTTCTGCTTGCCTCAGACATTGCATATTTGACCTCATGTGATATACATCCATGGTCGGTGACCTATTCCAGTTTCACCCTGCCGTTCCACTCCCTCTACACATTATATCAGGTTTGCATTCATTCCCAACATGTTCTCCCCCCAGTTGTGGGAAGTGTTTGAACAGGCTGTATTTTGGACCCATCTCTGTCAACGATACACTGACTTCCAAACTCCCACTACATCTGAGATGTCAGATCTCTTATTTTGGTCTTGCATAGACATTTTGAATGCTTTGGCATGGTTTATGTTCTGATCCAGGGTCCTCAGCAACTTTGCCTTAGCCAGTATATCCACTTGTAGCACATGATTAGCTATACTTCGAATGAATTGATCCTTGATGTATATGCTGGATAAGTCATGATTGCAGTCAGGGCATATGGAGTTGCAATCTCATGCTCCTGACTGTATCCAAATCAAGTAGTTTTGGATGGTGAAAAATATCTAAGTGATGTCTCTTCTACATGGGATAAGACACACCTCCATCTGAAAAAAAATATTAGTTCTAAATTTCACCACAGATTCTTTGAAAGGTGCTTCTAAGCCCTTGAGGGCTTATTACAAGGGCAGTGTAGCAAATTAGTGTAACAAGTGGATGTAACAAAACATAGCATGATATTGTAACAGAGGAGTCTTCTGTGTAACTGATAAAAGGTTGATATTGAAATGAATTATAAATAAAACATCCACACAGAAAACAAATAACAGGAGGTTGAGTTGAGCAGACGTCTTATGTATTTGTATATTTTTGGTTAGAAGCAATAATTTGCAAATGTGTATATTTGTTTTGTATGTGTACAATGAACATAAATGTTTTAGTTTTTTTTTTTAATTGCTTACTTGTGTGTCAGACTTGAATTTTTTTGAGAATTGAACTTTGTCATCTATGGTGAAATTTAGAAATAATATTTTGGTTCAGCAGTTAAAGCAGCAGTTAAATATATCAGGCCTGTTTTCTTTCAATTTCAGACTTCTGCTCTTTAGGTGGAGGATAGCAGGTCCAGATCCACTAGATTTTTGTGGCAAAATAGGAAAATGTTATTCTCCGAAATGATGACACACTTGGGTTTTTTATATGAAAAGGTAATTTTTGATGTGATGAAAAACCCTGACTTAGAGACAATTTCTGCTTTGTGTGAAATGACTTGAAGAAATAATTTCTCCTTTTAAAATTATGGAAATAAAGAAGCTAACCATCTTTTAGGAAATCTCATAAATGTGAGAACATAAAAAATATGTTAGTTAACTTCTTTCCATTATTTGAATGTGAAACAACTATGGAATACAATAAATAAATATCTTAGATAATTTGCTTTTTTGATAGGGGTTCACATGACAGTTCTAAAAACCTGCCCTTGATCCTTTTTCATTTCTGGTCTTTGAATCGTAAATGTTGTTTCTTACTCTGCTTGGGAACAGTAAAGCCACATGGCTTTTTTACCAAGCCTTATCATATAAGTTGGTTGGTTTCTTTGTTTAATGGCATATCAACTCTTTTTACGTTATTTAATGCCAAAGGCATTCTCATAGAAGAACAGTAGTGGTACTATTTAACCCATAGCTGGGAGGATAAGGGGGTTCATACCTTTCCCAAGGGTATTTGTCCGAAAGTGAACGTAATAGCGCGACTTGAGTACGAACTTGCGTACTACAATTCCGCAGTCCATTGCTTTAACCATTACACCACAAGGACACCCCCCCTTATCATGTAAGCATTTTTCTATTTTGTGATTCTTCTTCATACTGCTTATTTATAGAACAATATGTGTATATTTCTAGCTGTTAGGAATGCAAATATGTATTCTTTCCTTTTTAATACCATGTGTGGGTCGATTACGTATGTAAATGGTTAAATGTTTGTGCTATGTACAAAGAGTGTATCTTGTGTATTTTGTTTTGATATCATCGGTATGTATATTATGTACATAAAAGGTTAAATGTTCCTGTATGTACAAATGCTTTTATCTTGTATTTTTTCTGTTATGTTTAGTATTAGTATATCACAGATATACTAATAATTGTATTGGTAAGTGGGAGGGAACTCTATGAAAATATCTTCCTTCACATTTCAATTCTAGTTTGCTGATAAATGACTTTGCAAACATTTTCTCTCATGACTTCATTTGGATATTAAATCGAGTATGTGTATGTCTTTGTGAAATCTTCATTTCATGACTAAAAGGCTGATGAATGCCAAAGAATTGGCTTCACATATGAATAAAGCTTGAATTTCACCTTGAAGATGACACAATCTGAATTTATTTATGAATTAGGGTTTTTCCAGCTTCTTGCCTGGTCAGAATTAATGTCAAATCGTTTTATAGAGTACGCACCAGTCAATTCATGCATGGCCTTCATAAAAATGTATGGTACATTTGACATTCCACTTCAAGGTGGTCTTAAATGTCAAGAATTGAAATCAGACCTAGTCCTTTTAAACAAGGGGACAGGTACTGTCTGGTGGAAGGGACCCTAGGACCACGGTAATATCTTACATCACTTCTTTAATCTGCCTAAACGCAGGTAATTTCAAATATGGGTGTCAAATTTTCTTTCTCTTTTTTTTCTCTTTTTCTTTTCCACTTTTTCCTTCTCTTTTTCCCTTCTTTTCTTTTTTTCTCTTTTTCTTTTTTCCTTTTTCCTTCTTTTTCACCTCTTTCTCCTTTTCCCCTTTTTTCCTTCTATTCTCCTGATTTTCCTTTCTTTTTCCCTTTTTCTCCTTTTCTCTCTTTGCTCTTTTTCATTTTCTCTTTTCCTCTTCTCTGTGTGCAGCCATTCAAGTTCACCATGGGAAAAAAAATTTTGAATAACTTAAAAAAAAAATTATTTTTTTTGTTTTATTAACGAGACTTTAAACTTGCTGCAATTTTTTTATTTTTCAAATATATACATACATACACACACACACACACACACACACACACATATATATATATATATATATATATATATATATATTACATTTTTATAAGGGGGCATTCATTTTCACATTGTAATTCAATGTAGATGGTTGGGTTTTATGGCATATCAACCCTTGTAGGTTATTTAATGCCAAATCCTCTTTATACATATATATCAAATATATATGATTTGGTTTGGTTGGATTTTATGGTATATCAAGCATTGTTGGTCATTTGATGCTAAATCCACTTTATAAATAGAGATATCAAATATATGATTTCCTAACACATTTTGTAGATTTTCAAATGAGCCTCTGCAGAGATACCATGGATGTATCCTGCAGTACCAGTCAACTGGGCTGCTAATGCTGAATGATCATCCATTTCTGGAACAAGTATTAAAAAAGGAACCCCCAAGTAAAAAATAATTTGACCTGTCGGGTTAATTATCTGTTTCAGGACACTGTTTTGGAATGGGTGATCCTTCTACATTGATTTAAAATGTGAAAATCCCCCCACCACCTTGTAAAATCTTTTTTTTTTCAAAGGCAAGGGAAATGTAGTGAAGTTGAGGGTCTAATTAGCTTAAATCAACTAAAATAAATTTCTAGAAAAGGTTTTTTTCCACAGTGACTTCGAACAGGTGCACATATAGAATTTTTACATTTTCTTTTTCCCTTCTCTTCTCTTCTTTCTCTTTCTCTTTCTCTCTCAGATGTTTTCACTTAGCAAGATCAGTCTCTAATTTATGAACATTTTAATATTTTCAATATGGAAGTGAAGCTTTTTACTGGCTGAAGAGTTTGTTTCTTCAACTAAGTCAGACTTGACTTTTTCTATCTGCTTGAACAGTATTAATAGCCATTAATAGTCTTAAGTTGTCTAAATTTCTTAAAGGCAAAGCATTAGCATTTTTATCTGCTTGTTTACACCAATATTTGTAGTAAACATATGATAATCATCTTAAGTTATCCAAATATCCGAGATGAAGCAGCCATCTTTAATATTAATAGAATAAGATAGGAGTATATGTTTGAATAAAATAATGGATGCTTCCATTTTGATTTTGAGGAAAGATGATGGCCAAAGGACAAAATCAGTCACAGTTAAAACTCACACATCATTATTATAATACAGATCATATGGAAATCAGACCTGACTGATAAAATGAAATGCAGTTTCTTCCAGGCAGCGGTCATGTCAATACTGCTATATGGATGCACTACTTGGACGCTAACTAAATGGCTGGAGAAGAAGCTAGACGGCAGCAACACCCAACAAGGCACCAACTATACAGCCAGCTGCCTCCCATCATGAAAACTATCCAAGTTAGATGAACCAGACATGCAGGACACTGCTGGAGAAGCAAGGACGAGCTCATAAGTGATGTACTCCTATGGATACCTGTATATGGCCAAGCAAAAGTAGGATGACCAGCTTGAACATACATACAGCAGCTATGTGAAGATTCGGGATGTAGCCCTGAAGATCTGCCAGAGGTGATGAACGATAGGGAGAAGTGGCGAGAGAGGGTCAGGGATATCCGTGCTGGCGGCATGACATGATGATGATGATGATGATGATGGACCCCCTCACATGGCCGAGCAAAAGCAGGGAGACCAGTTCGAACCTACATACAGCAGCTCTGTGAGGATGCAGTATGTAACCCTGAGGACCTGCCTGAAGCAATGAACAATAGGGAGAAGTGGCGAGAGAGGGTCAGGGATATCTGTGCTGGTGGCACGACAAGATGATGACGATATATATGTATATATATATATATATATATATATATATATATAAAACATATATGTATGTTATTATAAATATTATATATAACATTATATCCAGTATATCATGTATTTATATCATATATCATTCATTTTATTGGCCTAATGAGTAGAGTGTTTGCCAATGGTCCAGGAGACCAGGGTTCAATCCCAGGTTGAGTCATACCAATGACTCAAAAAATGGTACTTGGTGCAGTCTTGCTTAACTCTCAGCATTGTAAGGTACGGATCTAGGGTAAAGTAGAGTAATCAAGGGAAAGGAGTTGTGCCCTTCCGTACACTTTGGTTTAGTAGCTATTGAAAAGGGAGCCTTCGGGTCACCCTCGACTAAGGTCGACAACTTTACTTACTTTTATATGTATATATATACATTAGTTGTTATATGATATGTATATTTGGTAAAATGCATATTATTCATATGAAGTAATATATAATCTATAATATATGTAGGGAGAGAGAAAAAAATTGATTCGAAGGCAATCCAAGCAGAAGGAGAGATTCATTGAGAAACAAAGTTTGCACTATAGTGTTTCGGTTCTAATGAACCATCATCAGTACTGGGAGGGATGATATTAGTGATGTTAACTCTATGATAGATGTTTGAAAAATTATACACAAACCTAGGGAAAATCTATATATTGGAAAAAAATTGTCTGTTTATATCAGTAAATCAGCGTTTGTTGATAAAATTCTATCATATGTCTTTATATGATTATTTTATGGATTTTATATGTTCCATTTTTGCATCGAGGAAAATTTTGAAACAAAGGAAGGAAGAAAAAGAAGAAAGAAAGAATGAAGAGGAAGATGAAAGAAATAGAAGATAAGAAAATAGAAGAAAAGTAGAGGAAAGGATAAAACAAGCAAAACAAACATGAACAGCAGAGTTACAAAGTTATATATATATATATATATATAAGAGGATCATTAAATAAGTTTCCAGACTTTTTTTGTATGGGCACTTTTATTGATAGTACACACATGAAACTCTAGTCCCCTTTGAAGTAATCTCCTCCGGCTGCAATGCACTTGTACCATTCCAACAACTTCTTGAAGGCCCTATGGAAGTCCTCTTGTGTGAGCATGTCAATGACCTTCATCACAGCCTCTTTCATCTCCTCAATTGTCTCATAACGACAGCCTCTGAGCTTAGGGAATAAGCAAAAGTCACAGAGAATAAGGTCTGGACTATAGGGAGGGTGACGAATTGTCTTGATGTCCATCTTGGTCAAATAGTCTGTGACAAGGATAGAGTTGTGGACTCCTGCATTGTCCCAGTGGAAATGCCACTGACTCGATTTGAAGAGTGCTGGCCTCTTCCGACGGAATCTCTTCCTGAACTCGCTTAAAACCTCAACATAGTAACCCTAATCCAAACCCTTTGGCCAATCAACTCTGGTATATTGACTTCCTTACTCCTCCCACACCTCTCATCATCCCTCACAGACTCCGTGCCTTCCTTGAATCTCTTATGCCACTCAAAAACTGATGCTCAATTCATGCAAGATGGTCGAAAAGCAGTCTGAAGCATTCCATATATTTCTTTGGCATTTTTTCCTAGTTTAAAACAGAATTTTATTGCATATCGTTCTTTTAAAGTGTGCTCATATCCAGATTGGATTTTTGAAATTCACCAGCTGTGACAATCAGGCTTTAGTAAGGTGTATTCCAGCTGCTGTAGCTGTTCATTTGAAGCTGAAATTAAAGTAGTAAAACCTACAGTTAGACTAATTTACCAAGGTTTCATCGCATGGATCATCAGGAAGAATCAGATTGTTCCTGATGATCCATGAGATGAAACCTGGGTAAATTAGTCTGACTTTGTAGCCTTTATTACTTAAGATTATATATATATATATATATATATACTTATATTCTTTACTACTTATATATATATATATATATAAGAAAGAAGTCACAAATTATTATTCTGCATGTATTACAAGTATGTAACAGTTAATAAAACTCAATAATTGGTAGTAATTGATTATTGAAATGAGCTTACTATCAATTACGCAATGATGAGATATTCCTTCTTAATATAAAGTTGATTTGAAAGAAGGTATTGCACTACGATTGGCCTGCATATATAAAAGATATACCAGATAGTCTACTGTGGGTGTTGGACATGACAAAAACCTTAAAACTTGATTATCTATTTCAACCCCATTTAAATCTACTTCAGATCAAGAATACACCTAATTCTCACAAGATTACTGGTAGTAGCTGCAAGTGATAATCCTAAACTTTAAGTGCCACATGAGCAATGAACCTGACAAAGCAAGTATCAAAGGTCATTAATCTGATTTAAATTTGCCCATAAACCTTTGCTGCATTGTCATTTATGTTGATCATACCAATGTGGTGCGTAGACAAAGGAATATTCGCTCGGATTATATTAAATTCTTCATAATATAAGGATTTCAATTGTATACCATTCAAAAATTATTGAAGCTAAAGCTGTATTTACCAATTGAGGAATTAACAGTGGAGTAAATTTTGATTTACTTCTAAATTATCCTCTTGGCATTTCACACACTTACTCCAGTGAGTTTTCCATTGGTTGAAGCACTTCTGTCACCTAAGTTTAGAAAACAAAGTTTAATAAAACTAGGAGACTGGTGAGAAGAAATTGTACTACATTTGAGCAATCTGTGTTTCACACACACATTTTGTATACTCTATTGCTTGGATGTATATATATATATATAAGTAAATCTGACAGGATGAAAAATAGAAAAGTAAATTAATCCAATAGGGTTGAATTTATTAAGATGGGAAGTCAACATTAAAATGTTTCAGTTGTAATATCATATGACAAAAGATTGAGACAAATTTTTGAAGCCAGTGCAATTTCGCTTTTAGCCTCTGTTGATAAATGATCAGGATTTTTCAATCTATCCCCTTCCTTAGGTAAATTAATTTTGAATTGCTACAGCATATCAAACTTTAATTATCTTTCTATACACATTTGTCTTCTTTATTTCTTTCTTTTTCTTTTCTCAAAAATTCTGACATTTTATGCTTTTATAATCTTTCAGCCGATAATATCTCCTAGAAATTCAACACATTTTAAACATCATTGCCTGTGCCAATCATGTGATAGTTTTTGTCAAAAAAAGAACTTTAATTGAATAGTTATGAGCTCTTTTTTTGCATATATATTTTCTCTTTCGTTATTTTAATAAACATTCATCATTTTCCAGCAACATTTTTTCATTATCTAAACATCCTGATAAAGGTTTATTAAAACCAACATGTTTTAATGTTGAGTTTCCATCTGAATAAATTCATCACTTTTAAATCAATTTGTTTTTCTATTTTCTTCATATATATCACAATTTAAGTCTCCCCAAGTTGATTTTGTCTATAACCAATAGTTTGTTTTCTATACAATAGAAACACTGTTGGATATTGACTTGAAGACCTTTTTCACATGCTAGAAGGAAGTCAGACACTGGGAACAAAAATAACAGTACCTGGTACCTGAAGTAAACAGATTGCAGGTGTTCCCAGTGGAAATGCTGCATAAATTGCATGCGAGAAAGGAGCATGATCATGTGCATAAGTTCAAGCTGAAAGAGATGTAACCTCGAGAATTTGTGTGGCCATCCAGGATATTATATAATGGGGAAAGTTTTGATCTAAAACAGAAGAAAATAGGGGTTTACTGAAGATTCATACGTTGGCTCTGCATGCAGTGAGTGTGCAGCTCAGCTGTCCTTGACCTTCTTTTACTCGACTTTCTCGTCAGTACATTTTGGGTTATAAAAGTAAAAGAAATGAAGCAGAATATATTTCTATGCATCAGCATTGTCTTTCTCGGCTATACAACACAATCATCAGATGAAAAAAAAAGTCCATCTGCTAGTTTTTTGGGTTTTTTTTCCATTTTATTTTTACTGTCATATCCTAGACACTCGGGCAGGGGATCTTACCCCTCTGCAGTAATGCTGTCAGTGTATTTTATAGCCCCCATCCCAGCTGACTGGGCTACTGAAAACTATGGGTCAGAAAGTAATGAGACAATGCACACTCACTCTTCTAAATGAAGTTAGCAGTCTAAATATTAGCAGTCTAGTCAATAGCTTTTTATTTGATAAGCTGTCCATTTAAGTTGTGCAAAAATATTCTCTTTGAAATTGAAAAAATAAATGTAAAGCTTTTATCTCTATACTCTCTCATCGTAACTGAAAAAATCTGTAAAGCTTCCGTCTCAATACTCTCTCATTGCAAGAATCAGGTTGAAATATTATGTTTAACTTGATTTTTATTTGGTTTATTGATTTTGTATTTTGAATTTGAATTGAAGAATAGTTGCCAAATTTTACTTGAATAGAGCTGGAATAAATAATCTGTGCATGTACACATATTCACACCTCTGTGTGTGTGCATGTATATGTATGTATGTATATATGTATGCCGATGCTTTCGGCATATACACAAAAGCATAGAATCCTTTGAGAATAGCCGTATGCAGTACAGCGCTTACAAACGTCTGATTCGTAAAGGCGAACAGGGTCCAGTACCGGGTCCACAAAGTCACTAGGCTAACTGTGACTTATGTGGAAAATTGTACCTATCTCTTGCTGGTCTCAAAAGCCATCTGCGTAAATGTGCAAAATCTATCTTGCGCCCAAATAATGTCTCTGCAAACAAAACTGGACAGTTGTGCTAATTCTGAGGTAAAATCTGTCATAGCTTGGCTGACCTGAAGAGTCACCTATGAACACATAGAATTTAAGGGGGGAGTAGGGCAGGGGGAAAGGACATGAAACAAAGGAGGTGGTCATGCTTGAAACCCAAGTGGGCAGCCATTGTATATACCTTATACAGTGGGTGGGTTAATGAAAGCCTTAATAATGTGTGCTACATTTAATGGCAACCGTTGCACAACAATCATCTCTTGCTCCAGCCCCACCAATGCTTACAATGAAACAGACATCACTAATTTCTACAACAAGCTATCTTCGTTTATCTGACACATTCCCAAAAACAATGTTCTAATCATTAGTAGGGATATGAATGCTCAAATAGGCATGAATAGGAATAAATTCTGTTTGCACAATTTGCCAAACAGAAATGGTGAATAGGAAGCTAAAACTACAAACATCCACTAACCCAAAAGATTATATATTTATAAACAAAAAATGGATAAATAATGTTTTGAATTATGAAGCTATTTCCTCTTTTAAAGGAATACCTTTTGATCATGGAATCATCTCACCAAAGACTTGTAACGAAGTACGTCAGGAGGATTAATACTTCACTGAAAATTTGTTGATAAAAAAATTTAAGAAAAATCTGTTCTAAATGATATGTGTGGGCAGTGGGCTAATACACCGTCAAATTTAGTAATTGAGAGTCATATGATACTTGGGGTGGTGAGTGAGTGCATCTGTCCTTGGAAATTAAGGTTAAATCTGGCACATAAGAATGACTAAAAAGTATAAACAGAAAACTTTGTTATATCTAAAGTTATAGGTTAAAATAGTAATTTTGAATAAAGCCATTTGTTGCCTTTTTCTTTGAACACTGTTTGGTTTGACAGATTTAGCAAAACACGTAGTTTGATTCTCTGAAGTTAAAGATATATATAATTGTATCGTTTCCTGTAAACAATTGTAGATTGTTGAAAGTGGTGTGTGATTAAGAATTAAATACTCAAAAATAAATGACGCAGTTATAGCTTTTGGAAGTTATCAAAGCTCATTGATGACCTTGCACTTGTGAGATTTTGACTAGCCCTCACTTGCCAATTTACTTTTTATCTGCCAGCTGGAGCTGTTGAACCGGTAAGTGTTGTTCTTGTTTATTCTGCACGTTAGAATAGTGACTTCTACAATGGCTTTCAGAGAAATCTATCCAAAACATCACAGATTCTGATGATTTGACATATCAAAGAAGTTCATGAAAAAATCTTAAGGTAACATTATTTTTTGTAGATTTCTCCAAGGCAATTGATTCTATACACAGAGAAAAGATGAAGCAAATACTACCAGCCTATGGTAATTTACTAA
>OY757936.1:60223036-60333036 GCA_963585895.1 Sepioteuthis lessoniana
TTTTTTACACACAGTTAAATGATCAAACAGGTCTATTTCTAACAATACAATTTAGCATATGGTAACAAAGTTAAATCGTTCCAAGTATTGCTATGTAACACTAACAATTCATTTAAACGACAGTCCTTTTTTTACACACAGTTAAATGATCAAATAGTTTTCTAATAATTCATTTTAGCATAAGTCATTTGTTTGCACTCAGTTTAAATATCAAACCCATCGATAGGACCCTATCAGGTGCTATCACTCCAGGTCAGAGGGGAGCTGGGAGCCATTGCAATGTAGAGGTACTCCACAATTCTAGAGCCAAAGCATCATATTTTTACGGGAAAGTTCAGGATACTCATTTCTTATTCCCCTACAGAGATGTATTTTATAGCACTGCCAACTGGGCAGCCAGATGAAATAAGATTGACTGTCCCAAAATTTTATGAAAAAAAAGTTTTATTCTCTAAAGTAACTCAGTACTAACAAGCAAGTAAACATTTAAAAAGACTTGCTAAAACATTTACACAAACTGTATGCATACAAAGATTAATAATCATTTACTTACACATTACACATAAATAGATTAATAGTCATTTACACATACTGTACGCATAGTAAGATTGATAATCCTTTATACACACTGTACGCATACAAAAATTAATAATCATTTATACACACTGTACGCATACAAAAATTAATAATCATTTATACACACTGTACGCATACAAAAATTAATAATCATTTATACACACTGTACGCATACAAAAATTAATAATCATTTATATACACTGTACGCATACAAAAATTAATAATCATTTATATACTCTGTACGCATACAAAAATTAATAATCATTTATATACACTGTACACATACAAAAATTAATAATCATTTATATACACTGTATGCATACAAAAATTAATCATTTATACTCACTGTACGCATACAAAAATTAATAATCATTTATACACACTGTATGCATACAAAAATTAATAATCATTTATACACACTGTATGCATACAAAAATTAATAATCATTTATATACACTGTACACATAGAAAGATTAATAATCATTTATATACACTGTACGCATACAAAAATTAATAATCATTTATATACACTGTACGCATACAAAAATTAATAATCATTTATATACACTGGAAACATAGAAAGCTTAATAATCATTTGTACACACTGTGCACATACAAAGATTAATAGTCACGCTATATCTTTTTCTAAATTATTGCTCATTACAAAAAATGATTTAAAATGATGTCTGTTTCAACTCAAATTCCCATTTCTTTTACCGTTGGTATGTTTTATTTAATTTTTTTTTTACATTACTCATTAAATTCCCCTGATGTATCATTCTGCCATGAATTCATAATGCATAATTGACTACAACACTTCTACAACACTTGTAACATCCTTTTAAACAAAAAAAAACACCATATTTCTCTGAGAATCTTTGGTTTTCATGCTGATATTATTATTTTTTTTATATTGTTCAGATTTCCTGATATTTTGTCACTTCTTGATACTAATGATCTTGTGCTGTTGACTTAGGTTATTCCCAGAGCCTATAAGTAAGAACATCTTTCATATTTGGTTAACTGCATCCTCAGCCCTTGTACAGGCGGATCTTACAGTTAGATGATGACAAAATAAATTTGAATTTTTAATTTCAAATCATAGATGGAATGAAGCAATACAATGTGTGTGAGTACACCAACTACCCCAATACTACTAACCATAATGGATACCTTAAATGGCTTGAACTACTTTGGTCACATGATGTATGCATCACAGTCTTGGATGTGTAATGGTTCATAGTATATTTGTAGTGAAATTGAAAGGCAGAACCTGCGAACCTGCATACTGCTGCCTCCAATGAGCCAACCGGGGTTCATCATTCAAAGAGACTATGAATGGCATGCTGTACATGCAAGCAGAACAGCCAATGTTTACGTGAATCCAGCAACTGTCCCTGGCTGGATAAAAAACAGGTGGTGAGTTGGACGAATGAGAGAAATGAAATGTGACAACAAAGCTGTGTGGATTGAATTCCTTTCATAGCAACACCAAAAGGAAGGAAGAAAGAAAGAAAGAAGCAAGAAGTAACGAGTGAAATGGCCTACCTCAAAGTTCAAAACGAGCGTGAATGTGTCTTGCGAGTGGAGTGCTAGAAGTATAGAAAAAAAACAGAAGCATGAGCGTTCTTGGGAGTGCAATTTGTAGTCATGCTTCTCCTCTCCGGTGGGATGGGGTTTGTGACATATGCAAATCTTGGCCTGCCAGAACTGGTATGATAGGAGTTATCTCAGCATTGTTGTTGTTGTTGCATTTGTTGGTTCACAGTAGGACTGAGCTAACCAGTGTATTGACGTGGCAAGTGAGAAAGACGACTGGTCACAAGCAGTTTAACGGTTTTAATATTTTTACTAAATTTGGATTTGGGAAACAAAGAGAAGAATTGTATTCTAAAAATAAACTAAATGAGACTGACCAACGCTAACTCCCAATTCAAAAATCTTTAGAGTAACAAAAAGTTTGAGAAAGAGGAAGTAATGAGAGAGAATTAGAGAAGGAAAAAGAATGAGTTAAAAAGAAGAGGGAAAGGAAGTTCTTGAAAAAGATGCCACAGACAAGACAAGTGGTCTATAGCAGAGACAACAGTGTTAGGGGCACATTAACACAAAGTCTAAGAGGCTAATCATTGAAGAACCTAAGTGTTGTATGCTCATAATCATAACAACACAATAATAAAGACGCACGCAGGAAGACTTCTTTAACAAAATATTTACCTCTCACTTTATTGCAAGGGTTCGAAAAGGGTTACTCAAGGTTTGCGTATGAGAGAGAGCTGGTGACCAAACATAAACTGTAATATTTTGACCCCCACTCTTATGGCCGTCAACGTTGTGTCTTTCTCGTTCTCCTGATGCTCAACCGGAGGCCCAGAGGCCCACTCTGCTGGGTGATGGCTTTCTTTACTGCATCTTATCAGCATCTTCTCTTGACCCCAATTCACAAGCCCCTTCGGCCTGGTGTGGCTTTCCCTACCACATCTCATCTCTAACTGGAACTTCAACTGTCTTGACTTCTGTCTTGACTGAGCTATATAATAGTTCAATGCCCACTCGATCGCCCACTCGATCTTTGGAATAGCATGATTGATCGTCATCCAGCGGAAATAACTGTCATGCAGTTCACAGGTCACTCTCTTCCGGTACATCAGTCTATGAGTGTAACATGGGAATTTTTTACCTTGTCCCATTTCATCAGCCAATTTCCGCCCACGCGATTTCCTCTCATAACTGCCATTAGAATGTGTCACTTCCTTCCGATGCATCACCTTGGAATGGCATTTTTGGCCGGGTCAAAGGCCAAAATACAACATAAGGACTGATAGACAAATAAGTTTTCAGAATACTATCAAGATTTTACATTCAAAAATTCATAAGCATTCCACATCTTTAGTAACTTGTTGTTCATTAAGTGCTTATATATATGTAAAAGACAATTTAATTACAACTTAGACTAAACAGCTGGAGAAGAAGCTAGACAGCAATTACACAAGAATGCTGCAAGCAATATTGAACAAGTCCTGGCGGCAACACCCCACAAGGCACCAACTATACGGCCACCTGCCTCTCATCATGAAAACTATCCAAGCTAGACAAACCAGACATGCAGGACACTGCTGGAGAAGCAGGGACGAGCTCATAAGTGATGTACTCCTATGGACCCCCACATATGGCCGGGAAAAAGCTGCACAACCAGCTCGAACATACATACAGCAGCCATGTGAGGATACGGGATGTAGCCCTGAAGACCTGGCAGAGGTGATGAACGATAGGGAGAAGTGGCAAGCGAGGGTCAGGGATATCCGTGCTGGCAGCACAACATGATGATGATGATGATGAGACATCTTTGTTACTTTTACTGTTTCCATCTTTTATTGATGATTCATTTCACTTGAAAAATTTTCCTTCCAATATCAACTCGGTGAGAATACCCACTAACAACCTCCATTCAACAACCATAAGTCATACCAAAATGTGAATTGCACAGTCCGTTGGGGCTGTAGAATACACCGACTGCACCTTTGCAGCGGGGTAAGACCCACCCAATGAGTGTACTGGATATGACACTAGACAATCTGATGGTGAGATTCCAGTAGTGCTGGGACTTTGGGGAATGCGAAGCACCCTTTCATTGCCATTGCTCCCAGGTCCACTCTGTCCTGGAATGGTAGCACCTGATAGGGCCCTATTTATGGGTTAAATAGAACTAAACTGCATACTTATGCTAAACTGAATTGTTTTGATTAGAACTGTTTGACTAAACTGAATTACTTGAAATAGAAATGTTTTTGACAATTAAACTGTGTACTCATGTTAAACTGAATAGCTTGAAATAGAACTGATAATTTGTATAAAAATGGATTTGGCATTAAATAACCAACAAAGGTTGATATGCCATAAATTCCAACCAACCAAAATATGAAACCTTTTGACTCCACTAAGTGCGATGACTTTACTAAATGACATCATATATTTTGCAATGAATTTCAATAATTCTCACATGTAACATGCACAGACTTTTTAGAATTTGTAGCAACTAAATCTAACCAAAATTAAGTATTGTTCAATTTTTTATCAGTTCATACTGACTAAAAATAAGAATTTATATTGTTTACATTTGGTAAGTATTTATGACAAATATTTAAACGCCTTTTTCTTTTCTTGTAAATGACATTTCAGTTCCTGAAAAGATAAAAAAAAGTATTAAACATCAAATTTTTTGCTGTTAAAATTTGAGATCATTTAAATAAAAATTGGTCAAGTTACTAGATTACAAAATATCAATTTTTTACAACACCCTGAACATCTCAAATGACATAAATTTTTTCTGTAACACCCTGCATATTTTATCATGAATTCATATTTGATGTTAAGGAATGGCTGCTTGTTTTGCCCTTATTTTGAAAATAAGCATTAATCTGATTGGTGAGAAAATCTTAAATTAGAATTAAAAGTTCCAAGTTAAGGGAGATAACTTCTTAAACATTCATGTGACTATCTGATGATATAAATACAAGCTGTTTATATAACTCATGATTTAAGTCGGTGGATTCTGGGAGGTTTCTTTTATTTTGATCTCTCAGAATAAGGCAAGACAGTAGTTGTCAACAACTTGGACTTGTGGAAATATTTTTAGCGAAACATAATCAGCTTTCACCAATGGGAAGTCAGTTATTCTGGGCATGCAATAAAGACAATCCCAGAAGATCTAGTAAGTTGGGATGTTTTATAAAATGCTCCTAAATCAACCAGATTAGTACCTTAAGATTTCTATTTAAATTCATGCCAATAAAAATTTTTATTTGAAAACGTTATTTGAGATGAAGATGTATTTAGTTTGCTAAGTAGGTTAAATGCTTATTTGGCTTGCCCATTCATCTGGAGCTGTGGATTACTCCGACTGCATCTCTGCAGAGGAGTAAGACCCTCCCCCCACAAGTATCCTGGATATGACATTAAACAATCTGATGGTGAGGTTCCAGTAATGCTGGAATTTCGAGGAATGCAAAGTGCTCCTTCATTGCCATCACTCCCAGGTCCACTTTGGCCCAGAGTGGTAGCACCTGATAAGGTCCTATCTGTGGGTCAAAAAGAGCTGTTTGATATTCAAACTGAGTGCAAACAAATGACTGATGTTAAATTGAATTGTTTGGAATAGAACTGTTTGATCACTTGAATGTGTGTAAATAAATGACTGATGTTTAATCCTATTTACCAACCCCTCCGCTCAGGCAGGATATGACACAAGGTCAAATTTTAAGCAGAGTTTAGCAGGTTTGAATTCAGAGTTTTTCCTTCTCCTAGACTAGTTGCCTCACCAAGGCTGAAGAACCCAGTCTGTCCTACTATTTACCCATAGCTGGAGGGAGAATAATTGGATTTATACCTTTCCAAGGGTATTAGTGCTATGTGAAATGCAATCAGTCTTTTCCAGGATTTGAATGACTGATGTTTAATTGTTAGTGATACATAGCAATACTTGAAACCATTTAACTTTGTAGCTTTTTGCTAAATTGAATTGTTATGAATAGAATTGTTTAATCATTTGAATTTTTCTATCAACAAAATGTGTTTATAAATCATATATATCTGATAGTTATCTAAAAACAGGATTTGGCATCAAATAACCAATAATGGTTGATATGCCATAAAACCAAACCAAACTAAATCTGGTTTGGCACCAACAAAAATGGTTTCATTTGTTTAACAGCATATCAACTCCTAAAAATGAGTCAGTTTAGTATATATGTATGTTGCACCCTGTGAGAATTTAATGCACTAATAATGGTCTGCTAACCAAGACCGGTAAACATTACACCATGAAATATGTTCTCTCATTTTCTTTAGTAACAAGAGAAAAATTGAGAGGTGGTCAAGTTATCCTCAATCAACCAACTTCTCACCTTAAGATTTCTATTGAAATTCATTCCAGAAAGACCTAATTTATCGCCAACACCATCTATACAGATTATATTAATCTGCAGAAGAATTGAAACCTAACTCCCTATTTTAAAATTCTCATGAATTTCTTGTTAAAATTATTGTTAAGAAATAAATCATAAGAATCTTAAAGTATTCAGTTTCTTTTCAGTTACTGTATATATTACTAATATCTTATGCGTTCGCAGACACGTTTTGCTCCCCTACCCCTGTAGGGTTGAGCTCTCTAGCGAATGAAGTAATTGTGTTGCTATTAGCGTATATACAAAGCTCCTCATATGAATCAAGCTCTCGGTAGCCGTTAAGCGGATATATGTAAACAATAATAAGTGTGATTCGTAACCGTTCAAATTTCCTTCGCTGGTTTCCATGAGGCTGAGTGGTAGAATCTTGGATTGGCGTTTGAGTCAACTGAGTTTCGATCCCAGCTTTGGGAATCTAGCCTGTCTAGCCACACTGATGAGTTCTGATTGAACAAAACAGATCTGTCTGCAGATGACAATATATATATATATATATATATGTTGTCATCCACAGACAGACTATTTTGTTGTATCATTACTCTTCAGTGTGGCTAGACATGCAGGATGCTTCAAGCTGGCATCAAAACCTGCTTAACTTTACACTAGAAATGGTATTTAACTGCTCAGCCATTTCGACGACATACATCAGCTCAGAAATTATAACGTATACATATTAGCTTTCGAATTTTACATTTGTGCTGTTGGATACCCAACTGACAGACAGTAAAATTGTAACATTCAGAAGCTATACATAGGAATTGAGTACTGTTGATACACCCCTAATTTTGGAACCTGTGCACATATTGATCTGTATATCATGATCATTTACAGCGATCCAAAAGGATTACCTATATATCTAATCATGATTAGTTGGCTATTCTTGCTGTTTTAGACAGGAAAAAGGATCCAATATTTTCTTTGGATAATTATTAAATAACCAATCTAAACAAATAATTTTCTTTTAAACGTAGCGATCCTGTCTCTCTATCTGTCTCTGTTTCTCTCTCTCCATTTCTCTCTCTCTCTCTCTAATTTTCTGTTTCTGTCTCCCTCACTCTCTATCTCTCTCTAATTTTCTCTGTGGGCCAATCTTTTTCTTTCTCTCTCTCTCTCTCTATATATATATATATATGTATATATTTTTTTTTTCTGTTTCTGTCTCCCTCATTCTCTCTCTCTCTCTAATTTTCTCTGTATGTCAATCTTTTTCTTTCTCTCTCTCTCTCTTTCTTTTTCTGTTTCTGTCTCCCTCTCACTCTCTCTAATTTTCTCTTTGTGTCAATCTTTCTCTCTCTCTCTCTCTCTCTCTTTTTCTTGTCTATCTGTCTGTTTCTCTCTCTATTTTTCTCTTTTTGTCTCTCTCTCTCTCCACATATCTCTTTATCTTAGTCGTTTACCCTTCATTATCAGTCTCTTCTTTACTGTTTTATGCCTTCCAATCAAGGTAATTCTAAACACAGCATTGACTAAAACTTCTCAATTGTGTTTGTTTAAAAGAAAAATGAAAATGTAATGAGCTTCACTGTTGGAAGAAAATACAGAAATATAAAATATATCTAACAATAAAAACAAAGATTCCCCAATGAATGTCATCATCAAGTTGATAACATGGAGAACCCTAATTCTTACTTGCCATCTGTTCCTACAGACCATTGCTCTGAGCAAGTACTTTAGACAGCATCCAGTGTCCACTCAAAGTTGATGTATATAAGTGCTTGCTGGTATAGCTCCATGGGCACATCCATGTGTAGAAGTCTGTAAGAGAACATCGTTTATTTCTTCAATAGTTCCCAGTATGTCTTGTTTATCTGATTTAGATGGTGTCTATGATATGTGTCATGGTACCCAACCTTCGGATAGTAATGAACTCTTCCATGACTATAAGTACCAGGAGAAGACTGATATTCAACACTCTGTTGTATTATCATATTTACCCAACCCCTCCGCTCGGGCAGGATATGACACAAGGTCAATTTTTAAGCAGAGTTTAGCAGGTTTGAATTCAGAGTTTTCCTTCTCCTAGACTAGTTACTTCACCAAGGCTGAAGAACACAGTCTGCCCTACTATTTACCCATAGCTGGAGGGAGAATTATTGGATTCATACCTTTCCCAAGGGTATTAGTGCTATGTGAAATGCAATCAGTCTCATCCAGGATTTGAACTCGTATCGCCATGTCCATTTCCTACGACAATAACCATTACACCACAGGCACCATCCAAACGTTGTATTATAATTTTGTTAATATACTTTGTTCCACATAAACCCGAGTTGTGTTATTCTTCCGGACTCTTTACTAATCCACAACAATTTGGAAATCTGATCTCTGATAAAATAGGATTTCTTCCAAGCTGTGACTATGTCAGTAGGACTATATGGATGCATTATTTGTACTCAAGCAAAATGCTGGAAGAAAAAAATAGATTGAACTACACAAGAATGCTAGGTGCTGTTTGAACAAATACTGGAAGCAACACCCCACAAAACAACAGCTGTATAGCCACTTACCTCTTACAAACCATCCATATATTTATATATGTTAGTCAACTATAAGTAGGAGCAACTTGAAGGTTCCCTTTTCAATAGCTATTATACCAAGGTGTAAGAGAGGGCACTACTCATTTCCTTGGATTTGTTCCACTTACCCTTGATTCATACCTTATAATGCTGAGTGTTAAGCAAGGAAGCATCAAGTACCATTTTTTGAGTCTTTGGTATGATTCAACCTGGGATTTAACCCAGGTCTCCTGGATCATTGACAAACTCTCTAACCATTTTTCCAATGGGTTAGGATATATATATATATATATATATATAAAAGAATAGTCCTGTGAATGGTACATCATTCCTTTCTTAATCAGTTTAAGAATTCTATTTAACTTTTAGTTTGGTTTATTTGCTTAACAAGACCTATATATATATATATATATATCAGTGGTGACTCTAGCCTATTTTTGCTACTCGTGCCCCCCCCCCCCCCCCCCCGCACTCTGTCAACTTCAGTTCCAAACCCGTGGTCCGTGGACCCAAAGTAAGTCATCATAGTTGCTATTGCGTGATTCTCCATTGTATAGCACAGATTGATAAACGTACCTTGCATGGTGGTTTTTTGTAAACAATCAAGATACTATATAATTTGTAGTCTTGTTAATACAGTAGATAAGATAATTTTTTTTCCTTTCAAAAGTATAGAAGAAAAGAGATGTTCATTACTATGATGAGAAAAATATGTTTATTAGAATAAAGAAATTGATGACAATATACACAGACACAGCTAGTAGTTTCAATTTTGCTTAATATGAAGATTATTTGTTGAAAATGTATTCAAATAAACAAATTTTAGTTACAGAATGTAATATATGCAACATTCATTAAAGAAATAGAGATCTGTTAGTGAAAAAACGAATTAAAACACACCGTTTAACCAACATTTACCATAGCGATGATGATGGCTATAATCTGCTATCCCCCCCTCTCTTTCTCTCTCTCGGTCCCTCTCCCTCTTCCATAGACAGTTGTCAGTTGTGCTAATATTTTTGAGCACAGTATCTGGCTTGCTTTTTCTATTGGCTACAGCCAAAAGCGCGATTTCTCTAACATTACTGTTATTATAAGGGTCTAGTGCTGGGCACGGATAACGGGTGTTCAACATTGTAGCCGATTTTATGGGATGTTCAATGAATCTGACGGTGGCCGGACAAAGACCATCCATTCAAAACAGCATCATTGTATTATTCCCAGATATATTTATGAACTTTTGGCTACTTAGTTATCGAAACTTGAATAGATACATAATTTAATTGAGATCAGACTAAGTATGTTTGCTTGAAATTAATGGATGATTTTTAATCCATTTTGAATAACATTGACCAAGTTATTGGTCGTGCCGGGCACGAGTAGCACTAGTCTCGTCTCCGCCCCTGATATATATATATATATATATATATATATTGCTCCTAAATAGTTGAGCTCTCCTTGGAAAATTCCTATATATATATATATATATATATATATATATATAGACAAACACAAATACTCGTGTAGTCCTGAGAATGGTCATTAACATTCAAAGAATTATACAGACAATTAAACTTTTTCTTGTTTTACTTGTTCACACATTGTTTCAACTGGGGAAATTCTTTGGACTTCTTCAGGTGTAATATGCACGTCTGTAAGGAAAGAGGTTCTTATTTTGGTTTCTTTCTTTTATAAAGCAGAACAATATCAAACAGAATTATTCTATTTGATATTATTTGGCCTTGTGAAGAGACAAAGAAAATAAGAGTCTCTCATTACAGAGGAACGTATTTCCCATGACTATTTACATAGGGAATGACATTTTTTCTTTCCTCTTTTTCTATAACTTTCAGTTTCTTTCTTTCTTCTCCTTCAATTTCTTCTTTTTTCTCTTTCAATTTCTTTCTTTCTTCTTTGTGCTCTTTCAATCTTTTTCTTCTTTGCTCTCTTTCAATTTCTTTAATCATTCCTCTCACAGTATAAGTCTCCTTCAATTTCTTTATTCTTTTTCCTCTCTAAGTATAAATCTTTCTATTTCTCTCTTTATTCTTTTCTCCTTCTACATAACTCTTTTTCTTGGAATTCCTTTTTTTTTCTTTCACAATTCTATATTATTCTCTTTCAATGTTTTTCTTTCTTCTCCTTCAGTTTCTTCTTTACTCTCTTTCAATTTCTTTTTTTTTTCTTTGCTCTCTTTCAGTTTCTTCTTTATTCACTTTAAATTTCTTTTTTCTTTCCTCGCTTTAAATTTTTTTCTTCTTCACTCTCTTTTAATTTTTTTCTTTGGTCTCTTTCTGTTTCCCTGTTTCTCCTCTGCTCTCTTTCAATTTCTTTTTTTCTTTTTTTTTTCTCTCTTTTAATTCCTTTTTTCTTTCCTATCTTTAAATTTTTTTTCTACTACACACTCTTTCAATTTCTTTCTTCTTTCCTCTCTTTAAATTTCTTCTTCTTCACTCTCTTTCAAATCCTTTTTTCTTTGCTCTTTTTCAATTTCTTTCTTCTTTCCTCTCTTTAAATTTCTTCTTCTTCACTCTCTTTCAAATCCTTTTTTCTTTGCTCTCTTTCAATTTCTTTCTTCTTTCCTCTCTTTAAATTTCTTCTTCTTCACTCTCTTTCAAATCCTTTTTTCTTTGCTCTCTTTCAATTTCTTTATTCTTTGCTCTTTTGATATAGCATTGAATATTTCTTTGTTCCCTACACTCTTCACTTTTTTCTTTTTTTTCAATTTCTTTTCCCTTCTAAATTATTCTTTATTCATTGCTTTCTTTTTCCCCCTCTGTTCATTTCAATAATCCCTCTTATGACCACATAAAGGAATTTCTCACTACTCTGTATATGATGATATATATATATATATATATATATATATATATAAAAGTAAGTGAAGTTGGCGACCGTAGTTGAGGACAACTAGAAGGCTCCCTTTTCCATAGCTTCTACACCGAGATGTAGGGGAATGTGCTACTCCTTTCCCTGGATTTCTCCACTTTACCCTTGATACGTACCTTTATTGCTGAGTGTTAAGCAAGGAAGTATCAAGTGCAATTTTTAAAGTCTTTGGTATGACATGACCTGGGATTGAACCCAGGTCTCCCGGGTCATTGGTAAACACTCTACTCACTGGGCCAATGAGCCAGTTTATTGGCCTCCATGTCAATGCACGCAAAACTGAATATATGTGCTTTAATCAAATAGGCGACATTTCCACACTAGAGGTAACCTCTCTGAAACTGGTAGACAAAGTCACCTACCTAGGAAGCAGTGTCTTATCAACCGAAAAAGACATCGACACGTGGCTAATGAAGGCATGGACAGCTATCGATAAGCTATCGATCATATGGAAATCAGACCTGACCGATAAAATAAAATGCAGTTTCTTCCAGGCAGCAGTCATGTCAATACTGCTGTATGGATGCACCATTTGGATGCTAACAAAATGGCTGGAGAAGAAGCTAGACGGCAATTACACAAGAATGTATCGAGCAATATTGAACAAGTCCTGGTGGCAACACCCTACAAGGCACTAACTATACGGCCACCTGCCTCCCGTCACAAAAACTATCCAAGTTAGATGAACCAGACATGCAGGACACTGCTGGAGAAGCAGGGACGAGCTCATAACTGATGTACTCCAATGGACCCCCACATATGGCCGAGCAAAAGCAAGACGACCAGCTCGAACATACATACAGCAGCTAGGTGAGGATACAGGATGTAGCCCTGAAGACCTGCCAGAGGCGATGAATGATAGGGAGAAGTGGCAAGAGAGGGATATCCGTGCTAGTGGCATGACATGATGATGATGATATATATCTATATATATATATATATATATATATTTGTATGTGTGTGTTGTTTTAATTATAAGAGAGAAACAAAGACAAAATATATCCTTTTCTGTCTTGTTTTTTTTCCTTCATTGTTGACAGTTAACAAACTAAAACTAAGTTTTCATTTTCTTCAGTCCCCACCCTTGCAAAAATTGGTTCGTTAAACAGAAATTTATCAATCCCAAACAGTTTCTTCATCCTTCCCATCATGCTTCACTCCTTCCCATCATCTTTCACTCCTTGCCGCTAGTTTTTTGTGTTTACTCATGCAAAACAGCCCAAACTGTGATAATGTGCTTCACTCTCTCTGAAAATAAATTCATGTTTTTCTACACAAGCAATTTGTCCAAGGGTAATTACTAGCCGATAGCAATGTTCATGCACCCTAAAGTTTTGAAAATGAAACACTGGTACAAGATTCATGTACTTATATGATCATAATGAACTGGTCATAAACATTTGACTACTCTGTCGGCTGGTGCTGCAGATAACGCTGACTACATCTCAGCAAAGGAGTAAAACAGTGTGCATACCCAGTATGACACTAAACAATCTGATTGAGATGTTCTTGTCCTGAAGCTTTGGGGAATTTGAAGTACTGCTTCATTGCCATTACTCCCACATCCACTCTGAGTTGGAGTGGTAATGCCTGCTAAATATATTTACCAACCCCTCCGCTCGGGCAGGATATGACACAAGGTCAATTTTTAAGTGGAGTTTAGCAGGTTTGAATTCAGAGCTTTCCTTCTCCTAGACTAGTTGCCTCACTAAGGCTGAAGAACTCAGTCTGGCCTACTATTTATCCATAACTGGAGGGAGAATAATTGGATTCATACCTTTCCCAAGGATATTAGTGCTATGTGAAATGCAATTAGTCTCGTCCAGGATTTGAACTTGTGTCGCCGTATCCATTTCTTATGACGATAACCATTACACCATGGGTACCTCTAATCTAAGGGTCAAATAGAAAAGTCCAATCTTTTACTTGGGATAGATATTAGTTAGATCTATCAGTATTAAATAGCAGTGCATGAAACAATTTGACTGTGTGCAAACAAACAAGTTTTTGTTTGCTGAAAAAAATGGTACCAACAACCTATTCATACTTGTCTTTAATTGGAATCATTTTGAGATGAGGCTTCTTAATCTGAGAATTAATTTTTTTATTTATTGCGGACTTTTTGTCCTCATCTTGGTAGTTTTTTTTGTTTTTGTTTTTTTTTTGTGTGTTGTTTCTTCTTTCACTACGTTTCGGCCAAATTTCACCTCTGGCCTTCTTAAGGTGATTTACCGCGACCTTGGATAGGAATGCTGAGTCTTGTAACCGTATCCCCAGTAATTACTGCCTTCCATAGTTAATTAATTCTCAGATTAAGAATCCTCATCTCAAAATGATTCTAATTAAAGACAAGTATAAAAATTCGGTAAGGACCCGACTCTGGAAGACCAGATAAGGATTTATAAGACCAAAAAAATCCATCCTTGATCGCCCTTCGGGGCCCGTAGCGCAGCGGATAGAGGCGTTGAGTCTCTACGGTTACAGGTGAGCATTGTCAGAAGATAGCGGTTTCAAATCCTACCCAAACCGGCCAGAGGTTTACTTGGTCAAAAACGTGGTGTGATAGACAACAACTATGGAAGGCAGTAATTACTGGGGATATGGTTACAAGACTCAGCATTCCTATCCAAGGTCACGGTAAATCACCTGAAAAAGGCCAGAGGTGAAATTTGGCCGAAACGTAGTGAAAGAAGAAACAACACACAAAAAAAAAAAAAAAAAAAAAAAAAAAAAGCTACCAAGATGAGGACAAAAAGTCCGCAATAAATAAAAAAATTAATTCTCAGAAAAACCTATTCACTTAGAAATTTTTATATTTGGTATAATGGTCACTGTCAAAGGAAATAGACACAGTGACATGAGTTCAAATCCTGGAATAGTCTTTTTGTATTTCACTTAGCACTAATACCCTTTGGAAAGGTAGCAATCCAACTATTCTCTTGGTTTAGTTGGCTGGGGCCGCAGAATATATTGACTACATCTCTGCAGAGGAGTAAGCCTTCCTCAATGAGTGTCCTGCATATAACACTAAACAATCTGGGGAATGTGGAGTACCCCTTCAATGCCATCACTCCCAGATCCACTCTGGCCCAGAGTAGTAGCACCTGATAGGGTCCTATTTATGAGTCAAATAGAACTGTTTGATATTTAAACTGTGTACTTATGCTAAGCTGAGTTGATTGGGATAGAACTATTTTTACATTTAATTGAGTGTAAATAAAAACTGTACTTATACTAAATTGAATTGTTTGAAATAGAACTGTTTTTACATTTAATTTTGTGTAAACAAATGATTGATTTATCTACAAAATATATTTAGAAATCATGCATTTAAGATATACGTATAAAAATAGACTTGGCATTAGATATCCTACAATAGTTGATATGCCATAAAACCAAACCAAACGAAACCAACTATTCTCCCTCCAGCTATGGGTAAATGGTAGGGCAGACATAGCTCTTAAACCTTGGTATGACAACCAGTCTAGGAGAAAGAACCCCTTTAATTCAAACCTGTTAAACTCCACTTCAAACTAACTTTTTTTCACATCCTGCTTGTGCAGAGAGGATGTGTGTGTGTGTGTGCAGGATCTGGTGTTAAATAACCCTAAAGGATTGATATGCCATGAAACATAACCAACCAATCACAGGATGCAATGACAAATGTTTGTTATTTCAGATGCCCAATCATCTTCATTAATTTTACCAGCAACTTTGAATGAAAGGAATTCAAGAAAAGTTCATTTCAAACTTAAATTCAAAGCTAAGCTTTTCAATGGAAAGCTGGGGAAGGTTAAAGATTTGATTACAATTTCAATACTTGTGTTGTATTTTGACCTTCGACCCGGCCAAACATGCCATTCCAAAGTAATGCATCGGAAGGAAGTGACACATTCCAATGGGCAGTAATCGAAAGAAATCGTGTAGGCGGATTTGGCTGACGAAATGGGACAAGGTAAAAGCCCATGATACACTCAAGACTAATGCACCGGAAGAGAGTGACCTCTGAACTGCATGACATTTAATCCCGCTTGATGACGATTAAACATGCCATTCCAAAGATTGAGTGGGCGATTGAACTATTATATAACTCGGTTAACACAGGAAGTCAGCAAGTTCGAGATCAGACGAGTTAGAGACGAGATGTGGTAGGGAAAGCCACACCCGGCTGAAGGGGCCCTTAAGACCCCCGATGGAGTTGTGGAGACCAGTTGGTGATAAGATGCAGTAAAGAAAGCTATTATCCTGTAGAGAGCTGGGCCCCTGGGCCTCCGGTTGAGCAGCCCTGGAGAACGAGAAAGACACAACGCTGACGGCCATAAGAGTGGGGGTCAGTATATAGCAATCTTTTTTCAGTTTCCAACTCCCTCTCACACACAAACATTACAATAAAGTGAGAGATAATATTTTATTAAAGAAGCCTTCGCTCGTCTTTATTATTATCGGGTCATCATGATGGTTTCTGCATGAATCTGCATACGAGTATATAATACTTGGATCAATCAGGTTTCACCATAAAATGACATAAGAAACTTATCACAGGCACACATTTTGATCTTCTTAATAAATGAGGTTGACTCCTGTCAAATAGATTTCATCATTAGAGTTTCCTGAAATTATCAGGAACAAAGAGTTCTTCAATGTTGTTCAATGCCAAATGGTATCTGTAATATTTTCGGCAGGAAGTCTGCTTGCATAAAAGACAGCAGATACAACTAAGTGGTTTCCAAAGCACGGAAGAGATATACAGAATTTTTATCATCAAGTGTTTTCAGACTATTGTCTTCATATTTACTGTTATTTCCACAACGTTTCGGCCGTTATGTCCTCCGGCCTTCTTCAGGTGTTTGTCAAACTTGGGAACCTACACGGAACTTTGAACTACGTCCTTTATTGAATCCACAGGGTCGATTGTTCTGATTCTGTTAGCCATAACCAGGTACAAGTGTTAAGTATTCCTGTATTGTTACTCGCCTGTAGTGAGGATTGAACCTGCAACCACTAGATGATTGTCTCCTTAGAAGCTCAGGGAACCAACGCCTATAACCATTATGCTATGTGTCCTGCTGGACTACAGGTATTGTGGATTGATGAAGAAAAGTTTTTTGGATATTATGATGTCCAGATTTTGCCAAAGAAAGGTAAATAAATAGAAATGGGTTGTATAAAAACTGACCATGATAAGTAAGTAAAAGTAAAGTTGGCGACCAGAAGGCTCCCTTTTCAATAGCTACTACACTGAAGTGTAAGGGAAAGCACTACTCCTTTCCCTGGATTGCTCCACTTTACTCTTGATACATACCTTATATTGGTGAGTGTTAAGCAAGGAAGTATCAAGTATAATTTTTAAAGTCTTTGGTATGACGCGACCTGGGATTGAACCCAGGTCTCCCGGACCATTGGTGAACACTCTATCCTCTAGACCGATGAGCCGGTACTGTTATTCGGTTTCATTTTGCCCAAATGTTCTTGGACAAAAAAATAAAGAAAAGTTGAGTTTTGTGGATATTATGATTTTGCCAAAGAAAGGTGAGACTTCGCTTCCAAAGAACACAGTGCCCACATTAAGATATTTAAATAAAAATGATTGTATGGAAACTGACCCTGACAAAACCCTCTTCACAACCAATGTCACATTGTTATTTGATTTAATTTTGCCATTCTTGGACATAGAAAATTTAATTTTGCCATTCTTGGACATAGAAAATTACTTGTGGATTGAGGAAGAAAAGTTTTTTGGACATTATGATGTACAGATTTTGCCGAAGAAAGGTTAGGCTTTCCTTCCAAAGAACACAGTGCCCACATTAAAATATTTAGGCAGCTTGATGATGTCTCGTTGTTTTAGCTCAAAAGAGACTGAAAAGTTAATTGTAATAAGAGGAATAAGGAAATTTGAAGACTATATCAGAATTCTAGATGAAAATCTACAAATATCAGCTCAAAATCTTGATCCAGGTCTGCTATTTACTTTTCAGCAAGATAATGATCCCAAGCATACATCTAAATCAGTGACTGTGTGCCTTCAGAAAAAGAAAATTACAGTTTTGCCATGACCTTCAATGAGTCCTGACTTGAATCCTATTGAAAATCTATTGCAAGCATTGAAAGTTCAAATAAATCATCAGTCATTAAAAAACTTCAGGAAGTAGAATGTGTAACCATGGAAGAATGGAAAAAATCCCAGAAAAAACTTGTTCAAATTTTATGAAAAACTTTAGAAAATTATGACAGATAGTTATAAAGATGAAAAGCCATGCTATCAACTATCAATATTGTGAAAATTGTTCAATTTTTTTCAATTTTTCATACTGTCTGAATAATTTTGTCTTTTCCTCTTTTGTTTATTTTTCTTCTCAAATTTAGTAAATTTAACCTATCTTTCTTAAAATTGAGTTTTATATACCTTTTTTGTATTTAATAACATATAAAAAGTCTAGCATCATACGAGTTTTAAATTCTGAGAAATAGAGTAAAATAATCTATATTCATGGGTGTACAAATAATTTCCTCATTGACTGTATATATATGTATATATATACATACACATATATATATATATATAATGATTTGGCAGAAATAAGTCCCACCTCTTACATTGTCATAGAGAGAACTTAGGCAATTGGTAAAGGTAGCTCCATCTAACAAATGTCTTATTTTTTGTTCAGATATAATCCTGGCCAGGACCTTTGCACATCATGCATTTGCTGTGGGAACATTTTTTAAAACTGGTGAATTTGTAATTGGTACATAGAGAGCTTTTTGTGCTTATTTCATGTTATCTTTGAGTGATGCTGTTCTGGATAGAAAATTAATACTGCTAAGAGTTGATAATTCTATCCCCAATCATATTTTTATCAATCAAGAGAAAGCCACCTGGAAGACCTTGAAGCACTTGAATTCCACACAGTGAAATACATCTTTTAATACCAGTTATTTTGGTCTTTTTGTTAACCTTTAAAAACATGGTTGGTCCAGGCCGTGATCATGTCTGGTAAAAAAAGGGTTAAGATATTAGGTAGATTGAGCTAATATTGCCACTTGGCTAAGTTTACTTGCACGACATAAAAGTTATTTCTGTTATACTCTGTATATGATGTAATGAGAGAGCATCTGCTTTTCTTTTTTTTTTTTTCGCTTCCCCCACAGACGCTTTTCCCATAATCCATCAAATATGGTATAACATACAAAAAGTTGGCAATCTAAATATTTTCCTATCTTGATATGGTGTGTAAGAAAAATATTTATCCATTATATTTATAAAAATATGTACAGTATACAAATTTCAGATGGAAAAGTTAGCTAACATTTAAAAAAGGTTTCTATCATAATTACGGCACTTTGCTTTTTTAACGTCTTTTTTTTTCTTTCTAACTTTCTTGTTACATTCTCTGTGTTAGGTTTGACTTGATATAAGAGTTGCCTAAAGTTTTTTCTTTGAAGCACTTTCTATCATAACCATGGGTATTATTGTTTTTAGTTTGGATGTGAAATTTATGTTTTAAGGGCTTATTGCTCAGGTGCCTTGGTTAGCATGTGTTTCATTGTATGGGCTTATTATTAGTGGGGTACTTTGGTTAGCATGTATGTCGTTTCAAGAGTTTATTATTAGTGGGGTATTTTGGTTAGCATGTATTGGATAGGTTTATTATTGGTGGACTACTTTGGTTAGCATGGATGTCATTGGATAGGTTTATTATTAGAGGAATACTTTGGTTAGCATGTATGTCATTGGATAGGTTTATTATTGGAGGAATACTTTTTATAGCATGTACGTCATTCGATAGGTTTATTATTGGTGGAATACTTTGGTTAGCATGTTTGTTGTTGTTAATTGGTTTGTTAGTGCTGGTTTTAAATGTTGTTTATATTTATTTATTTTTTTTTTACTGATGGTTTTGTGGATTTGTAGGTGTTTTTTTGTTGTTATTGGGCAAAGGTATTGGTAACTCATCTAATAGGCTGAAGTTGTGTGTCAAGAATTTAACATCAAGATGTGTGAGCTATAAAGTACAAGTAAAAATTTGATATATTCTTAGAAATAACTTGAGGTTATGGGGGAACTTCTCATGTTTTCTAGGTTTTTGAGAGGACTTTGGCAATGAATCTTTTCTTGCTGATGCATGATGTAAGATATGTAAGACCTGACTTTATAGAAATCTATTGACTGCTTTTCATGATTTTGTTTTATCACTTGTCTTTAATTTCTTAAAGGGGCTCCAAATGTCAATCTTGAGAGAGAGAAATCTGATCTGATGGCTCAGAGGCAAACAATTGTTAAAACTTCAATTCCAATTATTTAAAGTCTTTTTATTTATTTTGTAATTGTTGTTGTTGAAGTGGATTACATAAAAGTTAAAGAAAAAAAAAAGAAAATTCTAAGTTGGAGGACATTCAATTAAAAGCAAAACAGAAAGTGAAAGTAGGCAGCAGAAAAGTGAAAGTAGGTGGTAGCAGGAAAAATGAAAGGAAATCTGATCATAATCAGAAAGAAAATTTCAAAGCTAAACAGAGAGTGAAATTTAAAGTGACTGGCAACACAAAAATAAAGGATCAAATGTAGAAAGAAAAATTGAATGCAAAATGAAAGTAAGATTGAAAAAGCAATTCTCGGTAGGATAGATAGATGGACATTTCCCGTAGGGTGCCATGACAAAAAAAAAAGGGAGTGCCAATTTTTGTTTTGAATTTTTTTATAATTCAAGCAATGATTCCTAGTCTAGAACCCACAGATATTCACAATTACTCCCATGGTACCACAAATTAAAATGCTGTGCTAAATTTTATATAAACTTTGCATGTAATTACCTACCACATGGTTAATGTAGATAATTACCTGTAAAGTTTACATGCAAATCCTGGATGAGACTGTTTGCATTTCCCATAGTGGTAATACCCTTGGGAAAGGTATGAATCGAATTATTCTCCTTCCACCTATGGGTAAATAGAAGGGTAGTCTGGTCTCGTCAATTTTGGTATGGCAATCAGTCTTGAAGGAAAACTCTGAATTTAAACCTGTTATACTCTGCTTAAAAACTGACCTTGTGTCACATTCTGTTCTGGTAGAGTAATAGGTGAATATATACACAATGGTTGGTGGCAACAAAAATTTTTGAAAATTGCCATGAAAAATGTCATGGAAATTGTTTATATTTATTTTATTGTTTTGTTTTTAATACACAATCTTTTTTTTACTGCTCTCTTAATGGAGATAAGAATATGCTGACTGTTTCTCTTGCTGAGGTGGGGGGGAGGAATATCTTGAATATGACAGTAAATTGTATCTGATGGTGAGTCTGCAGGTCTGGAGCTTGGATGAGTGTGAACATCCTCATAGCCACTCCTCCCAGATCCACTCTGAACAAGAGTCATAGAACCTGTTAAGGCTACACCTATAGGTCAAATAGATCTGGTTGAAAATTATTAGAATTTGATAGGAATAACTGATATCATGTAATGGTGAATAATTTGTATTAAGTATAGTTACTTGAAGCTATAACTGTTTCCTAAGAATTACACTGATTTACAAAAATGAAATTTTGGTCTGAAGCAAGAATAACTATATATATATAATGTAATGCTATCACTTACATTTAGTGCATAATAAGTAAAAGATAAGCCATAAGTCTCACAATATTAGAATTTACCCTGAATTCATATACGCCTTTATGTACTGTATATGCACAAAATGCACACTATGCATATCTAAAAAACTAGAAGTGATGAGTAAAAACGGATTTCAAATTTGAATTCAGCACCCTCAAATTAGGTAAAAACGGGTATTTTTGTGCTTGCCTCAATTTTTTTGTAAACCAGTATTATTATTGTTAGTTACTTGAAATCCTAAAACTGTGTGCAAACAAGTGACTATGATTTAATAGAAATTTAGTTCAAACAATATATTTGAGTATGAAGTATGAATATTCGATAACCGGCTCATTGGCCAAGTGGGTACAGTGTTCTCCAATTGTCCGGAAAATCTGGGTTCAATCCCAGGTTGTGTCATACCAAAGACTTTTAAAATGGTACTTGATACCTCCTTGCTTAACACTCAGTAATATATGGTACATATCAAGGGTAAAGTGGAGTAATCCAGGGAAAGGAGTAGCGCCCTCCCCTACACCTTGGTGTAGTAGCTATTGAAAAGGGAGCCTTCGGGTCACCCTCAACTATGGTCGCCAACTTGACTTTTATTAGATAGAAATATTTCATATTATACAACTGTAAATTATTTGTATTAAGAATAGTTACTTGAAGCTTAGGATTATTATTATTAGTTACTTGAAACAATATAACTGTGTACCAACAAACCATTATTATCAAATAGAAATAATTACTTGAAACAATATTATTGTGCAAACAAACAAATATCATCGAATAGAAATAATTACTTGAAACAATATAACTGTGTGCAAACAAACAATTATTATCAGATGGAAATAATTACTTGAAACAATATAACTGTGTAACAACAAACCACTATTATCAAAAAGAAATAATTACTTGAAACAATATAACTGTGTGAAAATGAACAATTATTTTCAAATCTTATATATTGATAAAATAAGCTCTTTTCAGTTCACATGAACCTTATGCTTGGAGAATAATCCAATTGGTCAAAACTTGGTGAGCAAGAACCAATCAAATTTAGCATCTTATGCAAAGCTTTATTAGACATTATGGCTAAAGTAAGTATGTTTTCATTAAGTAACTTTAAATGCACACCTGTACATGGATTTTGCAAAATTTTTACTCTATTAATTTATTTAAACGGGCATCTAAAACAAACATCTTCTATCCATTAAAGCTGAATACTTCTCTGTAAACGATATTCAATAGGGAAAACATTTATCACATTTATCATGAAAAATAAGTAAACAAAAATGGTTTCTTCCACAGCAAGAATTGTTTATTTAAGATTACCTTAAAAAAGCAGCCATAATTTAAATATTAGTTTCCTTTGACGATTATATTTTAGAATGTACTGGTGGCTAGAAGAGTAAGAATAATTGTTTTCTTGTGCATTATGCAATTACCAGTTATTATTTTGTTATTTTTCTTGAATTTTTTAACAATGTTGACAGGAATCAAATGGCCTTCAATACATTCAATTATAACAATTAAAATTCCTCTTAAAAATACTAAAATATGTTGATCAGCATTGATGTTGCCTTCTTCCAATTTCTAAAATCTAGAGTTATATTGAAAGATTAGAGAAGAATGGATTTACATACTAAAAAAATAGATTTTTAAACATTAAAAAAAATGATCATAATCAAATAGAAATAATTACTTAAACTAATTAACCTTGTGCAAACAACGAATAATTATCAAATTGAAATAATTACTTGAAACAATATAACAGTGTGCTAACAAACAATTATTATCAAACAGAAATACTTGAAATAATATAACTGTGCAATCAAATAATTATTATCTAATAGAAATAATTACTTGAACCAATATATAGGTGTGCAAGGAAACAATTATTATCAAATAAAAATAATTACTTGAATCAATATAGCTGTGTGCAAACAAGCAATTATTATCAGATGGAAATAATTACTTGAAACGATATAACTGTATGCAAACATATGATTATCAAATGAAAATAATTACTTGAAACCTTATAAATTATTACAAGTATATTATAAATAATTACAAGTATTGAGTAGGAATACTTGAAATCCTGGAACTGTACAAATTATTTGCATTGAACAGGAATACTTTATAGTTGATATGAACATATGATGATTTCAATAATTCACTAATCTGTTTGTTATAAACACAAACATAAACATACATACATACTTGCAAACATATGAGTATATATATATATATATATATACATTTGTGAGTGTAAGCATGTATATGTATATATATGTGAGTATATATATGTATATGAGTGTGTGTGTATATATGTATATATATATATATATCTTTATGTTAGTGTCTGTTTTTGCATATCTATATACATATGTATCTATATATATATATGTGAGTGTAATATATATATATATATATATATATATATTACATGAGTGTAAATGTAAATGTGTATGGGTTTCTTTATTTAATGGCATATCAACCTTTGTTGGAAATTTAATTGTTAGGCCATCCTTGTAGAAGACCAGTAGTGGTACTATTTAACACATAGATGGTAGGATAAGGGGGTTCACCAAGGATATTAGTCCAAAAGGGAACATACTAGTGTAATTGGAATTTGAACTAGCAGTCTAGTTCTTTAACTATTATATTACAGGGATTCCCATATAACCCAGAGTGGGTTAATGTTGTGGCCCCGGAAAGGGTCACTAATGAAAATGCAGACATGGATCTTAGGTAAACAGATTATATTGCACAAGAAAGGTAGAGTTACATAGAAAAGGTAATAAGTCTCGTACTGTTTTGGATAACTCCGGTATTGTTCGGCTGGCAGCGAAATCTTTCAGTACTAATAAAGGTGAGAAGAGTCCATTGTGGTGAGATGGGTAAGGCTCCCACAACAGTCAAGCTACTATAAAGAAGAGAAAACAATTTTTTTTGCCTTTTGAATGTACTTATTTTCTTCGGTGAGAGATTATAGAATATTTCTGTGCATATTTTGGCCAATAAGGCTTGGATAAAAATTTTGGTTGCGAATATAAAAAAAAACCCAAAAAAACAAAACAAAAAAAAACAGAAATTAAGAGACAAAGTACTAATGATTTTAGACAAACAATTCACCTAAGTTTGATAATATATTCAGAGGCTGAGTCTTGGTAAGACAAATTTAGTCTTCCAATTTGTTGTAACTTAACAAAAGGTTACTGAATGAGAAATAACCAAAACAGTGGTTTGAAATTAAATTGATATCTTTATAACATTAACAAAATAGAAGACTCACCAGTGGCATGAAGAAGGTAAACCACTGCTAGTGATGTACTACTTAATCAACATATTCCCCCTCCTCACAATAGTATGCGATGTATTTATATGGAATGAGACATACCCATTAATTTTCAGTGGTACAGTATATACCACATCTAAATCTGTTACTGCAAAAAAAAAACAAGGGACTGAAGCCCCTTTCTCTGGCACTGTGACTAATATTTGATTATTGGAGGTTTTGTGCTGAGTATTTCCTCACAATGTCATCTCTCATGTTATTAAGTGGGTGGAATTTTGAATAGATTTCATAACACAATTGTATATTCTATCTAGAGAAGAATGTCACTTACATATTACTTGTACATAACATAATCTTCACATAAACACCTTTTATGGAGGTGAGACTACATTCCTGAAGGTCTGATTGTAGAATCACCTGTTGATAATCGTGGCTCACTCTAACATTTAGTGGTAGTATCTAAGTCATATATATATATATATATATATATATATAATAGATCTGTTTGAAAATTATTCATATCAGATACTTGAAATGAAAATTCCGTGCAAATTATTTGTATTATTGGCTTAGAGTGTTAGTGTGTTCGCCAATGGCTCAGGAGACTGGGGTTCAATCTCAACTCAAGTCATGCCAAAGACTCAAATAATGCTACTTGATGCCACCTTGCTTAATAGTCAGCATTATTAAGTACATATCAAGTGTAAGTGGAGCAATCCAAGGAAAGGAGTAATGTCCTCCCCTACACCTTGGTGTAGTAGCCATTGAAAAGGGAGCCTTCAGGTTACCCTTGACTACATTTGGCCAACTTACATGAAACTAAAAATTTTAGCAAAAGACACAAAAATCGACTTGGGTATTAAATAACCCAAAAACTGTTGGTAGTAAAACAAACCAACCCAGTTGACCCAAAGGCTCGCTTTTCAATAGCTACTACATCGATGTATAGGGAGGGGGTGCTACTCCTTCTCCTGGATTGCTCTACTTTACCCTTGATCCTTACCTTATAATGCTGAATGTTAAGCAAGGAGGTATCAAGTACCATTTTTTGAGTATGACTTTACCTGATATTGAACCCCAGTCTCCCGGGCCATTGGCGAACACTCTACCACTAGGCCATTTAGTAAACAATTATAGCTTCAAGTAATGATTCTTCATACAAATAATTTACAGTTATATGGCATCAAGTATTCCTCCCAAATACAAATAATTTTCCAACAGATCTATTTAACTCATAGATGAGATTAACATGTACTACCACTCTCGATCTGAGTGGACCTGGGAATAATTACAATGAAAGTGTACTCCATATGACTCAGATCTCCAGAGCAAGAGCCACACCATCACAGTTTAGTGACATCCCAAGGACACCACTTTTTAAAAAATTTTAGTGGTGAATATTAATGGCATAATTCAAAAACTAAAACTAATAACTTTGTGTCAGGTTATTGACGTTGTCCGTATTATAAGTGTGTGAGAGTGTGTGTCTGTCAATATGTGACTGTGTAAGTACATATGCAGATACATACATATATATGTATGTGTGTATTTGTATATATATGTATATTTATATATATACATACATATATGAGTGTATGTATGTGCGTATAGGTGTGTGTGTCAGTGTATATATACTTGTATATGCGTGTGTGTATATATGTATATGTATGCGTTTATATGAATTTATATATGAGTGTGTGTGTGTGTGTATATATATATATATATATAGACACAAATGTATGAGTGTGTGTGTATGTATGTGTATGTTTGACTCTATATGAGTGTGTGTGTATATAATGAGTATATATGAGTGTGTGCGTATATATATATCTATGTGTGTGTGTGTGTATGTGTGTGTGAGTGCATGCATGCATATATATGTCTGTGTGTATATATACATATATAAGTGTGTGTGTGAGTATATATATATATGTGGGTGCATGTATGAGTATATGGGTGTTTTTATGTGGGTACATATATATGTGTGTGTGTGTTTGTATATGTTAGTCTATATATATATGTATGCATGTATATATTTGTAAAATCTGTTAATAATAGTTAAAAAAAGCATATAGTACAAAGTCAGAGTTGTAATAAGATGTTCAATACGAAGATATTAACTGACAATTCCTCACAGTGAGACATATTTTGATGCAAAGCAGACCACAGTCATTAGACAATTGATTGTGGTCTGTCCCACAGTGTGAAGAATTATCGGTTGATATTTTTGTTAGAGATCTAAATGTTATATATAAAAAAATATTGACGTAAATTAACTTTTCATCCACCCTATATAATATATGTTGTGGTATCATCCTTATTTTTGATAAACAATGGTCTTTTCCAATAAAGATATAACGTTTGATTGTAATTCACTCATGAAGAAGGTAGTAATAACAACACTGGCAACCTTGTTATACTTGTTTTACTGTAATATATAGTGTGGCATAATGATTAGAGTGTTCGCAATGGTCCGGGAGACCAAGGTTCAATCCCAGGTCATGTCATACCAAAGACTCAAAAAATGGTACTTGATGTCGCCTTGCTACCAAAGACTATAAAAATGGTACTTGATACCTCTTTGCTTAACACTCAGCAATATAAGATATGTATTAAGGGTAAAGTGGAGCAATCCAGAGAATGGAGTAGCGCCCTCGCCTATACCTCGGTGTAGCTATTGAAAAGAGAGCCTTCTGGTCAATTGGGTTGGTTTGTTTTACTACCAACAGTTTTTGGGTTATTTCTGCTACACCTTAGTGTAGTAGCTATTGAAAGGGGAGCCTTCGAGTCACCCTCGACTACGGTTGCCAATTTTACTTACTATTATTCGCTCTAAACATGTATTTGTCTTATTTATTTGATGCGCTTTCCTGAGGACGTTGCAATATATATATTTATAACCAAAAAGAAATTAATATCTCCTCTCTCTATGTTGGTTTCATGACTAAAATTTTCCTGTATTAAATATGAAATCTTCAAATGAAACTCTGAAGTTTGTAAACATTGGCAACCGTAGTTGAGGGCGACTAGAAGGCTCCCTTTTCAATAGCTACTACACCAAAGTGTCGGGAAGGGCGCTATTCCTTTCCCTGGATTGCTCCACTTTACCCTTAATACATACCTTATATTGCTGAGTGTTAAGCAAGGAGGTATCAAGTACCATTTTTAAAGTCTTTGGTATGACGCGACCTGGGACTGAACCCAGGTCTCCCGGACAATTGGCGAACACTCTACTCCCTAGGCCAATGAGCTGTTTCAATAATTGTTTCAATAACCACATGCAACTCTCCGTCTCTTGTGATATATTAGACATAAAATCTGGTGAAAATGCATAAGTAAACTCCTCTAATTTGTTTTAAACATTGAAATGGTTAATCCTTGCATTTGGGAGGTGCCCATGGTGTAATGGTACTATTTACCAACCCCTCCGCTCGGGCAGGATATGACACAAGGTCAATTTTTAAGCGGAGTTTAACAGGTTTGAATTCAGAGTTTTCCTTCTCCTAGACTAGTTGCCTCACCAAGGCTGAAGAACCTAGTCCGTCCTACTATTTACCCATAGCTGGAGGGAGAATAAGGGGGTTCATACCTTTCCCAAGGGTATTTGCCCGAAAGTGAACGTAATAGCGCAACTGGAGTACGAACTCGCGTACTACGATTCCGCAGTTCATCGCTTTAACCATTACACCACGAGGACACCCATGGTGTAATGGTTATCGTTGTAAGAAATGGACACAGCGACACAAGTTCAAATACTGGACGAGACTGATTCCATTTCACATAGCACTAATACTCTTGGGAAAGGTATGAATCCAATTATTCTCCCTCTAGCTATAGGTAAATAGTAGGACAGACTTGGTTCTTCAGCCTTGGTGAGGCAACTAGTCTAGGAGAAGGAAAACTCTGGATTGAAACCTGTTAAACTCCACTTAAAAATTGACCTTGTGTCATATCCTGCCCGAGCAGAGGAGTTGGTAAATATGGTTAACCCTTGCATTTACTGGAAATTATTTATGAAAATGTCAAAAAAGAAATCTTATTTTTAGTACTTTGACTCAAAGGGCAATCAACACTTACTTACATTGCAATGCCTTTTGGCTAGGAAGTGTGAACTTGATTGCTTGGTTTCAGGGGGCTGTCCACTTGGGTTATACCCATTTTGCAGGGCTAAATGCTATGCTTGGTGCCTGAGGTGCCCCAGTAGGGGAATACTGACAAGATCAAGCATTTTTTGTGATGTCTTGGTTTGTGCATGGCTCCTTACATTAAAATAAACTTGTGTCAAATCCTACTGTACTGTAATGGTACCATAGAGACGGTCTCTAAAAGAAAGAAAGAAAGAATTGCCAGGAGAAAGAAAGAGAGTATGAAAGTTGAGTTAACTGTGTTAGCGAGCCAAAGAGAAACATGATGAGAAAGAGAGAGAAGCACAGACCTTGAATTTTCTTCCTGGTTTTCTGCTGTAGTTCTAACATGTGTACCTGCTGGGTCACATTTAATGTAAGGCCCATTTTTGGAGCCCTCCCTCAAAATAGGGTTTGTAAACTTTTGTGTCCTTACATCGTCATGGCTAGTGTTCCACTGACTGTCTTTACTTCCTCACCTCTCACAGTTGTCCTCTTCCCTCCACCTGGGGTCAGCAGAAGGAGCATCTGTTTCTGCAGGTTCCACATCTGTGCACTTGTTTCAAACCACAGTTTTTCCTAGTCATTTTTAATTACAAAGTGTGCTTTGGCTTGGCTTTTTAAAGACTGTCTTCTTTTTTATTTATTTATTTATTTATTTTTTCAATTTTAATTATCTATGAGCTGTTCAGTTACATTGCACTATTTGGTGGGAGATTGGATAAATATCTCAGTATCACGATTCGGCTATCTTTAAGGAAGACATGTTTAATATTGTCGAGAATTTTCTACCTATTTTTTTACTTTTCTCTTTAAATTTCTCCCCCTTCAAAAGTTAAACCTTTGAATCCCACAAATAAACAATGTAAACAGTATCAGCAGAATTTTTTGGAATCTGATATGTGACACACTCGGTATAACATAATACAAAAACATGCCACGTGCTACCCATTGGTCCATTGGTTCAGTGATGTACTAAGCAAGCATAAGTGGATTGTTCTGATTTCCTACCAAGTCAAAATTGACATGAAGTTATCTTGTAGTGTGAGGCCACGTATGAATTGAGAGTCATTCTTTGCCATCCAAAAAAATTCTTGGTCACTTAAGCATTCCCTTTCCGGGATGCAAAACAAGCATATATGTATGTGGCCCAGTTGGCTGGTGCCGCAAAATATACTAATTTCATCTCTGCAGAAAAGTAAGGCTCTCCCATTGAGTGTCCTGTGGCCCAATCAGAATACACCAACTGCTTCTCTGTAGAGGGGTAAGACTGCCTCAACAAGTATCCTGGATATGACACTAAACAATTTGCAGGTGAGACTCTAGTCCTGGAGTTCAAGGGAATGTGGAGTATCTTTCACTGCTATTACTTCCAAGTCTACTCTGGCCCAGAGTGGTAGCATCCGATAGGGTCCTATCTATGGGTCTAATAGAACTAAACTGTATAATAATGCTAAACTGAACTGTTTGAAATCAACTGTTTTAAAATTTAAATGTGTGTAAACAAAAAACGCCCTAATGCTCAACTGAATTTGAGTTTGAAACTTTTATAAATGACTTAATTTGATATTAAATAACCTGAAAAGGGTTGATACATTATAAAACAACCAACCAACCAACCAACCAATCAACCAACATAAGCGTATGTTTATACAATTCAATATCTGTGAAAATTATCCTCTCAACCCAGTTGACTGAGGGGGCTGTAAAATACATCGACAACATTTCTGCAGAGAGGTAAGACATCCCCCACCAACAAATATCCTGGATATGTCACTAAACTATTTTATGAAGAAACTTCAGTCCTGGAGCTCTGAGGAATGTGGAGTACCCTTTAGTCCTTACTCTCAAGTCCACACTGACTTGAAGCGGTGATACCTGTTAGGGTTCCATCTATGGGTCAAATTGAGTTATTAGTGTTAAATGAACATGAAACCATTTAACAAGTGTGCGAGCAAATGACTAATATTAAATTGAATTATTAGTATTACATAACAATACTTGAAACCATCTTGTACAAACTAAAATAATATTACTTACAAATTATTCATTTACTTATCATATATATTTAATATACATATGTATAAACAGGAATTGGCATTAAATAACCCACAAGGGTTGATATACTATAAAACACAACCAGCTTCATCATTGTGAAGACTCATTCATAAGGCCATCAATCTATATGTTGGGACTGAATAAACATACAAGAAGAATTAAGAAGTTTGCCCTACCACTTATCTATGGCTGAAAGGAAATACATAACTTTCCCAAGGGTTTTAATGCATATCTACCATTGCTGAGGTAAGAGACAATATTCATTGCTCCTCACCAAGTAATGAATATTGTCTCTCACCTCAGCATTAAAACATGAAGCCCACATAACTATGCCTGCCAAGAAAAAAAAACATGCAAGACTTTTTACTGTTTTTGGAACCCTTTCTTATTTTGCTTGTTCATGCATATTTTATATGTTAAGATATGTTCCTGTATTCATATTAATACTTCTTGTATGTTTATTCAGTATGTATTGAATATTTCTATGTGAGTAAATGAGCTTTTTTGTCTTTCCTAATGTTTATTCAGTGTTAGTGAATCATTGCATATACTAATATTTATATGGGCTTTAGTAAGTGTAAATAAATATTCCCTGAGCACTAACCATTCCATCATGGCTAGGGGGAGGGGGCTTTTGATGGTGTTGAAACATGCGAGATAATTAGTCTCTTCCTACTGTGGAGTTAGGCAACTTTATTTAATATCTTGTGCAATATACCCCACCAACACCAAAAGTACTTTTTGTTTTATATACTTTGGCTCTAAAAATTACAGCCCATTCAGCTGGGGCTAAAAAATACACCAACTGCTTCTCTGCAGGGTATGATTCCCCTAACAAGTGTCCGAGATATGACCTGAAACAATCTGATGATGAGGCCCCAGTAATGCTGGAGCTTTGGGGAATACAGGATACCTCTTCATTGCCATCACCCCCAGGTCCACTCTGGCGTGGAGTGGTAGCACCTGATAGGGTCCTATCTATGGGTCAAATAGAACTGTTTGACATTTAAACTGGGTGCAAACAAATGACTTATGCTAAACTGAATTGTTTAAAATAGAATTTTTGATCATTTAACTGTATGTAAAAAAATGACTATGTTTAATTGAATTGTTAGTGTTGCATTCTGGTTAGTGAACGCATGTAGTAGTAATAAAAAGACAAACCATGATATGTGAGGAAATAGAGTTATATTTACCGGAAAAAGTATTTACAAGAGGGAGATTGTTAGTAAACAAGAACATAGGATTAGGGGATAGGATAAGGATATAGCATTGGCTTCTGTTATAAGGAGCGGCTGTTCACCTTCAAGTCCTTTAGACTCTCTGGTATTAGAAGCTACTGCTATATATGGCAGATGGACTAGCTCATTGTGCCGAAAAGGTAGGTGATACCCAACAGTTAGGGATACATAGCAATACTTGAACCATTTAACTGGGTTCAAAAGAATGAGCTTTAACTCATTTAAAAGCATCATCAACAAAATGTCTTTTCAAATTGTATATATTTAATGAATACATATAAAAAGGATTTAGCATTAAATAACCTATTATATTTAATATATATGTATAAAGAGGATTTGGTATTAAATAATCTACAATGGTTGATATGCCATCAAATCAAATCAAACCAAATCCTACATATTCACTATATATATATATATATATAAAGAGGATTTGGCATTATATAACTTCCAATAGTTGATATGCCATAAAATCAAACCAAAGCAAACCAAACCAAATCCCATATATCTAATGAATATGTATAAAGAGGATTTGGCATTAAATAACCTACAATGGTTGATATGCCATAAAATCAAATCAAACAAGACCAATCCATAGATTTAAAATGGTCAATTTTTACGTGGTGTTTTACAGGTTCTAATTTAGTTTTCTCTCTAGACTGGTTGCCATACCAATGTTAAAAAGCCCTGTCTGCCCCACTGCTTACCCATAACTGGAGGGAAAATAGTTGAATACATAGCTTTCCTAAGGGTTTTAATGCGAAATACATCAACATGACAATAGTGTATTGTAGAACTGTAGTTGTAAAACTTTGATAATTTATTTGCAAGCATTAGTTATTTTATGGTCAAGTGTGCAATCCAGCTACTGAATTTGATTTTGGTTTTGTTTTATGGCATATCAACCACTGTAGGTTATTTAATGCCATATCCTCTTTATACATAAATATTAAGTATATGATTGGGTTTGGTTGAATTTTATGCCATATCAACCACTGAAGGTTATTTAATGCCCAATCCTCTTTATACATATATATATATATTATTTATACAAATTTCGTTGAATATAATAGACATTTTTAGGCTTTATATTTTCTTGTTGATCCTTTCATTTTACCATATTGATTTTATAGTATTTGGCGAGAATTGATTGATATACTTTCCATAATTGTTTATTTCCCAAGTACTTTCTGCCCGACTTTGGACTATCATCAGCAGAGGATGTATTACAAAAGGGATGTAACTTTTGTATGTATGTTACTACTTTATAAGAAGAGTATCTGGGCCATTGCAGTGTGTAGTGTTTTCTTTTAAAATTATTCTATAAATAGTGTCAGTAGCTAAAGACATTTAAGTACATTAGCACTGGTTTGAAAATTAATTCTGTTAAGTTTGGGTTGCATGTTTCTAATATGTAGTGCTTCGAGAATCTGTAGTTTTTGTTTGTTATTTTGATGTTCTAATATTGCTGTGTTTTCGGTGAGAATTTTCCGTACTTCTGTTGTTGGGCATGAATGTTTTTTTAAATGCTGTGCTATGGAACTTGTATCAGAAAGGTGCATTGTAAGTCTCCTCGATATATATTATTTGTAAACAGATTTTATCGATAACATTCTTAAATGAGCTTGAGATCTTTTTTGCACACAGTTAAATGGTTTCAATTATTGCTATATAACAATCACAGTTTAACATCAGTTTGTTGGTTTGATCAGTTTGACACATAGATAAGACCCTATGTTAACAAAAGTACTACTACTCTGGGTCAGAGTGGACCTAGGAGTAATGCTAATGAAGGGATATTCCACACTTCCCAAATCTTTATGGTTGGAACCTCTCCATCAGATTATTTAATGTCATATCCAGGACACTTGTTGATGGGGAGGTCTTACTCCTTTGCATGGCAGGCCGTTGAATTTATTGCCAAATGTGCTGTACAAAAAGAGTTAATGACCATCTTCAAACCATACCCACCTAGTGTTGTAGAAATAAGACACTGCGTAGGTAGAAGATTTGACATGTTCATTAATCATTACTCTTTTGCTAAGAGGTTTAGAAATTATAAAATACTTGATATCAAATAGTCATCATTTAAAGATGTTAAAATATATATTTACAAGAATAGATATGTAAAAAAGGTTTTTTAAAAGTTTTATATCTGTTTTTTTTTATGAAATTATACTATCATGGATTGTTAAAAAGATTAAATCTAAATGTTAGGAAAATTTTGGTATTACAGAACTGAAATGGTGCTCACAAGTTACAAGTTACTCATACATTAACTTAGGTGAAAATTCTGAATTGAATGATGAATAGATCTTTTGAAAGATTCCAATCTCTTGTGAGTAATGTTGTGTGCAGTGGATTTACAGAATATGAAACGAACAAAATATCAACATTTTTATTCAGGTAAGAATGCTAAAATCAAAATGAGCATTCAATATAAAATGCATACGTCTATATCCGCACGCTTGTGGTGAGATGGTTAGGGTTAATGTCAGTGTCATAGAAAATAAGTATGGTGACTTCGGTTCAAATCCTTGACTAGGCTGTTTGTATTTCATATAGGGCTAATACCCTTGGGAAAGGTATAAATCCAACTATTTTCCTTATAGCTATACTCCGGTAGACTGGGCTTTTTAACATTAGTATGGTAACCAGGCTAGGAGAAGGAAAAGTGAATTTAAACCTGTTAAATTTCAGTCAAAAATTTACCTTGTGTTGTATTCCGCTTGTGCAAAGTCATCATCATCATCATCATCATGTTGTGCTGCTAGCATGGATCTCCCTTACTCTCTCTCACCACTTGTCCCTATCCTCTATTGCTCCTGACAGGTCTTCCAGGCTACATCCTGTATCAGCCCAGAGCTGTTGTAGATAGGTTCTAGCCGGTCGTCCAACCTTTGCTCATCCATGTGAAGGGGTCCATAGGAGTATATCACTTATGAGTTTGTCCTTACTTCTTCGGCAGTGTCCCGCATGTCTAATTTGGGTGGCTTTTGTGATGGGTGGTGAGTGGCCATACAGCTTCTGTTTTGTGGGGTGTTGCCTCCAGAACCTGTTCAATACAGCTTGCAGTATACTTGTATGATTGCTGTCAAGCTTTTTCTCTCTACATTTAGTCAGCGTCCACACGGTGCATCCATATAACAGTATTGATACTACTGCTACTTGGAAAAAAATGTTTTATTTTATTGGTAAGGTTTGACTTCCATATGACTGATAACTTATTGATAGCTGTCCATGTTTTGCTAGTCGTGTGTTGATGTCATTTTCAGTTGATGAGACGCTGCTTCCGAGGTAGGTGAACTTGTCCATGAGTTTCAGAGAATTGCCATTTAGTATGAAGATGCTGTCTCTTTTATTAAAGCACATCTATTCTGTTTTGTATGCATTGACATGGAGGCCTATGCCACCTGCTGCCTGTTCCAGACTATGTTGCAGGGATTCAGCCTGGGTGGATGTATTTGCCAGAAGCAACACACAACAAAACAGCAGCTGTACAGCCACATATCACACTGATTCCCAGGCAAATTCTTAGATTGGAGCAAATCTAAAAGAACCTGAAAAAAAATCTTTTGATTCAATCCACTCTATAATATTAGCATCAAAATCAACGTGGCAACCACTTTCCACAAATTAATAAGTCTAATTCCCTAAAGGAAACTTTTTAAGAGGAATTATTCAACGGTAAGCTATTTTTATTCCAAAAATACATACAAGATTATTTCTGCTCATGATGCTAAAGTCCTCAATGCCAACAACAGCTATAATTTTAATTGCAACTGCCATGTTTGAGGATTTCTCTTTAAATGGTTTGGTTTGGTTTTATGGCATATCAACCACTGTAGGTTATTTCATGCCAAATCCATTTTTATGCATATAAACAGTTCTATTTATTTCAAACAATTCAGTTTAGCATAATTACACAGTTTAAATGTCAAAAAACACTTCCACTTCAAGCAATTCAGTTTTGCATAAGTATACAGTCTAGTTCCATTTGACCCACAGATAAGACCCCATCAGGTGCCATCACTCCAGACCAGAGTAGAGCTGGGAGTGATGACAATGATGGGCATTCCACACTACCCAAAGCTCTAGCATCACTGGAACCTCACCATCAGAATGCTCACTGTCATATCCAGAACACTCGTTGGTGGTCTCTTTTAATAGTAAATGCCTCACTGACAATATGATATATAAGACTTTCATCAATTTTGATGAAGAGGAAAAAATCTGTTTTATCTCTGACAAGACTTAAAACTAGATCTTACTCTGGCACGGCGAGTGTTGATAATAGAAGGTATGAGAACAGCACCTTCTTTTTTAGATATTGGTATATCAAAGCCAAGACAGGTGTTTTTCCTAAGATTAAATGGTCTATTTTCAGGCATGCTTCTGCATATTCTGGCAGTGGACCTCTCTTGTGGAGGTGAACGTGTATTTCCTGTTGTATTAAAATGTGATATTCCAATATAGTTAATAAATTGCAATGAGTGGCAGAATTTTAACCGACACTCTTTAGCAAATTCGACCAGACTGTTTTTCTGTGTCTGATGATTTACCACTTTGAAACTACTTCTTATTTTCTTGTTCAACGGAATACACATTATAACAACCTCATTTTAATGTATTGTTCGAGCAGAAAGTTTCTGATCTCGCTTTTTCACCACAAAGATAAACTATTAAATAAACAAACTAAATTACGATACAAATGAATCCAAATATCTAAAATTAAAATTAAAACCTGATTAGTTATTCAGCCTATTATTCATCCTCCCTCACTCGTTTTAAGGTTTTTTTATTCATCTGTTTGCATATATATTTTTTCTTATTCATACCAAATTGGTCATAATTGTCCATTTTCTTTTCTTCCTGCAATACGATCTTTCTTTCAATATTGTGAGAAGATTTGTGTTCATGCAGAATTAAAAAAAAAATTTCCATTTATGCTACCATTCTTCTTTCCTAGAGTAACCATTAATTTAGGGTAGTTCATAGGTACTACTCCATATAGTAAGTAAAGTTAGCGACCTTAGTCAAGGGTAACCCAAAGGCTCCCTTTTCGATAGCTACTACACCAAAGTGTAGGGGAGGGCACTACACCTTTCTCTGGATTGCCCCACTTTACCCTCGATCCTTACCTTATCATATTTACCCAACCCCTCCGCTCGAGCAGGATATGACACAAGGTCAATTTTTAAGCAGAGTTTAACAGGTTTGAATTCAGAGTTTCTCTTCTCCTAGACTAGTTGCCTCACCAAGACTGAAGAACCTAGTCTGCCCTACTATTTAACCATACCTGGAGGGAGAATATTTGGATTCATACCTTTCCCAAGGGTATTAGTGCTATGTGAAATGCAATCAGTCTCGTCCAGGATTTGAACTTGTGTCGCCATGTCCATTTCCTACAACGATAACCATTACACCACGGGCACTTTCCACGATCCTTACTAATGCTGAGTGTTAAGCAAGGTAGCATCAAGTACCATTTCTGAGTCTTTGGTATGACTCGATCTGGGATTAAACCCAGGTCTCCCGGGCCATTGGCAAACACTCTAACCATTATTATCCTTTTTAATAGCAGAAAACTGGGTTTTTTGTCTCCTCCTTCCTACTTCTGTTCCTGTGGCATGCAGTCATTCATTGCATGATGCTGGGAATATACTGTATTCAATGATTCTTTTCTTCATCCATTTTACTCAGTTGATTAGATTTTTAATAAGTGAAAGTTTTTGTCATGAAATCAACAAAAACATGTGAGATCTTAATTTATTTTAGGTTTAATCTTGCTCTGCTGGCTAGCATTTGAGCACTTTCTTGATTTAAGAAAAAAGTTTTTAAATTTATTTGTTCATATATATATATATATATATATATATACATACATTTATTTGTACACATGTAGGTTGTGTTATACTAAAGACTCAAAAGTAGTACTTAAAATTCAAAATGAAAGGTATGGATCAAGAGTAAGTAGCGCAATTCAGAAAGGAGCAGTGCCCTCTCTCACACCTGGTCGGCCAACTTACTATATAGCATGAATATGTTTGTGTGTGTGTGTATGCATATATATATATATGTGTGTGTGTGTGTGTGTACAAGGCAGTACCACCTTGAGCTACCGAAACTGTGTTATCACCCTGGTTGGCGGCTGATGAGGACAGGTTATCATATTTACCCACCCCTCTGCTTGGGCAGGATATGACACAAGGTCAATTTTTTAAGCAGAGTTTAACAGGTTTCAATTCTGAGTTTTCCTTCTCCTAGACTAGTTGCCTCACCAAGACTGAAGAACCTAGTCTGCCCTACTATTTATCCATAACTGGAGGGAGAATAATTGGATTCATACCTTTCCCATGAAAGGACAGGTTATTGCACGTGCTTTCACATGTTGTATGATGAAAAAAAATATATATATAATTTTATATATGTGTGTGTGTGTGTATTTATATATATATATATATCATGCTGTGATATATGTTGTTCCTATGGGCATATTTTTACTAGTATCTTATGACTGCTGTTTCAAAGAATTTAATGATAGATTCTGTTGTTTGTTTATCTTCGTATGATTATTTGATGGAGATTTAAAAAAAAAAAGAGAAAATAAGTTGTTTTTCCTAATAATTCCGAGCTGCTATTTGAAACGTTTTCCAGCGAAACTGCAGTGGGAGTAGAGCAAATTTCAACTGATATCTGCCAAGCCATGACCTTTGTTATTCAAGTCAACCTGTCAACAAATTGTCAATTGAGTCAGCTCTTGGCAAACATATCATAAAATTATGTTAAAAAAAGGTATTTATTATATTAGCTGAATATTGACATCAGACATTGCACGGTGGGGAAATGAAATGTTTTCTTCCTTGAAGAAGTCTTGATGAAATAGTCAATAAATTTCTAGTATTTGTTCATTTATTTTTAGATAAAGATTTGTCTATTTTATTATACTGACTTGTATTTTCTCCAATCTTTTTAAAAATATTTTACTTTTTGATCGAAACTTTCTCATATCATTACTTCTATAATAGGAAGTGCATTTATATAATGACACCTATAGCACATCCACAAGTTTTTTTCTGATCTTGTCTGCACCATGTTTGTCATTCATTTAATTTCACACGCTTCATTTTTTAGGTGAAGATTTTTTAAAGATTAAACTTTAGGTGCTTTTATTTGGGGGGTGTCTCCATAGTGTAATGGTTAAAGCGATGGACTGTGGAATCGTAGTAGGCGAGTTCTTACTCTAGTTACGCTATTACGTTCACTTTAGGGCAAATACCCTTGGGAAACATATGAACCCCCTTATCCTCCCAGCTATGAGTTAAATAGTACCACTACTGTTCATCTAGGAGAATGGCTTTGGCATTAAATAACCTACAAAGGTTGATATGTCATTATACAAAGAAACCAAATCAAACCAAACCTATGTACTGTGGTATTCTAAAGTTCCAAAGGGTGGAGTTTTCAAGATAGGTTGGCTAACATGCTGGACAGTGATGTTGTAGTAAGCAAATTTGAACCTCAGTCACACAATTATTTTCATTTTCAGACTAATACTCTTGGGAAAGGTTTGAATCTTCTTATTGTCCCCAGGTATTTTAAAATGGTATTACTACTGTTTTACTTCAAGGATGGCTTTGGCATTAAATAACCCATGAATGTTGCCATGCCATTGAATAAAAAAAAAATCAATAGAGCTTGGTAGCCCAGTCTGCTGTGACTATAGAATATGTGGACTGCATCTCTGCAGAGGAGACAGACCCCCCAGTGAGTGTCCTGTGTATGACACTAAAACAGCATCTGATGGTGAGGCTTCAGTCTTAAAGCTTTATGGAATGTAAAATACTTCTTCATTACCATTACTTCCAAGTCCATCTTGACCTGGAGTGGTAGTAGCAGTTAGGGTCCTATCTATGAGTTAAATAGAACAGATTAACCATTTAACTGTTTAGATAAATCACTGATGTTTAATTGAATTGTTTGTGTAAAATAGCAAGACTTGAAACCATTTAACTGTGAACTAAAAAATCATTAATACTTAATAGAATTATTTGTGTAAGATAGGAATACTTGAAATCATTTAACAGTGGGAAAACAGTTGATTATGTTATATAGAATTATTAGTGTTAGATAGCAATACTTGAAATCATTTAACTGTTCAAAACAAATAGGCCCTGGCTCATTTAAAAATGTTTCCTACAAACTGTTTATTTACAAATCATATATATTTGATAGATGTATAAACAGGAATTGGTATTAAATAACTTACAAGGTTTGATATGCCATAAAAACCAGCCAACTGAAGACCTCTGTAGAATGTGGAGTTAGCCACTTCATAGCTATTACTACTAAGCTGGACTTTGACCTGAAGTGGTTGGACATGTTAAGATTCCAAACAGATTTTTTAAAAAACTTCTTAGCATCGGATAGGAATTCTAGAAAACATGTAACTATGGGCAAATCTGCAGTAACCCTTAGAACCTGAAGGTACTGCTCTTCTGGTACTTTCCCATTGCATGGAGGTATAGGATTTTTGGTATTTGGATTAAAACACTTAAGAATAGTTACTTCGGGTTCATTGGCCTAGTGGGTAGAGTGTTCGCCAATGGTCCAGGAGACCTGCGTTCAATCCTAGGTCGAGTCATACCAAAAACTTTAAAAATGGTACTTGATAACTCCTTGCTTAACACTCAGCAATATAAGGTACGTATCAGGGGTAAAGTGAAGCAATCCAGGAAAAGGAGTAGCGCCCTACCCTACACCTCAGTGTAGTAGCTATTGAAAAGGGAGTCATCTGGTTGCCCTTGACTATGGTCGCCAACAACAACAACATAATTATTTAGAAAAGATTGTTACTCGAACAGATAATTGCTTGAAAAATTTGAAACCACAAATTATGAGGATCATAAAATAAGTTTCCAGACTTTTTTCTTATTGGCACTTTTATTGATAGTACACACGTGAAACTCTAGTCCCCTTCAAAGTAATCTCCTCCAGCTGCAATGCACTTCTGGTACCATTCCAACAACTTCTGGAAGGCCCATGGAAGTCTTCTTGTGTGAGTGTGTCAATGATCTTCATCTCAGTCTCTTTCATCTCCTCAATTGTCTCATAATGATAGCCTCTGCACTTAGGGAATTACCAAAAGTCACAGGGAGCAAGGTCTGGACTAGAGGGATGGTGAGGAACTGTCTTTATGCCCATCTTAGTCAAATAGTCTGTGACAAGGATGGAGGTGTGGACTGGTGCATTGTCCTGGTGGAAATGCCACTGAGCCGATTTGAAGAGTGCTGGCCTCTTCTGACGGAATCTCTTCCTGAACTCCCTTAAAACCTCAACATAGTATTCCTTGTTGACTGTCTGTCCAGTGGGAACCCAGTGCATGTAGATCATGCCAGTGCTGTCAAAAAAAGGGATGATCAAAAGTTTGTGGGTGGATTTGCTCTGTCTGGCCTTCTTGGGTCTGGGACACCAAGCATACTTCCACTGGGAACCCTGTCGCATGATCTCTGGGTCATAGCAGTAGATCCAGCTTTCATCGCATGGTATTTTTTCAAAGTTTAAAACAGAATTTTATTGCATATCATTCTTCTAAAGTGTCCTCACGTTCAGATTGCATTTTTGAAATTCACCAGTTAGGACAATCAGGCTTTATTAGGGTGTATTCCCATTCCTGCTGTAGCTGTTCATTTGAAGCTGAAATCCTAAAAATTGGTCAGCCATCTCATAGGATGTATAACAATAACATGCTGAATTTTCAAGAGTCTACAACAATTTTAAATGCCTGTACAAAAACGTCTGGAATAATAAAAAAACAATTATAATTAGGAGGATGAAGGATAATACAAGACAAAATTATTTATAAAAAGCAAGTTGAATTAGAAAGATGACGGATAATATTAGGCAAAATAAATTTCAGAAAAAGTAATATAATTAAAAAGATTAACAATATTACTCGTCAGAATTATTGATAAAAAAGTAGTACAATTAAAAAGATGAAGGATAATGCTAAATGAAATTATTTATAAAAAGCATGTTGAATTATGAAGATAAAGGATAATACTAATGAGAATTAATAATGAAAAGCAAGTAGGATTAGAAAATAAAAGATAATACTAAACAAAATTATTAATGCAAAAAAAGTAAAATTACAAAAATGAAGGATTATACAAGTAAGAATTATTATTAAGATGTGAATAGAATTAGAAAGATGAAGGGTAATACTGGACAAAATTATTGATAAAAACAGGTAGAATTGGGATAACGAATAATACTAGTGAGAATTATTATTGAGATGTGAATAGAATTAGAAACATGAAGGGTAATACTGGACAAAATTATTGATAAAAACAGGTAGAATTGAGATAACGAATAATACTAGTGAGAATTATTATTGAGATGTGAATAGAATTAGAAAGATGAAGGATAATACTGGACAAAATTATTGATAAAAACAGATAGAATTGGGATAACGAATAATACTAGTGAGAATTATTATTGAGATGTGAATAGAATTAGAAAGATGAAGGATAATACTGGACAAAATTATTGATAAAAACAGGTAGAATTGAGATAACGAATAATACTAGTGAGAATTATTATTGAGATGTGAATAGAATTAGAAACATGAATGATAATACTGGACAAAATTATTGATGAAAACAGGTAGAATTGGGATAACGAATAATACTAGTAAGACTTATTATTGAGATGTGAATAGAATTAGAAAGATGAAGGATAATACTGGACAAAATTATTGATGAAAACAGGTAGAATTGGGATAACGAATAATACTAGTGAGAATTATTATTGAGATGTGAATATAATTAGAAAGATGAAGGATAATACTAGACAAAATTATTGATAAAAACAGGTAGAATTGGGATAACGAATCATACTAGTGAGAATTATTATTGAGATGTGAATAGATTTAGAAAGATGGAGGATAATACTGGACAAAATTATTGATAAAAACAGGTAGAATTGGGGTAACGAATAATACTAGTGAGAATTATTATTGAGATGTGAATAGAATTAGAAACATGAATGATAATACTGGACAAAATTATTGATGAAAACAGGTAGAATTGGGATAACGAATAATACTAGTAAGACTTATTATTGAGATGTGAATAGAATTAGAAAGATGAAGGATAATACTGGACAAAATTATTGATGAAAACAGGTAGAATTGGGATAACGAATAATACTAGTGAGAATTATTATTGAGATGTGAATATAATTAGAAAGATGAAGGATAATACTAGACAAAATTATTGATAAAAACAGGTAGAATTGGGATAACGAATCATACTAGTGAGAATTATTATTGAGATGTGAATAGATTTAGAAAGATGGAGGATAATACTGGACAAAATTATTGATAAAAACAGGTAGAATTGGGGTAACGAATAATACTAGTGAGAATTATTATTGAGATGTGAATAGGATAATTTTGATAAAAGAAGATGAGAAAAATTAATAATAAATAAAAAAACATAGAAATAACAAATGTTTGATGGTTTTAGAGGAGTTACAAAATTATTAGACGAAGATTCTTGGTGTTTCCATTATTTTATCTTATCCCTGTATGTTTATATAATACTTCAATAAAAACATAGATGAGCAGGAAATATGAGGAGGGATACAAGAGAGAATGAGAGGATACAGGTAAAATGTGAAAGAAAAGCAGTGTCATAACATGCTGAAAGATCTAATCAGTCAATATTGGTAAAATTTCTGCATGTTCATCAAGTATATATGAATATTTTTCTGAGAGTAGACATTATGCTTTTGCATACCTCTGAGAAAATCCTTACTCAGTTTTGGAACTCTTATTTTAGACAAACCAGAAAAAATTCTAACCATTTACAAGACTAGTCAAGATCTTATTTACTTGAATTGTCATATCATTCTGTGAGTCTTGCAGAAAGAAGAACCATTTTGTGGACAATAAGACAGGAATATTGGTTTGGGGATCTTGTCTGACTGGCAGTAAATCTTGATAAATGCTGTTTTAACATTGAGTAAAGAAACCCTGGCACCAGATTCCAAAGTCAAATACCTGGAACTTCCTATATTTAATACCAAAGAAAAGAGAATGGGTTATTTTGACATGTAGGGGAGGTAGAATAGGGTGAAAACTCAATTAAATGACCCATATAGATTTGATATGCCATTAAACAAATAAACCAACCATATGTGTATGTCTCTTCATCTCTATAAATACACACCTTTACAGTTATACATTTAGATATAGTTTCTCTCTTTCCCTCTTTCTTACACATATGTAAGAAAGAAAGAGACTGTGTGTGTTTATATAGCACTAAAATTATCCACACATATGCACACACACACACACACACACACACACACATATATATATATATATCACTTAAATTTTTCACTTATATATATATATATATATATATATATATATATATGAGTTGGAATTTATCTAAACTCCCACCAAATAAGATTTGACACAAGGTCATTTTACTGTGGAGACCATGCATGAATCAAGACTCATTTATCCTATTTACCCAACCCCTCCGCTCGGGCAGGATATGACACAAGGTCAGTTTTTAAGCGGAGTTTAACAAGTTTGAATTCAGATTTTTCCTTCTCCTAGACTAGTTGTCTCACCAAGGCTGAAGAACCTAGTCTGCCCTACTATTTACCCATAGCTGGAGGGAGAATAATTGGATTCATACCTTTCCCAAGGGTATTAGTGCTATGTGAAATGCAATCAGTCTCGTCCAGGATTTGAACTCGTGTCGCCGTGTTCATTTCTTACGGCAATAACGATTACACCACAGGCACCTCATTTATGATCCCCACATTAAAATGACCTTGTGTCAGATCTTACCTAGTGGGAGTTTGGATAAATATCCGTTGACATATATATATATATATATATATATATATATATATATGAGTGGGCAGTTTTAGTGAAATATGTATAGAGACACACACACATGCACACCTCTAGAATTGTTCACTTATATATAAAATGTGTGGCTAGCCGTTAATAATTCATTTTGCATTTTATTTATCTGTGAACAAATTCACCTTAGGTTGTCTCTATATTTTCATCACTTTTGACCATTTTCCAGATGACAGTGTTACCTGCTTCTGTTATGTAGATGCAAACTGTACCTTGCAGCTATACTTAATTGTTATTCTTGACCAGTGAACACTCACTCTCTTTTTATCAAATATCAAGCTGCCTTTGGAACCTTTGACCAATTAGTGGACTTTCTAAAGATAAATTGCCAACAACTAAAGTCCAGTCTCTATTGTAATGGTCAATAGTTGCAGAGCCACAAGACTGGTCAATAGATTAACTAATTCTATCTGCTATTTTAGCTCAAGTTTTGGGCATCGTCCTTTTACAGAATTTCTTCCCTTTGTTTTATTGTCCTACAAATTTGGGAATAATTTAATGTTTCTCCTATCCAACATTTCTTTTTTTAATTGTCCTTATCGAACTTGAATATAAATAAGATTTTCTTAATTTGTCCATAGCTTTTAGATAAAACATCTTCATTATTAATTTTTAACTGTTTTTTTTTCTTTTGCTCTTATGCTCAGGTTATCTTAAATTTTAGATTTCTGTTCTTACAAAATGGTAATAAGAGAAGTGATAGTTTTAAGTTAACCAAATATCTTCTATGCATGTATACGGGTAACAATTTAACTGTGTGCAAACAAATGACTGATGTTAAATTAATTTGAATTGTCAATGATGCATTGCAATACCTGAAACCATTTTACTGTGTGTGAATAAAGGATTAATATTAAATATAATTATTAATGTTAGATAGGAATACTTGAAACCATTTAACAGTGAGCAAACAAATGATTAATATTAAATAGAATTATTAATGTTAGATAGGAATATTTGAAACCATTTAATTGTGTGCAAATAAATGATTAATTATTACTAGAATTAGTCATTTTAGATAAGAATACTTAAAACCATTTCACAGTGAGCAAACAAATAAGCTCTGGATTGTTCAAAATCTTACAAACTTTTTATTTATGAATCATATATAACAAAACTAAATAAGATAAATAAAATAAAAATATATAAAATATGAATATAAAATATAAATAGAATGAATAAAATAAAAAAATATTACACTTATTTTGATTAATTTCTATGTAAAGTCGTTTTTGATATGTTCGAGAATAAAACAATAATTGAATAGAAATCAATAGCTCTAGTAATTATCATTTTACCCAGTCGGCTGGAGCTGTAGAATACACCGACTGCTCTTCTATAGAGAGGTTAGATCTCCCCCGCCAATGAGTGTCCTGGTATGACACTAAACAATCTGATGGTGAGGTTCAAGTGATGCTGGAGCTTTGGGGAATGCATAGCACCTCTTCATTGCCATCACTCCCAGGTCCACTCTGGCCTGGAATGGTAGCACCTCATAGGGCCCTATCTATGGGTTAAATAGAACTAGATTGCATACTTATGCTAAACTGAATTGTTTGAATTACAACTGTTTGACTAAACTGAATAGCTTGAAATAGAAATATTTTTGACTATTAAACTTTACTTGCATTTAAACTGTGTGCTTATGCTAAACTGAGTTGCTTGAAATGGAACTGTTTTTGCCATTGAAACTCTACTTACACTAAACTGAATTGTTTAATATAGAACTGTTTTGATATTTAACTGTGTGTCAACAAAATCTGTGCTTATTCTAAACTGAATTAGAACTGTTTGAATGAACTGAATTTCTTGAAATAGAAATGTTTTTGACAATTAAACTGTGTATTCATGTTAAACTGAATTGCATGAAATAGAACTGATTATTGTATAAAAATGGATTTGGCATTATATAACCCATGCCTTAAAACCCAAACAACCATCTGGTAATAATCAAACCCGGTATATATATTTTTATCATTTAAAGTATTCAAACAATTGCCTTCACCTTTATGGTTATATTTACACTGTTTTGGATGATGTGTTCTTCGGCCTTTTCATGTCAAACTGGGGAGCCTACATGAAACTTAAGACTGAACCTTTTATTTAATCCACAAGAGTAGATTGTTCTAATTTCATAATTCATGACTGGGTACAAGTGTTAAACTACACTAAGCATTTTTTATTATCTACCTATAGTTTTCTTACTGAATATAGGCATAATGTTTAGAGTGTTCGCCAATGGTCCGGGAGACCTGTGTTCAATCTCAGGTCAAGTCATACCAAAGACTCAAAAAAATGGTACTTGATGCTACCTTACTTAACACTCAGCATTATAAGGTAAAGATCTAGGGTAAAGTGGAGCAATCCAGAGAAAGGAGTATCACCCTCTTCTACACCTTGGTATCGTAGCTATCAAAAAGAGAGCCTTCAAGTCACCCTCAACTACAGTCTCCAACTTTACTTTTACTTACCTATAGTTGGGATTGAACCTGCAACCTCCAGATGATTTCATTTTGAAGTTCTTTTGATCAAACACTTATATCAGTTACACTATGTGTCCTGTTGGACAAATATTGCTTATTATCTAGTGTTCTTCCTTATCTATTAATTTAACTTCATCCCATAAGAACATGTGGTTTCTCTTTTTTTTTTTATATATGGTCAGCCATACCTGACTTTTAAATTTCACCTTGACATATTGCTTTTTTCCTTTTCTGGGGGCCTGCCTGGTATTTGTATCAGTTGGGTCTTATTAAGCTGAATCCCACGAAGCCGTCCCCCAAGGCAATATATGCTTTGGAGGGTTGAGTTCATGGCTTGACGTCTGAGGCCCCACAGTTTGGAAACAAGCATTTTTTTATATTAGCTATGCCTGAGACTTGATTTGTTCAAGACTCCCTACAATAAAACAACCGTGTGTCATATATCAGCTTGGAGGAAAGTTGGTTTAATCCTATTTATAACATGGGCTGTTTTGGAGGCAAATTTAATGTAGCTAGATTTTCATAGACATTGTTAATAAAAAAGGGAGTAATTAAGATTAATTAATAATTATTGAATAATCATTGAGAATATAACATAAATAAGTGAGGGAATTGTGATAGCGGAAGTGATATAGTTTCTCCATTATTATATGGTGTGTGTATGTGTGTAATTAGAATAGATATCAAAAATAATTTCTCAGAATTTTAGAGTTGAAATTCACGAAACTATGTCTGAATTCTAGGGAATACTCATGAGTACAGCTAATTGTGACAGAAGGCTTCTTTATAAGGCACTCAGTGAGAATCCAACTCACTTGTAATGAGCTGCTAACTGAACTTGCTAACTTTTATATCACTGTCCAGATAGTTTATATTATAATTAATTACAAATAAATACAATTGATTGTTTGGTTGGTGGTGTTTTATGGCATATCAACACTTTTGTGTTATCTAATGCCAAATCCTGTTCATACATATATATATATTAAATATATATGATTTATTGGTTGGTTGATTGGGTTTATGCCATATCAACCCTTGTATGTAATTTAATGCCAGATCCTGTTTATATATATATATATATATATATATATATATATATATATATATATACAATGTATATATATGTATATTATACATATATATATATGTATATATATACATATATATGTATATATATACATATATATATATATATATATATATATATATATAAGTATGTATGTATGTATACATATATATATATATATATATATGCTAAACTGAATTATTTGAAATAGAACTGTTTTTTGACATTGAAACTGTATTTACACTAAACTGAATTGTTTAACATAGAACTGTTTTGACATTTAACTTTGTGTAAATAAAATCTGTACTTATACTAAACTGAATTAGCTGAATTAGAATTGTTTGAATAAACTGAATAGCTTGAAATAGAAATGTTCTCACAAAGTGTACTTACATTTAAACTGCAGGCTTATGCTAAACTGAATTGTTTGAAATAGAACTGATTATTTACACAAAAATGGATTTGGCATTAAATAACCTACAAAGGTTGATATGCCAGAAAACCCAACCAACCAATCACCAAATGACTGTCTATCAATCCGTCTGAGACTGCTATTTTCGACTTAATTACGAAGAATGTTTCAGGAATTGTTACAATCCTTTTTTAAAAGGATTTTAAATTATATTTGGCAAAGATTTTTTATTATGAAATTAGTCAGATGGTAAATGACTCATCAGAAATTTATTAATATGTATACACTTGGATATCAGTTTGCTTCCTTTGTTCAGCAATTTGTTTTCATGCACGATTTTTTCCTGACACAATCTGCAGCAATTATTATAACCTAGAAAGTAAAGAACTAAGTTGATTTAAGTGTAGACATAGTTATTTACCACATTTATACCCCTCACTCTGGACAGCCCTATATATATATATTTTCTCAACTCTACATATTTCCTATCATTTTGGGTTTTTTTTATTTGATATTACCCTCAATTTAGCTCTGTTGAGGATCAAAACCAGTTAGCTCGCCTGTCATTTTTTTTCTTTTTAAGCTTTTGTTTTCATTAGGAATAAATCTTTGGGTCTGTTTGTTGAGATTATTAATTTTTGAACCACAAAAATATCTATCTATCTATCTCTCTCTCTCTCTATATATATATATATATATATATATATATATATAGTACAATTAAATGGAGACTCAAACTCGGTTAAGCCGTCATAATAAATTTATTTTGGCGGAGAATATTGTTGGTATATTCTCCGTCTCGTCAGATGACTCTTTTACATGCTCTGTATTGTCCCAGAGATGCGAATTATTTTGACTCTGGTCTGCTGGAATGGCAAAATCCACTTGATGACAAGTTCTTTTCTTCTTGCTGATTAACACTTGGTCTGGTCTTCAGTGTATAATTATAATAATTTCTCATTGCAGAAATTCTGTTGTAGCTATAAGTTCTTGTCCACTATTTTCTATAAAGTAATGTTCAGGAAGATTATAGAAGGTACTACTTGGCATCCATGTCAATGCACACAAAACGGAATATATGTGCTTTAAATGAACAGGCGACATCTCCACACTAAACAGTAGCCCTCTGAAACTAGTTGACAAGTTCACCTACCTAGGAAGTAGTGTCTCATCAATAATAGTATTATTACTGTTCTACAAGCATGGCTTTGGTATTAAGCAACCCACAAAAGTTGATTTTCCATTAAACAAAGAAACCAAATCAAACATCTTCTTTTGGCCAAGAACTTTTTAGTACATCCTACATAGTTTAGTGCTGGTATATAATGTTGGCCTAGCGGTTAGAGTGTTCGCCAATGACCCGGGAGATCTGGGTTCAATCCCAGGTCATAGAATGAAACACAGTTTCTTCCAAGCAGCAGTCATATTGATACTGCTATATGGATGCACTACATGGACGCTAACTAAACTGATGGAGAAAAAGCTTGACGGCAATTACACAAGAATGCAGCAAGTAATATTGAACAAGTCTTGGAGGTAACACCCAATAAAGCAACAGCGGTACGGCCACCGACCACCCATCACAAAAACTATCAAAATTAGACAAACAAGACATGCGGTACACTACTGGAGAAGTAGGGATGAATTCATAAGTTATGTATTCTTGTGGACCCCTTCACATGGCCGAGCAAAGGCAGGGCAACCAGCTTGAACCTACATACTGCAGCTCTGTGTAGATACAGGATGTAGCCCTGAGGACCTGCCAGAAGTTATGGATGATAGGGAGGGGTGGCGAGAGAGGGTCAGGGATATCCATGCTGATGGTGTGATATGATGATGACTACTCATAATTATTTGAACAAGATCATAAAATGAAACACTACTTATACTGATAAAAATTAAAAATCAAAGCAGTTACATGATTTTGTAATTTGTCTTTATTCGGATCATTTATCTTAAGTCATTCCATCCAGCTTTCAAGCTTCATGATAAATTGTAAATAGTAAAATATTTATGATACTATTTACCAACCCCTCCACTCGGGCAGGATATGACACAAGGTCAATTTTTAAGTGGAGTTTAACAGGTTTGAATTCAGAGTTTTCCTTCTCCTAGACTAGTTGCCTAACCAAGTCTGTCCTACTATTTACCCATAGCTGGAGGGAGAATAATTGGATTCATACCTTTCCCAAGGGTATTAGTGCTATGTGAAATGCAATCAGTCAGGTCCAGGATTTGAACTCGTGTCGCTGTGTCCATTTCCTACGATGATAACCATTACACCACGGGCACCTCCAATTAAAATATTTATGATAAATAATGTGTCATACTATCCTGCATATGAACATCAGTAATGATCTTAAATATTGTCATATATGTAATGCTGTTTTAAAGAAAATCTTGCCAACAATGGAGGCTCTTAAATGTTGGCATGTAATGTGTTATTTATTTATTTTACGTCCTTTTTTTTTTGTTTATATTTCACAACCTTTTTTTTCTAAATTTTTACATCCTTTATCCTTTTTTTTTTTCAAACAATTTTTAATTTATTTTTAAATAAGAGTATAAAAAGATTGTGGTAAAAGAATTGTCCTGACTTCCATGTAATGAAACAATTCAGATTTTCTATTCAGTCTTATTCCTTTGAAACTTACAATACTGATTTGCAATAAATCTCTGGCACTTTCTAAGAAGCCTGCAAGACATGTTATTTCATGTCTCAGTCAATTATGATCAAACCATTCATGTGATAGTGAACCACTGTTGACAGTGGCATTTCTGGAATCTTAATCAGGCTATAAACAATGATGAGTGTTAAAGGGAGGGACAATGTGTAGAATAAATTATATATAGTACATTATATAAGTAAAGTTGGCCACCATAGTCGAGGGTGACCCGAAGGCTCCCTTTTCGATAGCTACTACACCAAGGTGTAGGGGAGGGCGCTACTCATTTCCCTGGATTGCTCCACTTTGCCCTTGATCCGTACCTTATAATGCTGAGTGTTAAGCAAGGAGGCATCAAGTACCATTTTTTGAGTCTTTGATATGACACGACCTGGGATTGAACCCAGGTCTCCCGGGTCATTGGCAAACACTCTAACTGCTAGGCCAACATTATATACCAGCACGAAACTATGTAGGATGTACTGAAAAGTTCTTGGCCAAAACATGTTTGATTTGGTTTCTTTGTTTAATGGAATATCAACTTTTGTGGGTTGCTTAATACCAAAGCCATGCTTGTAGAAGAGTAATAATACTATTTAACAAATAACTGAGGGAATTAGAGGGTTCATGCTTTTCCCAAGTGAATATAACAGCATAACGGAAGTTCAAAAGCACTCAGTTCAAGGCTGCAGTTTAGCGCTTTAACCATTACACTATGAGGATTCCCCCTAACCAAGAATGGCCCTGTCAGCTGGAGCTGTAGAATACACCAACTGCATCTCTGCAGAGGAGTACAACCCTCCCACAACAAGTGTCCTGGATATAATACTAAACAATCTGATCGTAAGGCTTCATTAATACTGGAACTTTGGGGAATATTGAGTGCTCTTTTATTGGCATTGCTCTCAGGTTCACTCTGACCGGGAGTGGTAGGACTTGTTAAGGTCCTATCTATGGATGAAATAGAACTGTTTGACATTTAGATTGTGTGTTTATGTTTGTGTGTTTGAAATAGAACTGTTTTCTCATTTAACTGTGTAAACAAAAAACTGTTCTTAAACTCAATTGAATATTTTGAAATAGAACTGTTTTCACATTTAACTATGTGTAAACAAATGACTGATATTTAATTGAATTGTTTGTGAGACATAGCAATACTTGGTACCATTTAACTTTGACATGCTAAACTGAATTGTTTGATATAGAACTATTGACATTTAAACTGTACTCATACTAAATTCAGCTAAATTGAATTGTTTGAAATAAAACTGTTTTTACATTTAACTGTGTGTAAACCAAAAACTATGTGCTTATGCTAAATTGAATTGTTTAAAATTGAGTGAAACCATTTTACCTTGTGCAAAAAAATGAGCTCAGGCTTGTTTAAAAATGTTACCTACAAAATGTGTTTCGAAATCATATATTTAATATATATGCATCAAAAGTATTTGGCATTAAAGGACCTACAACGGTTGATTTGCCATAAAACCAAACCAAACCAGACTAAAAAGGAAATGTCCCAGGAGCATAAGACGCATGTAATATTCCACTTATTCTCACTGAAGGCAGTCATATAGCTGGTGTCGAATGGTCAACAAATTTCTATTCTATAATTTTGACTAGTAATTATTTACCAACCCCTCTCCAATGAACAAGATTAATTTTTTAGAGGACAATGTATTTTCTGAACCACTCCACCATAAGAAGGATGTGACACAAGGTCAATTTTTAAGCAGAGTTTAACAGGTTTGAATTCCGAGTTTTCCTTTGCCTAGAATGTCAGGAGGGGCAGTAGAATACACTGACTACATCTCTGATGAGGGATAAGACCCCTCAACAAGTTTCCTAGACATGACATTATGTACCATAGCCATATACATGAATATGCAAAATGTACATGGGACGTTCATTACATATATACGTAGAACATAGGAATCTTGAAACACGAAAAACACTTACGACTTCTTAGTTCAGGTACAAAACTTTTTATTACCTTTGAGTTTAAAGGTTCTTTGACATAAGGAGAGAGATACACATTTTTTCTATTCTGGCTTTTTCATCTGCCCCCCATCTCGGGCAACACCTGCCCAAAGCCTCCACGAACAAGCGAAAGTCAACCGTGTTCTCCTGAGGCAGATCTCAACCCAACTCACTGACTTTTTCAAAATCCCTAAAATCCTCCGCGCACGCTTCCAGTACATGACATCATTCACATCCACTGGTCAACCTTTCTATCGGATTTTTATTTTGACATCTGTGAATGACACATCCTCCCCGCGTGCGTGTCAACACCTGTGCTCAAGTTTGCACCTAACTAACCCATGCACTGAGCCGAAAGGTTCTCAGCCTAACTAAACCCAAAGGTATAAAACGAAATCCCTCAGCCATTATATTACAATTAAACAATCTGATGGTAAGGCTCCAGCTTTGATGATTTTGGGAATGTGCCATTGTTTCCAGGTCCACTCTGACCCAGAGTGGTAGTACCTGATAGGATCCTATCTATGGGTCAAATAGAACAAACTGTGTGCAAACAAATGACTGATGTTAAATTGTGACTGTTATATAGCAATACTTGAAACCTACAACGGTTGATTTGCCATAAAACCAAACCAAACCAGACCAAAAAGGAAATGTCCCAGGAGCATAAGACGCATGTAATATTCCACTTATTCTCACTGAAGGCAGTCATATAGCTGGTGTCGAATGGTCAACAAATTTCTATTCTATAATTTTGACTAGTGTGCAAAAAGGAACTCAGGCTCACTTAAAAATCTTATCTACAAAATGTGTAAACAAATCATATCTATAATTAATACATATGTACAAAGAGGACTTAGCATTAAATAACCTACAATGGTTAATATACCATAAAATTCAATCAATCGAACCAATTCTAGACTGCTTGCCTAACCAAAGCTGAAGAACACAGTCTACCCTACTATTTACTCATACCTGAAGGAAGAATAATTGACATTAAACAATCTGATGGTAAGGCTCCAGCCTTGAAGATTTTGGGAATGGGGCATTGCTTCCAGATCCACTCTGACTTAGAGTGATAGCATTTTATTCTAATATTCCACCTATTCTCACAGAAGTTTAACATACTTTGTGCATTGTTTCTCTAGTTTCTATAATTCTTTGAAAATATTAAAAGCAAAAAATGTCATTGTTTTTTTTTTGGTTAGGCCAAAAACTATTTAGTTCCTACCCACTGTAAAGATATTGTAAATATTTCTACTTTTTTATTTAGAGTAAAAAAGCCCAATGTTATCACTTGAATGAATGCATCATACAAACTATTTAGTTGTCTGTACGTCATGCCGAATAATTCCCTATCCTCACCTCTTTCGGGGCAATAGGAGTCACTTGATGGTGTCCATTTCATCTCTCATCACCTGTTGGATTGTCATGATGTCATTTCCTCTTGTGATATCTCTCCAGGCAATGGAGGGTTTAATTAATGGTGTCCAACTCCTCTCAAATTAATATGTTGATAGGTTGATTTGGTTTGCATAGAACAATCAATGACTTCATCTATAATAAATCCTTCATCATGGGTTGTCTTTGCAATCCAACTAACTTGTTCATAACTCTTAACTTTGGTGAGAAGTGGCTTCATGCCTTCTCCATGACCATTAGTGATATTAAGGTATTGGTTTGATTGTTTTTGGCATATCAACCCATATGGGTTATTTGATGCCAAATTACACATATGTGTGTGTGTGAGTATTTGGGCAACATTTTCTTCTTAAGACATATTTGATTAAACAGGATACACGTTTTTTGTCAACAAGTTTTTGTTTTGATCCTTTTAAGTTACCATATGGATGTTAAGGATGCCTCTAGCAGTGTAATGGTTAGCAAGCTAGACAAGCAAACCAACACGAGTGAGTTTGATTCTCATTGGGTGTCCCATTCATATGGCCTTGTGCCACATCTAAGCAGAAGGCTTAGTAAATTACTACCATATGGATGTTATGATATCCAGCTGGAATTGGCTAATAAACCTTTCATAATTAATTGGTTTAATATTTCGTGTATTGATATTATCCTTACAGAATGTAATTAGTTTTTCATGAGATCATATATATGTTCTGAAATGCTGTTTTGTTGGTAATATATAATATATAATGATTTATAAACAAATTGTTTGTAAGTAAATGAACCAGAGCTTTTTTATTGACACAGTTGAATGGTTTTAAGTATTACTAATTCTAATGATTCTATTTTATATAAGTCATTTTTTGGGGGGTGGGGGCACTCTGGTGGTGTAATGGTTAGCAAGCTAGACTAGCAAACCTACATGAGTGAGTTCGAGTCTCATTTGGCACCCCATTCATTCAGCCTTGTGCCACATCGAAGCAAATAGCTTTGTAAATTACTATATAAGTCATTTTTTGCTGAGTTTAAATGGGTTCAGCTATTGCTAGCACAGCACAATTGACCCTCAGCCACTGCCTTATTGCACCTTAAAGATAAAATAGGTCGGTTAATTGTTTGCCACAAGAGCAATTTGAAGAATATGACTTAGACATTCATATAATTGTTGGAGCTCGACATGATGAGCCAATTGATCAGATTGAGCCTCTAGAAAGGATGAAAGTGGAATGTTGTAAGTCACTTTGGTTGTTGATAAAGGACTGCTCAGCCACCTGGATTATGTTCTCAAGCATTATGTGTTGCCACCCACAGCCAATAGGTGTCCTTGTTGGAGGGCCCTGCGCCAGTGCAGTCGGTGTATTCTACAGATCCAGGTGACGAGACTGACATTAGGGTTTATCAAATACATTTTTCTTTGAATCATAACACTGAGTTCATTCAGATTGTTTCCTTGAAACAATATGCAGTGATCGATCATTATTTTATGGAGGTGCTTCTGAAGTAATGGTTATCCGTGTAATAAATCATTACGATGACATGACTTCAAATCCTAGACAAGGCTGTTTGCATTTCATATAGTGATAATACCTTTGTGAAAGGTATGAATCCAATTATTCTTCCTTCAGATATGAGTAAATAGTAGGGTAGACTGTGTTCTTCAGCTTTGGTTAGGCAAGGAGTCTAGAATTGGTTCGATTGATTGAATTTTATGGTATATTAACCATTGTAGGTTATTTAATGCTAAATCCTCTGTATACATATATATTGAATATAGATATGATTTGTTTACACATTTTGTAGATAAGATTTTTAAGTGAGCCTGAGTTCCTTTTTGCACACAGTTAAATAGTTTCAAGTATTGCTATATAACAGTCACAATTTAACATCAGTCATTTGTTTGCACACAGTTTGTTCTATTTGACCCATAGATAGGATCCTATCAGGTACTACCACTCTGGGTCAGAGTGGACCTAGAATCAATGGCACATTCCCAAAATTTCAAAGCTGGAGCCTTACCATCAGATTGTTTAATGTCATGTTCTGGACACTTGTTGGGGGGTCTTATCCCTCATCAGAGATGTAGTCAGTGTATTCTACTGCCCCTCCTGACATTCTAGGCAAAGGAAAACTCGGAATTCAAACCTGTTAAACTCTGCTTAAAAATTGACCTTGTGTTACATCCTTCTCATGTTGGAGTGGTTCAGAAAATACATTGTCCTCTAAAAAATTAATCTTGTTCATTGGAAAGGGGTTGGTAAATAATTACTTGTCAAAATTATAGAATAGAAATTTGTTGACCATTCAACACCAGCTATATGACTGCATTGTTGTTTAAGTGTGTTATTGTTGGCTCCGTTGGAGAGATGACATGCTGAACTCTGTCGCAAAGCGTTGCTGTAATGTTCACTGAACATTTTTTTACATTAGTACATGCCTTTTGCTCATGCTTTTTCTGGTGTTTCTCTTTAAGTACGCAGACATGGCCATTCTCAGAAGCTTATATAATGCTCTACAAATGACTTTCCTAATGCTAAAACTTTTCAGCAGCTCATTTACAAACAAAAAGGTTCATTCACCTTCCATCTTAAAGTTCGTCACATTTTTTTTTTGTATCTCACCCAGAAGTTATTTTGGATGGACATGCCTTGTAACGTATCTAGTTGTTTGAGTACCATACTGAATAATTCTCCCTCAGGGTATCACTCACAACAATGAAATCTTTCAGTATTGGTTCTTTTCCAAGTAACATGTGACAGGTTGCCCTGAATTACATGGTATCAATAGAAAAGAATTTCAACTATTCTTAATCCCTCTTAAACTAGTAGACAAATTCACTTACCTAAGAAGTAGCGTCTCATCATCCGAAAAGGACATTGACACACGACTAATGAAGGCATGGACAGCTATCAATAGGCTATCAATCATATGGAAATCAGACCTCACCGATAAAATGAAACATAGTTTCTTCCAGGCAGCGGTCGTATCGATACTGCTGTATGGATGCACTACATGGACACTAACAAAACGGCTGGAAAAGAAGCTAGACGGCAATTACACAAGAATGTTGCAAGCAATATTGAACAAGTCCTGGTGGCAACACCCCACAAGGCACCAACTATACGGCCACCTACCTCCCATCACGAAAACTATCCAAGTTAGATGAACCAGACATGCAGGACACTGCTGGAGAAGCAGGGATGAGTTCATAAGGGATGTACTCCTATGGACCCCCACATATGGCCAGGCAAAAGCTGGATGACCAGCTCGAACATACATTCAGCAGCTATGTGAGGATACGGTATGTAGCCCTGAAGACCTGCCAGAGGTGATGAACGATAGGGAGAAATGGCGAGAGAAGGTCAGGGATATCCGTGCTGGCGGCACAACATGATGATGATGATTATGAATATGGTTTCAAGTTACTAATAATGATAATGAGAAAACAATTATTATTGCTTCAAGTAAATATTCTACTTGCAAATGATTTGCTTACAGATGGTATCAAGTATTCTCATCCAATACAAATATTTTTTTACAGATCTATTTGACTCATCCTACTACTTTGGGTTGGAGTGGTTTGGTTTAGTTTCTTTGTGTAATGGTATGTCAACCTTTGTGGGTTATCTAATATAAAAACCATCCTTATAGAAGAACAGTAAGTTAGCCAACCATAGTCAAAGGCAACCCAAAGGCTCCCTTTTCAATAGCTGGCACACAATGTTGTAGGGGAGAGTGCTACTCCTTTCCCTGGATTGCTCCCTTTCCCCTTGATCAATACATTAAATGCTGAGTGTTAAGCAAGGAGGCATCAAGTACCATTTTTTGAGTCTTTGGTATGACTTGACCTGGGATTTAACCCAGATCTCCAGACCATTGATGAACACTCTACATGGGCCATTACTAACTTACTTAGAAGAACAGTAGTGGTACTATTTAACCCTAAACTGGAGAGGATAAAGGGGTTCATGCCTTTCTTAAGAGTATTAGTCCAAAGGTGATATAATAGTGTCACCACTGGAGTCGAAACTACAATGTCACTATCTAGCATGTCAGCCACTATGCCACAGAGGACTCTCTCTCACCCCTCTGGGTCTTTTAGTATTGGCTCTTTTTTTTTATTAAGTTACATGGTATCATTTGCAAAGAATGATCTATAAGCTGGCCTGTTATTGAACCATCAAGATGGTTGATAGTATTATTAATTGCAAAGAATGATCTATAAGCTGGCCTGTTATTGAACCATCAAGATGGTTGATAGTATTATTAATTGCAAAGAATGATCTATAAGCTGTCCTGTTATTGAACCATCAAGATGGTTAATAGTATTATAAATTACAAAGAATGATCTATAAGCTGGCCTGTTATTAAACCATCAAGATGGTTGATAGTATTATAAACTGCTCCTGTCACCTTTCAAAACCACACAGCTTACTGACTTTTCAATCCAGATGCTGACTAAAGCAGTGACCAAATTTTGTGACTAAAACCTGGGCTGCCAAAATTAAAGGCAATGACTAGCAACAACACAGGTGCCATGGTATAATGGTTGGAGTCATTGAAAATGGACATGGGGACCAGAGTTCAAATCCAGGAGGAATCTGTTTGTATTTCATATAGATCTGTCTGATATCCTTGGGAAAGGGATAAATCTAACTAGTCACCCGACACTTATGAGTAAATAAAGTAGACTGGGCTCTTTAACCTTGGAATAGCAATCAGTCTAGGAAAAGGAAAACCCTGAATTCAAACCTGTTAGATTCTAACTATTAATTATTGTTAATCTAACTATTCCCCCTACAATTATGTGTAAATAGTAGGGTAGACTGTGCTCTTATTAGTATGGCAACCTGTCTAGGAGAAGGAAAACCCTGAATTCAAACCTGTCAAACTCTGCTTAAAAAATTGACATTGTGTCACAGAGGGATTGGTTAATACTACAACATGGAGACCAGAAAAAAACCCGAAAGGAACCTTCTTGTCTGTTGTCAAAAAGGTAATGAGCCTTGTCTGACCGTTGGAATTAAAGAATAAAGTTAACATGGGAACCATATAGACACATATGTAAAAAATTCAAAAGAAAATGTGTCAGTAGAAATAAAAAGACAGGACAAATGCCAACAAAGTTTAGTAAGGAAGCATGGAAACACTTCATCTCAACCTCCCTCCCTTTTTTTTTGTGTAGAGTTGTATCTTCTATCTTTCACCTCAATGACTTCCTTCTACATAAAGTCCCAAAAACACACTTTTTAAAAAAAAGTTATCTGGTGTTTTCTGATGAACTATCACTCTTTCTGAGAAGGCTGATGTCTTTGGTATAGTAGTCTTCACCAATCTGAGAAAAGAGGAAAAGAAGAATTTGTATTTGTTGTTTTGGTAACAATAGTTTAGTTTTATGGCAAGTCAATCTTGGTTTGGAAATTCAATGCCAAAGTTAGTTTAACTTTTATGGTCTCTAATAATGGACAAAAAAAATCTTCACAATCATTTTAAACTAATAGAGATTTTATTAACTCAAACAAATCTATTTGATTCACAAAAAGGACCCTAATAGCTACTGTCACTTGGATTAAGATGGACTTAGGAATAATGGCAATGACAGGGTACTCCACACTCTCCAGATATCTAAAACTGGATTCTAGAACCATCAGATGAAATTTAGTGTCATACCCAGAACACTCCTTTTTTTGAGGGGTCTTACTCCTCTGTAGGAAGATTCAGTCAGCATTTTCTAAGTCCTGCCCCCCAGGGCATAAATTCTGAGCATTCTTCATGCTTTTATTTGAAAATCAAGGATTACACAACTAAAACTTTATTACAAGTTTTTCTTTTTGTTCGAGATGAGCTGTTACTATTATACATTGATTCAATCAGAAAAAAATTTCCTTTTTTTGAGGTCCCTTTTTTTTTTCTTTTCTTTATTTTCTTTTTCCACACAATGTTTTGGCCACTGTACCCTTTCACCTTGATATTGTGATAGCAACTATAGCTCATCAAGATGGACAGCCTTTTAGCACTATGCTAATAGACTCCAACGGTGTTACTATTTATTCATAGCTGGAGTAAATATGGTTTCCTGCCTTTCCCAAGCACGTTAATGCAAAGCGAACATAACAGTACCTGCCAGGGTTTGAACTTAGGTCTTTGATTCCATTTTATATGCCATTAATCTTTTAGCAAGTTACACCTTCATATCACACAAACAGTTTTCTTTCATTGTTTCTAAATGTGTTTTTAATATGATAAAATAAAGTCTGGTTTGTATAATAAAAGAAATGATAAAAAAATGTTTGTGTTCAGGGAAAAGATAAAAAAAACAACTTTTTGGACATAATGTAATCAATGGGGAAAATACTTTCAATTCCATTAAAAACCAAACATGATTTTATTTTAATCAATAAAAACAATAAAAAAAATATTTTCCATCTCTCTCTCTCTCTCTCTCTCTTTCTCCTCCTCTCTGCTTTTCTCAATTCTTCTCACTCTTCGTCTCTTTCTCTCTCTCTATCTCTTTTTGCCTTCTCTCTCTATCTCTCTCTCACTTGTTTTTTTCTCCTTCTCTCTCACTACTTGCCTTTTCTCTCTCTCTCTCTCTCTCTCTCTCACTACTTGTCTTTTCTCCCTCTTACTACTTGTCTTCTCTCTCTCTCTCTTTATGTCTGTCACTTTTTACTTCTCTCTATCTCTCTCACTACTTTTCTTTTCTCTCTTACTCTCTCTCTCTCTCTTAATATCTCTCTCATCACTTGTCTTTTCTCTCTAACTCCTTGTCTTCTCTCTCTCTCAGTATGTCTTCTCTCTCACTACTTCTATCTCTCTCTCTCTCACAACTTGTCTTTTCTCTCTCTCTCTCTCTCTCTCTCTCTCTCACAAATTTTCTTGTCTCTCTCTCTTACTACTTGTCTTCTCTTTCTCTTAGTACTTGTCTTTTCTTTCACTCTTTCTCTTTGCCGCCTTCTCTCTCTTCTCTTTCTACTTCTCTTTCACTCAGCCTCAAGCTATTTGACTTAATGTAAAGGAATGTCCATATTGTGACAACATGTCATGTTCATTTAATTTGACCACATGTGTTGTGATAAATTCACTAATTTCATTTTATTCTTTAAGAATTCTTTTTATTTAATGATCCAAAAGAAGGAAATAATTTTGATCACAATAAATTAAGGATTGAATTCTGATATTTAACAAATTATGACAGATCCATTTACAGAAAAGCAATTGTAAGTAATAAGAAGAAAAATGATATGCACAATACACACACACACACACACACACACACACACACACACACACACACACACACACACACACACTAACTTATATATATATATATATATATATATATACAACCCCTCTACACGTGCAGAATGTGACACAATGTCAATTTTTTAAAGGGGAGTTTAACGAGTTTATATTCAGAGTTTTTCTTCTCCTAGACTAATTCCCATACTAAGGTAAAAGAGCGTAGTCTGACCTACTATTTAACCAGAGTTGGAGAGAGAATAGCTGGACACATAAAGTAAGTAAAGTTGGTGACTGTTGTCGAGGTCGACCCAAAGGCTCCCTTTTTAATAGCTACTACACCAAGGTGTAAGGGAGGGTGCTACTCCTTTCCCTGGATTGCTCCCCTTTACCCTTTTCAGTAGCTACTACACTGAGGTGTAGGGGAGGGCGCAACTCTTTTCCCTGAATTGCTCCACTTTACCATTGATACATACCTTATAATGCTGAGTATTAAGCAAGGAGGTATCCAGTACCATTTTTAAAGTCTTTGGTATGACTCAACCTGGGATTGAATGCCAGTCTCCCGGACCATTGGCAAACACTCTACCCACTCAGCCAATGAACCAGCTGGACACATACCTTTCCCAAAAGTATTAGTACTATGTGAAATGCAAACAGCCTTATCCAGGATTTGAACTTTGGTCACCGTGTCCATTTCCTAAGATGATCACTATTACACCACAGGCACCTTTTGTATATATTACATTTTGAGTGTGCCTTTTCTTTTGATCTTGGAAGCAATACTCTGAAGACGTAATAGCTTTATTGGTGAGCCGTAAAATATTCTAACTGCATCCCCTGCTGAGGGGTAAGACATTAAAAAAAGACTGTCTTGGATATGACACTAAACAACATCCAGTAAGGAGGCTCCAGTTCTGAAGTCACACTTTCATTTCCATTACTCCCAGGTCCACTCTGACCTGAAGTGGTGATTCCTGATCAGATCCCAGCTATGGACCAAATAGATCTGTTTGAAAATTATTTGTATTGGATAGGAATACTTGAAACCACATAGCAAAGGAGGTGTGCTCAGCATAATTGAAACCATATAATTGTGTGAAAACAAATTCTTCTTATTATTAAATAGTAATTGGTACTTGAAATTATACAATTGTGTAGAAGTTACTAGTATTAGATAGGAATACTTGATAGCATATAGCTGTGTGCAAATCTTTGTTTCAAATTTTTGTAATAAATAACCCATAAATAGTTGATATGCCATTAAATAAATAGACCAAACAAAAAGCCTGAAAAGAGAACAACTCCCTCCTCCCGACCAAAAAATTTTAAAACAAATTCTTTGAAAATAGTCAGAACAGAAAATATAGTCATCAGCAATTTTTATTATATTACAAAATACAATATATACCTATCATCATCATCATCATCATATCGCACTGGTAGCACGGATATCCCTGACCCTCTCTCGCCACTCCTCCCTATCGTTCATCGCCCTAGGTAGGTCTTCAGGACAACATCCCGTATCCTCACATAGCTGCTGAATGTATGTTCGTGCTGGTCGTCCTGCTTTTGCACGGCCATGTGTGGGGGTCCATAAGAGTACATCACTTATGAGTTCGTCCCTGCTTCTCCAGCAGTGTCCTGCATGTCTGGCTCGTCTAACTTGAATAGTTTTCGTGATAGGGGGTAGGTGGCCGTACAGTTGGTGTCTTGCAGCAAAAATGACGTGTCTTTGCAATAGAATAAAAATGATGAGTAATTTAAAGAATAAAACAATTTCCAGTCCAGTTTGTAACTGAACAATCATTTGTGGAGGGTCAGCATTCACCCAGAATGTCACATTTAATAATACAAATTCTTTATATAAATAAAATATGCTAATCAAAATCCTTCACTCCTTCAATATCATTAGAGACAGCTGTTAACTATAAAATGCTAATTAGAATTTTTCAATCCTTCCTAAATAGAAGCATCTATATCATTATGAATCACCATTGTAGTAGGAAAACAAATGGATTTACAGCTCGTCTTTGCACTAGAAATGCATTGCTTATGATTTTACTATCGGAATATGTTGAAAATAAGAAAGGAGATGCTCGTGATCATGGAATTAATGTAAATGTTACTGCTAATAAAGGATTATCATTGGCCTATTGGGTAGAGTGTTCGCCAATGGTCCAGGAGACCTGGGTTCAATCCCAGGTTGTGTCATACCAAACACTTTAAAAATTATCTTGATACCTCTTTGCTTAACACTTAGCAATATAAGGTATGTATCAAGAGTAAAGTGGAGAAATCCAGGGAAAGGAGTAGTGGCCTCCTCCTATACCTCAGTGTAGTAGCTATTGAAAAGGGAGCCTTCTAGTTGCCTTCGACTATGGTTGCCAACTTTACTACTTATATATGTATGATACATCATCATTTTGTATAGAAATGTATTAAAAATATGTTGAATATATCAGTGCATTGTAAATCCTTTCTGTTAATTTTGTCATAAAATATGTAAATTATCTTAAAATGAATTTTTTTTATGATTGACTATGAAATAAATATAAAAGAAGATATACAAACCACATGAAAGTTTAAGTTGGTTTTTTTTTTTGATAGTCTATAAAAGTTAAAATATAAAACACATTTCTTTTTTTTTTATCAATAAAAATTTTACCACACGTCTAATAACTATGGAATCTCATAAATGCCAAAAATGAAACAATTATATATGTCACTCTTATTGTCATCCAGTAAATTAATGAAGTTTAAATCTGCATTTTTTTTTGGTTATTGTTGCCGAAGATATTTTATATGCATTAATTTGAGAATTTTTTACATTTAAAGTGAAGGGCTCCTCTTATTTTTTCTAGTTTATTCTTTTCTTTTTCCATTGTTTTTTTTTTTTTTGTTAATATGCTTCTTTCATTCTTTCTTCATTTTCATTATCAGGTTCCATTTCTTCTTCTGCTTCTCCTTCGCTTTTTTATCACTGTTGTCTTATAATTTTCCATCTCTTTCTTCCTTATTTTCTTCAATTTCTCCTTCATTTCTTCCTCAATTTCTTCATTTAGTCTCGTTGGATGGGGGTGTATTTTCATTATCAGGTTCCATTTCTTCTGCTTCTCCCTCTCTTTTTTTTTTTTATAACTATTGCCTTTTGATTTTCCATGTTCTCTTTCTTCCTCATTTTCTTCATATTCTTCATTTCTTCCTCCCTTTATTTAGTCCAGTTGAATGGGGGATGTATTTTCTTTATCCGGTTCCATTTCTCCTGCTTCTCCCTCTCTTTTTTTATCACTGTTGTCTTCATTCATCCCAGTTTGATGGGGATGTATTTTTATTAAAAGGTTCTGTTTCTTCTTCTGCTTCTCCGTATCTTTTTTTTTTATCACTATTGTCTTTTAATTTTTCATCGTCTCTTTCTTCCTCAATTTCTTCATCTTCTTTATTTTTTCCCAATATCTTCATTCAGTTGGATAGGGGTGTATTTTCATTATCACGTTCTGTTTCTTCTTCTGCTTTTCCCTCCTTTTATTTTATCACTATTGTCTTTTAATTTTTCATCTCTTTCTTCCTCAATTTCTTCATCTTCTTCTTTATTTTTTCCCAATATCTTCATTTAGCCCAGTTGGATGGGGGTGTATTTTCATTATCAGGTTCCATTTCTTCATCTGCTTCTCCCTCTCTTTTTTTTTATCACTATTGTCTTTTAATTTTCCATGTTCTCTTTCTTCCTCATTTTCTTCATATTCTTCTTCATTTCTTCCTGAATTTCTTCATTTAGCCCAGTTGGATAGGAGTGTATTTTCATTATCAGGTTCTGTTTCTTTTTCTGCTTTTCCCTCCCTTTTTTTTATCACTATTGTCTTTTAATTTTCCATCTTTTCTTTTTTCCCATTTTTGATCATCTTTTTCTTCATTTCTTCCTCAATTTCTTCATTTAGCCCAGTTTGATGGGGGTGTATTTTCATTATCAGGTTCCATTTCTTCATCTGCTTCTCTCTCTCTTTTTTTTTTATCACTATTGTCTTTTAATTTTCCATCTTCTCTTACTTCGTCATTTTCCTCATCTTCTCTTTTTTTTTTTCATCTTCTCTTTTTTCTCCATTTTCTTCATTTCTTCCTTTCTTCCTCAGTTTCTTCATTTAGCCCCGTCAGATGGGGGTGTAGAATACACTGATTTCATCGCTGCAGAAGAGTAAGACTTCCCCTTTGATTTTCCTGGATACTAAACAATCTAATGGTCAGGCTCCAGTAATGCCAGAACTTTAGGGAATACAGTTTACCCCTTCATTGCCATCACTTCCAGGTCCACTCTGGCCCAGAGTGGTAACACCTGATAGGGTCATATGTATGGGTCAATTAGAACTAAACTGTGTACCTATATCTATACTGAATTGTTTGAAATAGAACTGTTTTTACATTAAACTCTATGTAAACAAAAACTGTACTTATGCTAAACTGAATTGTTCAAAGTAGAAGTGCTTACATGTATAAAAATGGATTTGGCATTCATCATCATCATATCATGCTGGCAGCACGGATATCCCTGACCCTCTCTCGCCACTCCTCCCTATCGTTCATCGCCCTAGGCAGGTCTTCAGGACAACAACCTGTATCCTCACATAGCTGCTGAATGTACGTTCGTGCTGGTCGTCCTGCTTTTGCGCGGCCATGTGTAGGGATCCATAAGAGTACATCTCTTATGAGTTCATCTCTGCTTCTCCAGCAATGTCCTGCATGTCTGGTTCGCCTAACTTGAATAGTTTTCGTGATAGGGGGCAGGTGGCCGTACAGTTGGTGTCTTGTGGGGTGTTGCTGCCAGGACTTGTTCAGGATTGCACGCAGTATTCTTGTGTAATTGCCATCTAGTTTCTTCTCCAGCCGTTTTGTTAGCGTCCATGTAGTGCATCCATATAGCAGTATCGATGTGACCGCTGCCTAGAAGAAACTGCGTTTCATTTTATCGGTTAGGTCTGATTTCCATATAGTCGATAGCCTATTGATAGCTGTCCATGCTTTCGTTAACCTCGTTTCGATGTCCTTTTCGGTTGATTCGATTTGGCATTAAATAACCTAAAATGGTTGATAAGCCGTAAAACAAAATGAAATGAAACCATTTTCTTCATCTCTTCTTTCTTCTTCATTTCTTCCTTGTTTTCTTAATCTTTTCTTTCTTCCTTGTTTTCTTTATCTGTTCTTTTCCTCTCTTTCTTCCTCAATTTCTTCATCTTTTCTTTCTTCCTCAGTTACTTCATCTTCTCTTTTTTCCTCATTTTCTTCATCTCTTTCTTCCTCATTTTCTTCATCTTCTTTTTCTTCCTTGTCTTTGTAATCTTCTCTTTTTCCTTGCTTTTTCATCAGTTCTTTTCTTCGTCAATTTTTCCTCTCTTCCTCAGTTTCCTCAACTTCTTTTTCTTCCTCAATTTTTTCTACTTCCTTTTCTTCCTCATTTCTTCATCTTCTCTTTTTTCCTCAATTTTTTCTTCATCTCTTTCTTTGTCATTTTCTTCATCTCTTTCTTCCTCGTTCTTCCTCATTTTCTTCATCTTCTTTTTCTTCCTTGTGTTCTTAATCTTGTCTTTTTTCCTTGTTTTTTCATCTGTTCTTTTCTTCCTCAATTTTTCCTCTCTTCCTCAATTTTCTCATCTTCTTTTTCTTCCTCAATTTCTTCAACTTCTTTTTCTTTCTCAGTTACTTCATCTTCTCTTTTTTCCTCATTTTCTTCATCTTCTTTTTCTTTCTCAGTTACTTCATCTTCTCTTTTTTCCTCATTTTTCATCTCTTTTTTCCTCATTTTCTTCATCTTCTTTTTCTTCCTCATTTTCTTCATCTTCTTTTTCCATTTAATCTTCTTTGTCAACTTTTCTCAGTTTTTTCTTCTGTTTATTTTCGTCATTGTTATATTGTTTCTATTATTGTTATTGTTATAATTTCTAAAATGCTTTTCTTCTTTTTTTATTCTATTCTGAATATTGGGAGAGTTCTCATGGCATAGAGGCTAACATGCTGGACCATGACAGCATGGTATTTTGAATAGTAGCCAGTTATATTTTTATTATTATTTTTTATTAAAGTTAATAGCTCCAGGTTTTTTTTATTGTATTTAGTAAATTTACAATTATTAAAATGGTAATCCACTTCTGAAGATATGATTGATTATTTATTCAGTGTTTTCGAAGGCATGAACCTGCCGCCAAATTCTGTAAATTAAGCCACACCATCAAAATTATTTTAAGTTTTTACAAAAAAAAAAATTGCATCTACCCAGTAAGAACTAAGCATAAAAAAACTTTCTTACATCATTTTTTCAAGTCATCGACCAATGCCCTGTCATCTGGAGTTGGAGAATACACCGACTGCATCTCTGATGAGAGGTAAGACTCTCCCAACGAGTGTCCTAGATACAACACTAATTTCAACTAATATGAAAAAAGATTGTATATATTCTATCAAACAGCTCAAACACAAAGGCTTTTTGTCAGGCAATCATTTTAAGTAGTTCATCATCACAGACTTAGTTTAGTTTGGCATAAGGCTAGAAGTATGGGGCCCCAAGTAAGAACTTAATTCCAAAATAAAAGTCTGATAACCTATATTATGTGAACATTGGATTATACAAGGCACTTCCACAGAATGCCATGTCAGCACTGACAATCTTGATTCTAATTCATATACTGTAATATTTTCATTAACTGTGACTTTCATTTACCTGAAGTAAAAAGAATGCACTGCTTCATGTCTTTCATGGAAGCCGCCATTTGTAATGTGATTCATTTACATGTGCAGGTATGAGTCCTTATCTTACTCTTACCTAGTAATAAGTATGAACTATCATCCAAAATGTCATTGGGCAGTTGGTCAGTGGCTATTAAAAGAGAACCAGAATAAATGTGACACTTAAAGCATAGAGAATGGACCTTTGTGAGATTTGTCTTATCGCTGCTACCTTAACAAATATTATCAAATTAGCAATCTTGGAGAATGTTCATCTTGGTTTTTTTTATTTAGCAGCAAATGAACTAATTACAGATAAGATACAAGATATTTTTACATTAATAGCTGAATATTCTAGCTTCATAAAATATACCTAAAAAATACAATTGATTATTTGAATTAACGCTATGATTTTTTTCAAAACCATGCTGTTGAAAATATTATGGAATAACCAATGTTGAAGAAAAAAGAAAGAAAGAATTCATTGACAATTAGAATTGATAAAATGGTCGTTCAATAAATAAGGTGAATTTTGTTTTGTTTGGGTTTTATGGCATATCAACTTTTGTAGGTAATTTAATGCCAAATTCATTTTTCTACAAAAATCAGTTCTATTTCAAACAATTCAATTAAGCATAAGTATACAGTTTAATCATCAAAAATATTTCTATTTCAAACAATTCAATTTAGGATAAGTACACAGTTTAATTGTCAAAAATATTTCTATTTCAAACAATTCAGTTTAGTATAAATAAAGTTTTTGTTTACACACTGTTAAACATCAAAACTCCCTTTTCAAATATTTCAATTTAGTATAAGTACAGTTTTAATGTCAACAACAGTTCCATTTCAAACAATTCAGTTTAACATAAATAAACAGTTTAGTTCTATTTGACCCATAGATAGGATCCTGCCAGGAGCTACCATTCCAGGCCAGAGTGAACCTGAAGGGGTACTCCGCCTTCCCAAAGCTCCAGCATTACTGGAACCTCACCATCAGATTGTTACATGTCATATCCAGGATACTTCTCTGCAGAAAAGCAGTCAGTGTATTCTAAAGCCCCAGCGGACTGGGCAAGGTGAATTTTGCCAAAGGTGTTGGCAATAGGTAATACTGTTTACAGTTGTGTCTTTTCCAAGGAAATCAATAGTCATGGGGCTTTTTATGACCCAGAAAATTGTCAGCATGGCCTTCTTTACTGACTGCTTCATTTGGAACTTTTTTATCAGAAAGTCTGTGTATTTCCACCCCATGGACTTTATTTTCAAGTCTTTGTAATGAACCTATGTTTAGCCCATTTATAAAAATCTTTTTGACTAAAACATGCTTCTTCTGACACATTACACATTGTTCAGTAATTTCCACATGGTTTGTACTTCTCAGCCACCAAAAGATTAATGAAAGACCTCTGTTCAAGCCTGAAGTACTCTGATTTGTTTTCATTTTGAATAGCTTCAAAACAAATATTTTTTTGGGGATTAAAATAATGTTTCCTATAAACCAATTCCAAACAATGCTGAATTTACATTTTGGAAAAAAATTTCGATAAAAAAGGTTTTACTTTTTTTTTCAAAAAACATTCTCCTTATTAACCATCATACATAATTGCCTTTCCTCAAGCTTTTATGACAGCCTTAATTCTATCAATCATAGATTTCACAAATTTAAAGCAATGTTTTTTTATGAAAGTAGTTTCAACTTTCCCTAATGACCCTTTATAGATCTTCTTTGTTGGGTGGAGCTGTCTGATGGACCCTTTTCTTAATTTTCACCATAGATTTTCAATTGGATTAAGATCCAGACTGTTTACTGGCTATGCCATTGATTTTTATATGCCTTTCCTTAAGAAAGGCTTTAAACTATTTTACCCTGTGACAAGATACATATGTTCTGAGTTAAGGAACCAACAACCCTTTTTGCCAAGGGGCCCAGATTTCCTATCAGTCCACTGCTGTAACAGTCACCTTAATTTTTTTATAACATCATTGACCTCCATAAATCATTCATTATGACAATATTTTTAGTTTATAGAAATTTGAGATGAATTTTTGGGTTAAGATTACATTCAAGGAACCTCTTCAATTTCATTGGAAATATATTTTTCATATGTAGTTTAATCTATTTTGATAATGATTATTTTTTTTTTATGACTGCAATAATGTTCAAAATAATCATGGAGAAATGTAGTTCTTATATTGATAATCCAGATAAGAATAAGTTTCAGTCATTTGCTTTAGTTTGGTTTTATGGTATTTCAATCACTTGAAGTTATTTAATACCAAATACTTTTTATACATCTATATTGAACATATATGATTTGTAAACAGATTTTGTAGATAACATTCTTAAATGAGCCTGAGCTCTTTTCTGCACACAGTAAAATGGTTTCAAGTATTGCTATATAACAGTCACAATTTAACATCAGTCATTTGTTTGCACACAGTTTGTTCTATTTGACCCATGCTAAACGGAATTGTTTGAAATAGAACTGATAATTTGTATAAAAATGGATTTGGCATTAAATAACCTACAAAGGTTGATATGCCATAAAACCCAAACAAGCCACCATCAAAAATATTTTGTTTTTGATAGAAATACTTGAAACCATATAACTGTTTAAAAATAATTATTATTGTTATATGGGAATTATTACATATTGTGTGCAAGTTATTTAACTTAACAGTTACAGGAAGTTATCATCATTTGCTTATGATTACTTGAAAATGTTACAAGGTTTGCCTGAATTAAACACATAGTATATAACAACTTACTGTACGAATATATGTTAATGTTGCAGCTGAGGAGTCTTCTGGCTACTGTGATAAAAAGTTTAATGCAGGAATGAATTATAAATAAACCAAGTAAACATCAAAAGAAATAACTTGAAGTTGAGATGCAACAAATGTTTTCTTTGGTTTATTTTAACAATAAGCAGTGATTTACAAAATATTTATATGCAAGTCTACTTTGACTACTGGGGATAGCTGGTATTCAGATTCACTAGATTTTGGTAGCAAAATAGGGAAGATTTATTTTTGAAAATTATGACACGCATTGATCTTTTCTATTTTTAGATTTGGTAAAGGACCATTACAAAACTACATGGTTAATTGAAAAAAAAAAGACTGACTGCAGTATTAAATGACCCAAAAAGTGTTGATATACCATTAGGACAACCAATCTATCGATAAGTTTTAGTTGACTAGAAGCATCAGTATCATCAGGGACAGCTTTTATAATGGAATCAAAAAGAGTCAAGAGTTATATGGTATATTTTACATTTTATCAGGTTTATGTTACACATTTTCCAATTCTTGATTTGGTCCCTGTTGGCTGTGGGGGGGGCTGTAGAATACACCTACTGCATCTCTGCAGAAGGGTAAGACCTCCCCAAACGATTGTGCTGGATATGACACTAAACAATATGATAGCGAAGTTCCAGCCTTGGAGATATAGGGAATGCGAAGTACCCCTTCATTGCTATCACTCTCAGATCCACTCTGACTTGGAGTGGTAGCACCTGATAGGGTCCTATCTATGGGTTAGATAGAACACACTGTGTACTGCTAAATTGAATTGTTTGAAATAGAACTGTTTGATCATTCAATTGTGTGTATCTAAAACATTTGTTTACAAATCATATATTCAATATATATGAAAAACAGAATTTGGCATTAAATAACCAAGAATGGTTGATATGCCATAAAACCCAACCAAACTAACTAATGCTTGATTTAAGGGCTTCACAGTTGTATCAATACAAAGCTTTTTATAAGTTTTCAACTGCTCTTAAAATAAATATGGCTGTTTCACCACAGAACATGGCTTTTTTTTCTGTTTTTCTTTTCTTTTTCTTTTTCTTTGCTGCTCCCCACCCCCCGCTTAAGCATGAACTTCTCAAGAAACTAGTAATACCACACCCTAATTTGCATGCAAGAATGCAATGCCTCAGGGCTAGATTCCACCCAGCTGTGTCTGACCAATGTACTTAAAATGGTAAATAATTCTCAAAAAAAGAAAATGTACTCCACCCTGTCTGGGTAAGGACCTGAGTCTCTAGTTACGTCACTTAAATGTATTTATTCCGCTTGGCATTGCAGGTACCCCCAGAAAGAAACTAATCTCAGTAGGGGGTGGGGATATTTTTGTGTCTGTTCAAAATTTATGTTTCCTCATTGAAGTAATCTTAACAACAAGGGTCACCTATTTTGCTCTTTTAACAGAATGGCAGATGTTATCATTTTAAGTTGCTTCACACACACACACACACACACACTCACTTATTCTCTCTGTGTACATTTATATATATATATACGTGTGTGTATGTGTGTGTGTCTTTGTGTCTTTCTCTCTCTCTCTCTCTCATGAATGCATGCACGCACACACACACACACACACACACACACACTCATGCATTATGTTGTGGATGTTATGTATTTGTGTGTGTGTACATGTAATGTATGTGTGTGTTTGTGTAAAGACAATAAAAAAAGTATAAATGTACTATATATATATATATATAAACACAGAGTGGAACGATAAAATTGTCATCCTAAAGAAAACAAAGCTACAGCGTTATTTTAAAACTTTTATTGAAAAAATCAATTCAGGTAACTTGATTATGTAGTAGAGCTGATATCTATTCAATGTAGCCGCCTTCAGCCTCAATCACCCCCTCAATATGGATCCAGAACTGGGAGCATGCCTTTTCTATAAGCGCCGGCGGGAACTTGGCGAATACTCAGCGGATGGCGGTGATCAGGCTGGCTTTGGTGTTATGGGAGGTCATGTTGGTGATGTTCTCGACGTATGACCAAACGAAGTAGTCCAGCGGGTTCAGGTCGGTGAAGGAGGGGGGCCAGTGAGAGTAGGGTACAAAATCGAGCAATCCTTCTGAAGCAAGGTTGGGTCTCTTTGGACTTGTGGGCCGGCGCCGAGTCCTGCTGCCACACCCCGGGTCTGCCACCAGCCACCTGATTGCACCAGGGGATCACCATGCTCTTCAGCTCATCCAGATACACTTTGGTGTTGACTTTCAAGCTGACTTCGAAGATGTGAGGTGGCATGATGTGGCCCTCACTTGAAACCACACCAAAGACCATAACTGTAGCTGGAAACTTTGTATTCATCACCCTGGGCACATCCCTGTTATTTGTGGCAATCCAGATTTGCATTTTGAGGGTGCTGGCAATGGTTCTGTTGTCATAACTTGGATCAGTAGAGAGTATGAGTTGTACAGCGGCGCATCTCTGATCTCACTCGTTGAACATTGTGTCACTTTCAGACATGATAGAAAGCTTCTATCAGTCTTGGGATTTGTACACAAATGGCCAACTAGTAGATGGTCAGCAACAAAAAAGAAAACCAGTTTTCATTAAATGGAAATGGAATCATGTCATCTTTTCTAGGGCAACAATTTTATCGTTCCATCCTGTATATATATATATATATATATATATAAACACGCACACACATACACACACACACACACACACACACACACACACACATATATATATATTCATACATACCATATTATACATATACACTCACATCTATTGGGGGCATTATGTATTAGTGTGTATAAGTAATAAGTGTGTGGATGTGGGTGTGCAGATGGTGAAAACACACATAGTCAAATACTTATGAATTCACAAAAAAGTATTTACATATTACTTCTTTTTTTATCAATATATATATATATATATACCCACACACACATGTATACATGCACACCCACATATATGTGTGTGCATGTATACATGTGTCTTTATTTATATATATATACATGTATATATATATATATATATTGTCATCCACAAGCAAACTGTTTCGTTGTATCTCAACTCTTCAATGTGGCTTGACACATAGGACGCTTCGAGCTGTGATCGTAACCCACCCAACTTTAGATTAGACTTTGTATCATACTGCTCAGCCATCGGGCGACATACGTCAGCTTGGGAATTATAAGGCATTATGAAAGGTGTATCAGAATTTTTCTTATCAACTGAGAGTTTATTAGAAACTATCCAGAATTTTTTTTTTTTTTTTTTTTTAAGGAGATGGGGAGAAAATCTCTCCATACAGTATTATTTGATGGTCTTTAGGAATGTTAGTTTTTTTTAGAACTGCTGGTTCTTTTCCATTCTCCAATGACATGGATCTTGTAGCATTATAACCGACAACTGATGGACATCCATTTCTGGGCTATATATCAAGGAAAAAGTCTCCATCTTTAAAGCAGTAACACAAGACCCGGTCAGGTATTAATTTATTTTACTTCCACTTGAATCCCACAAGTAGTTGGCCCAGTCGGCTGGGGCTGCAGAATACACCAACTATACCTCTGCAGATGGGTAAGACTTCCCCGGGTACCCTGTATATGACATGAAACATTCTGATGGTGAGGCTTCAGTAATGGTGGAGATTTGGGGAATGCAAAGTACCCCTTTATTGCCATCACTCCCAGGTCCACTCTCTCAGAGTGGTAGCACCTGATAGGATCCTATCTATAGGTCAAATAGAACTAAACAGTGTACTTTTGCAAAACTGAATTGTTAGCAATAGAACTGTTTTTATATTTAACTCTGTGTGAACAAAAACTGTACTTATGCTAAACTGAATAGTTTGAAATAGAACTGTTTTTGACATTTCAAACTGTGTCATCATTATTATCATCATGTCATGTTGCTAGCACGGATTTCTCTTACACTCTTGCGCCATTCGTCTCTATTGTCCATCGCTTCTGGCAGGTCTTCTAGACGACATTCAGTGTCCATAGAGAGCTGTTATAGATAAGTTTTAGCTGGTCATCCTACACTTGTGCGTCTCTGTGAAAGGGTCCATAGGAGAATGTTGCTAATGAGTTCATCCTTGCTCCTCCAGCAGTGTGAGGATATTTGGTTCATCCAATCTGGATGGTCTTTGAGGTGGGTGGCAGGTGGCCGTACACCTGCTGTATTGTGGGATGTTCCTTCCAGGATTTCTTTAATAGATAACATCTCCACACTAAATGATGGTTCTCTGAAACTACTGGACAAGTTCACCTACCTTGAAAGTAGCATCTCATCTACAGAAAATGACATCAATATGCGACTAGAAAAGGCATGGACAGCTATCAGTTGGTTATTGGTCATATGGAAGTCAGAACTATATGATAAAATAAAACACAATTTTTTCCAAGCAGTGGTTGTGTCCATACTACTGTATGGATGCACCAATTAGATGCTGACTAAGGGTATGGAGAAAAACCTTGACGGCAATTGCACAAGGATGTTACAAGCTATATTAAACTGTGTACTTATGTTAAACTGAATTCTTTGAAATAGAACTGTTTATTTGTATAAAAATGGATTTGGCATTAAATAACCTACAATGGTTGTTATGCCATAAAACCAAACCAAACCCACAAGCAGTTCCAACAGCATTGAACCCTAATTTGAAATAATGTCTCTAAAAGTTTCAGAATTTTTATTCTATCCACTTCAATAATACCGGAAGAAAAAAACTGAATTGTATTGGTCTGTGAATTGTTCATTTGGCATCACTTGTATGCAATATAGACTGATGGCTCAGTTGTAGAGTTTCAGTTCTGCAATCTGTGGTCACTTGTTCGATCTCCAGTGGTGGAGATCATGGTATACACCGCTGATGAGACCAAATAAGGTCAACACAGCTGTCCAGTGTTTCTGTATGTCGTGCATAAGTGTTTGCTAGATTTTCTGATCATGGGAATTCAATTCACAATATAATTCCTCTACTAAAAAAAGAAAAATACAATCAGTATTGGTTTGGTTTCTTTGTTTAATGGCATATCGAATTTCATGGGTTATTTAATGCCAAAATCATCATTGTAGAACAACAGTTGTGGTACTATTTAATTTATGGCTGAGGGGAGAGATGAGAGAGTTCATGTTTCCCAAGGGGATTAGTCTGTAAGTGAATATATTATTGGGCGACTGCAATTTGAACTCTGTTAAAACAATGTTGTCATCTAGCTTGTTAGCCACACCGACAGAAAAAAAACTTGCATAATTTTTGCAATGAAGGAATTGAAAATGACATTTCACTATTTTACCAAATGCTTCATTCTTTCTTTTTTCTTTTTTCTTTTTTTTTTTTCACAGCAAGAAGAGGAGGAAAAAAAGTCTTACAGTTTCAGTAAGTGAAATTGATTTTTTTACCTTCCTTTTCAATATATCTGCATCGAGCCAAGACAATGTTGTCATCTAGCATGTTAGCCACAACAATACTGGGATAACCCCTTGAATAATAATAATAATAATAATAATAATTCTGATGATTTTTTATATGATCTCTTGTTTGCTTTAAAAAGAAATGAAAATACTTTTGATACACTCTAATTAAATGCATGAACCTATGAATATAATGATTTCTCAAAAATGTGCAAAAGGATGTTTCTATCATTTCTGAAAATTATTCACAAAAATGAAAACCTTTTTCTAAAAAAAAATTTTTTAAACTTAGTGTAATGTAAATTTCTCTTATTCATTTATATATGATTTTAAAAGAAATCATGGATTCTTAGAATTTTATCTCTTTGTAAATGATTTATAAGCGGCTTCAGTAAATTCTATTACTCCATTTTGTTACTTTGAAAAAAAAAACTAGAATCTTTTAGCAAGAGAAAAGCAGAATCTTTATCACTAAATACATAAGCTCTTTATTTCAAAAGATGGAATTCAAGATTTTGTCTATATTCTATACCACTGCAATTTTTTTTTTCAGCTTATTTTGATTCAACTTTACATTTTTTTTAAGTTTAAAAATTTAGCTAAAGTTTGTTTCATTAAAATTTTCTAAACTCTCGTTCGTATATCATATAAGAGAAGAGATGAACACCTTGATGTAGATATGCTTATATCTTATAACCACTTACTTACTTTTACTTGTATTGGCTTTCACCCTGGTCGAGTTGAACCGGCTTCCTCCCAAGCAAGTACAGCATCTCGAACCATATATCACTGTTTATGTTGCTCATTGAAGAAAATTTGATTGAGGGAAGGGTCCCAAGTCCTACCCGGAAAAACGCCTTGTTTGCCGCAGATTTTCCACTGACGCATTGACAGAGTGATCCGAGCCCACTGGTTGCCGGAACAGATACCTCCTGGATTTTCACCAGAGCTGCTTTAGCCGGGTTGCAGCCCTGATGCCGCCTTGGGTGGCCCTACCAGGAACCAAAGTTCCCGATGGCATAGCTTTGGCACTACCCGTTGCCACCACCCTGCCATGTTGAGGAGTGTTTGGACTTTTAGGGTCGGTTAAAAAAAGTAGCAAATAGTTATTCAGTTTGAAAGATAATTGCTTGCAAATTATTAGTATTAGATAGGAATATTTAAAATCCTAACTGTGTGCAAATTATTTGTATTCAGAATAATCATATTTTTAAGTGAATGACTTTTAAGAGATTTATCTATTCAAAAATTTTTTTTTTTTTTTATAACCACTTATTGTTCTGTTGATAGGGCCAAAAATTTACATCCACTGTTGTGGGGTAAGACCACTACCATGAAATAGGGGCCAAAAAGGGTTGAACTTACTAGAACTTAATCTCCTTCTCGATAAAAATGGCATTAAATATAGTTGTAAGAAAGTAAGGAAATCCATTTAAATTATTTGTCGTTATTTTTACTCATTATTTGTTGTCATTGTTTTTATAATTGTTCATACTTTTAAATGAATTTTATGAGCCAAATTAGAATTTGTAAGACTAGAAGTCTGGTTCCATGTAGCCAGGCAAAAACTAAAAATTCTGATATACCTCTCTGATTCCCATAATAAATGAAAGCACATTTTCATTATGATGAAAATGCACATCAACATGAAGGTGAATATTTTTTTCACTTAAGGCCAGTATTAGGAAAAAAACTTTTTTTTTTTCGAACAAACTAGGCAGGCAAAAAATTTCATTATATACACTTAACTTTCAATAGAAAAGGGTTGAAAATCTCAAACTGCAACAAATAGAAAAAAAGTAGCAAATAGTTATTTAGTTTGAAAGATAATTGCTGGCAAATTATTAGTATTAGATAGGAATACTTAAAATCCTAACTGTGTGCAAATTATTTGTATTAAGAATAATCATATTTTTATGGGAATGACTCTTAAGAGATTTATCTATTCAAAGATTTTTCATTTTGTATCCAGATTGTTTGTTCTAGCAAATTAATACTAGTCTATGCAATCAACTGCAAATATGAAATTGATCCAGGTCAATTCTTGTGGCTGTACAAGTTGGATTAAACTTTCGGTGGTACTATTTACCAACCCCTCCGTTCAGGCAGGATATGACACAAGGTCAATTTTTTAAGCGGAGTTTAACAGGTTTGAATTCAGAGTTTTCCTTCTCCTAGACTAGTTGCCTAACCAAGGCTGAGAGGGAGAATAATTGGATTCATACCTTTCCCAAGGGTATTAGTGCAATGTGAAATGCAATCAGTCTCGTCCAGGATTTGAACTTGTATCGCTGCGTTCATTTCCTACGGCAATAACGACTACACCACGGGCACCTCCAACTACACCACGGGCACCTCCTTAAACTTTCGGTGGTAATCAGTACTATTGTATGGTTGCACTACCTGGACTTTAACAAAGTGCTTGGAGAAAAAGCTAGATGGAAACCACATGAGAATGCTATGGGCTGTTTTGAACAATTCTTGGAAGTGCACCCTACAAAATAGCAGCTGTATGGCCTCTTGCCTTCCATCTCAAAAACTGTAAAAGTAAGCCATGCTGAGCAGTGCTGAACTCTTAGCAACATTCCTCCAGAAGACTCCTACACATGGAAATTCCAGTATTGGCTGACCAACAACAACTTAGATTCATCAACAGATGAATGATGGCTGGTAGGGAGGGATGTTGAGAGAAAGACAAAGGAATCCATGCTATTAACACAATTAGATGATGACTTGGTATACATCAAATAGATCTGTGTGCAAATCATAAGAGTTTGATAGGAATACTTGAATCTATACAACTGTGTCCAAATAAATGATTATTATTATTATTAAATTGACCGGGCCATTGGTCTGATGAGTAGAGTGTTTGCCAATGGCCTGGGAGATCGGGGCTCAATCCCAGGTCGAGTCATACCAAAGACTCAAAAATTGGTACTTGATGCCGCCTTGCTTTGCACTCAGCACTATAAAGTGAGGATCAAGGGTAAAGTGGAGTGATCCAGGGAAAGGAGTAGTGCCCTCCCCTATACCTGGGTGTAGTAGCTATTGAAAAGGGACCCTTAGGGTCACCCTCGACAAAGGTTGCCAACTTTACTTTTTTACTTATTAAATAGAAATAGTTAATTTAAACTATCATCATCATCATCATGTCGCGCTGGTAGCACGGATATCCCTGACCCTTTCTCGCCACTCCTCCCTATCGTTCATCGCCTTAGGCAGGTCTTCAGGACAACATCCCGTATCCTCACATAGCTACTGAATGTATGTTCGTGCTGGTCGTCCTGCTTTTGCACGGCCATGTGTGGGGGTCCATAAGAGTACATCTCTTATGAGTTCGTCCCTGCTTCTCCAGCAGTGTCCTGCATGTCTGGTTAGTCTAACTTGAATAGTTTTCATGATAGGAGGCAGGTGGCCGTATAGTTGGTGTCTTGTGGGGTGTTGCCGCCAGGACTTGTTCAAGATTGCACGCAGCATTCTTGTGTAATTGCTGTCTAGCTTCTTCTCCAGCCGTTTTGTGAGTGTCCATGTAGTGCACCCATATAGCAGTATCGAGATGACCGCTGCCTGGAAGAAACTGCGTTTCATTTTATCGGTTAGGTCTGATTTCCATATAATCGATAGCCTATTGATAGCTGTCTATGCTTTCGTTAACCTCGTTTCGATGTCCTTTTCGGTTGATTCGACGCTGCTTCCTAGGTAAGTGATTACATAGGAATACTTGAAACTATTCCAATGTGTGCAAATTATTAATATTAGATGGAACTACTTATAACCATATAACTGTGCACAAACAAATGGTCATAGATAAATGAATTTAACAAAAAAGTTGCTATGAATCATTGAAAATAGAGTTATGATTATAATCAAACATTTACAAATAAATCAAATTTCAGCATTAAATAACCCACAAGGAGTTGATATGTCATTAAAATAATGCATTTAAACAAACTTATTGTTATGACCATGATCAAACATTTACAAATAAATCAAATTTCAGCATTGAATAACCCACAAGGAGTTGATATGTCATTAAAATAATGCATCTAAACAAACTTATTGTTATGACTATGATCAACCATTTACAAATGAATCAAATTTCTGCATTAAATAACCCACAAGGAGTTGATATGACATTAAACAAATAGCAAAGCAAGAGCAGTTGTATCTATTAGTATCCAGTCAATGGGTCAAATAAATCTGTTTGAAAATTATTTGTATTTGATAGAAATACATATAACCATATAACTGTGTGAAAAATATTTGTATGTTATATTTGATACAATATAAACTGTGTATAGTTAACAGAACCATATAATTTATAAATTATTACTGTTTGATTGCAATACTTGAAACCATTTACCTGTGTAAAAAAGAGCTCAGTCTTATTTGAGATTATTATATACAAAATGTGTTTACAAATCATATATATTTAATATATATATATATAAAGAGGATTTGACATTAAATAACCTACAATGATTGATATGCCATAAAACCTAAACAAACCAAATCCTATATATTTAATATGTATATATAAAGAGGATTTGGCATTAAATAACCTACAATGGTTGTGTTATATACCCTACCCATGAACACTAATGGTTGTGTACCAACTGTTATAAATACATTGGACACTATTTTGAGGGTTGGTTGGTTGGTTGGTTTTTATGGCATATCAACCTTTGTAGGTTATTTAATGCCAAATCCATTTTTATGTAAATAATCTGTTCTATTTCAAACAATTCAGTTTAGCATAAGCACACAGTTTAAACATAAGTACAGTTTGTGAAAACATTTCTATTTCAAGCTATTCAGTTTAGTCAAGCAGTTCTAATTCAGCTAAGTATAAGTACAGATTTTGTTTACACACAGTTAAATGTCAAAGCAGTTCTATATTAAACAAATCAGTTTAGTGTAAGTGCGTCATGTCAAAAAAACAGTTTCATTTCAAATAATTCAGTTTAGCATAAGCACACAGTTTAACATAAGTATGCCATTATTTCTATTTAATCCATGCATAGGGCCCTATCAGGTGCTACTACGGCGGGTCAGAGTGGACCTGGGAGAAATGGCAATGAAGGGGTACTCCACATTCCCCAGAGCCCCACCATTACTGGAACCTCACCATCAGATTGTTTAGTGTCATATCCAGGACACTTATGAGGGGGTCTTATCCCTCTGCAGAGGTGCAATCAGTGTATTCAACAGCCCCAGCCAACTGGGCAATTTGAGGGTGGGTGATTTATGCTGACTTAATAGTCACCACAAACAGCAGTTTACCTTCTTCATGCTGTTGGCAAGTATTGTATTTTGTTAATGTTATAAAGATTTTCATTTCATTTACAACCTCCAATTTAGTTATTTCTCATTCAGTAAGCTTTTGTTGGGTTACAACTGGTTGATATGCCATAAAACCAAACCAACCAAACAAAAATGAAACAAACTGTGTTTGTCAGGCCAGCTCATATTGCATAACATCAAAAAATTATTAAAACATATTGAGCGGAACATTTAAATAGCTTGTTGAGCTTAAGTAGTTATTTTGATGATATTTCACTGTCAGCAAAGTTTCTTGTGACACAAATGATAAAATATTTTTTTAAAAATATATTCACTTTTAATTTCAGTAATATGGAAGTTTTTTTTTGTTTTCCTTGTACATAAAATGCATATGATACAATCAGATTAAATCATTGTGCTAAGCCTGAAATACTCATTCTAATTGGTGAGGTTTCAACACTTTCAACAACTGGCATGACCCACATTTATTTGATTGTAATACAACCCCCCCCCAAAAAAAAAACAAGGAAAAACAACAAAAATAATATAAAAATGTAATATTTAGTTTGATTTTATCACTTGTGTTACTGGGTATGAATGGTAACAATCTACTCTTTACAAATAACTTTTGTGCAATATTAGACGTAGGCATTCTTAGCAGAAGCTTTGCCAACATTGAAAAGATTGCCCAAATAACTGTTAAAGTTCAACCGCTGATTTTAACCTGTTCCACTTAATATTTTTAGGTAAACTTTTAATATGTTGTGTGGTTTATGTCTACCAACCAAACACAGTTTCATTTTTGTGGCAAATTTGTCTTGAATCAACTGCATACTCTAGATAGATTTCTCAAACTTTTAGTAAATAACAAAACTTTTTTTTTAAGCTGTCTGTGTAAAGTTGATTTCTTCCATGGATCCGCACACAATCATCACACTGTTGTGGACTTGAAGGGCTAGAAATGAATAACGCAGAGAGATGTAAGGTTTACAGCAGTTTGTATTAACAGAAATACGGACAGTAATGGTTACCGGTAATTGACTAGACTTGCTTGACTAATTTATCGAGTCAGTCATTATTTATAGTGTCAGAGAGGGTCCATGCAGTGATGTCATGGGGTATATCACCGTAACAGACACAAATTTGGAGTAGTCATTTTCTAAACTGAGCTCAGTACAAGGTCAGAAGTATGGGGCACTAACTGAGAATCAAACATTCAAGTAATGGTCTGCTAGCCTAACTAGAATTATTACACTAGGCAAAGCACCAATCAATTGACAGTAGACTTGCTAGTAATGGCAATGAAGAGGGTGGCTCCAGACTTGTCCGAGCTCCAGAACTGAAGCCTACCCACCATATACAATTTAGTGTCATACTCAGGACTTTTTTTTGGCCCTTCAGACAAAGTGGAATTTTTCTATCAAGAGACAAATAGATATGAACAATCTAAAATACATAATCCCCTGTTGTCATTATAAAATCATATTGATGGCACAAAGTTTCCTTACTCTCTCTTGACACCCATACTTATCATCCATCTCTCCTGGCAGGTCTTCTAGACTGCATCCAGTGTCCATGTAAGTTTTTGCTGGTCAGCCAACACTGGCTTATCCATGTGCATGAGTCCATTAGAGAACGTCACATATAAGTTTGTCCTTGCTTCTACTGCAGTGCCCTATATGTCTAGTTTGTCTTACCTGGATGGTTTGTGATATATCGAACAAATTTGGAGTTGTCATTTACTAAGATTAGCTTGGTATAAGGTCAGAAGGATGAAGCACCAACTGAGAATCAAACACACTAGTAACTAGCTTATTATACTAGGCAAAGCACCTATTAAGTTTGGTTTAATAGCTGTGAAATGACAGAGGACCTGGGAATAATAGCTGTCAATTTTTCGTACAAAAGAAAACCATGAATTTTTTAATCATGCCCAGGAAGATAGTTCCTGATAATGATAAAAGAAAAGGGTATTTTTTGTCGATCCAGATCTTTGAGGTGGTGAGATATAATGGTGAATAATGTAGACTAAAGAAATATTACTTGTGGGATCAAGTCTCATTTGGTTCCACATACAGCCAGCCTTGTGCCTCTTCTGGGCAAAACTTAGTAAAAGGGTACACAGCCACAAGTACTGGGTACTCTGAGTATCTAGAAACAAATCCTGACCCATATTTGAGTTCTTCAAACGTCCGTCACAAGGTTCAACCCTTATTTTAATAGTAGATAGAACCTTAATCTCTCTAAATGTCAATCGTGAATAAATATAAAGTCAAAAAGGAGGAATTGTATGATGAAAAAGGATCTGAACATTACTCTCTCTCTCTCTCTCTGTATATATATATATATATATAGAGAGAGAGAGAGAGAGGAAAGAGATATTTTTGTTAAATTTTTGACGTGTTATACAGAATATGTCGGATTATCAAATTTTTTTTTTTTTTTTTCTGTTTTAATTTTTACTGTATACCCACAGGTTGCAACACTAGATGAGCATAACAGTTGTAACAAGACGGAAGTTTCATTGTAATAGAATTTTTTTCCTTGATTCAATGAGAGGATATCTGTACAAATAAAGCAAAACAAAGCCATGTTGCTGCAAAAACAATCTAACATAATTCAAATTTCCATTCACCTCCATAGCTACTCACAGAAGTGACTCAAATTACCATGATCATTGACAACAAAAATTGCCTTTGTAAGAAATTTAAAATATTACCTTGGTCATCGACCACAAAAATTCTCTTGGTCTGAAAGTAAAAAAAAAATGCTTCATTAAGATACTATATAATTATCTTGGTTAAAAACCACATAAATTGACTGCCCTGATCAGAAACAACAAAAATTGACTTGGTAAGAAATTATACAAATTACCTTGGTAAGAAATTATATAAATCGCCATGGTCAGAAACTACAAAAACTGCCTTGGTAAGAAATTATATAAATCGCCATGGTCAGAAACTACAAAAACTGCCTTGGTAAGAAACTATAGAAATTGCCTACGTCAGAAACTACAAAAATTGCCTTGGTAAGAAATTATACAAATTACCTTGGTAAGAAATTATATAAATTGCCACGGTCAGAAACTACAAAAATTACCTTGGTAAGAACTTACAAAAATTACCTTGGTAAGAAACTGTTTAAATTGTCTTGGTCAGAAACTACAAAAATTACCTTGTTAAGAAACTATTTCAACACAAATATTAAAAATTTCCCATTGCTTTTGTTAGAAAAAAGACTTAAAAAAAGAAAGTGTATTGAATTGTCTAATGAAAATAATTAGTCATATTTAATGAAATAGGTTAATGGATAGTTCTTTAGACTGGCAGTATAAAATAAAGTACATTAGAATTTGTGATTACTTCAAAGTAATAATCAAAACAAAAATGTCTAAATCAATAAATCTGTCACTCAGATTTTAAAGAAAGAATTGTGAACATATTCACAGAGCACTATAACCTTTATTACTCTCATAGTAATAAATAATCATCAGCTGTGATCCAAGTTTTGATTTATCAAGCATAAATGGATACTTCAGCTAGTATTTACAATTCTGTTGCATAATTTGATTTTGGTAATGGTTAATGAGCTTATTTCAGAGATGATTCTCTCATATACTGCTATGTAATTATTATACATCTACTTGATGAATCACATCTGAACCTAATTACTAATATTATATTAAATATGAATAATTCTTTTGAATTTTGGGAATTTAGATACAATATGATTAGTCTGGTCTTGCAGCAACATGGCATCTAAATAAATTTTGTTTGACCCCCGTCTTGATGAGAGCCACTGCACTTTGCTTAATAGGAACAAAAATAATTAAATTTTTTTTTTTGCATAATCCTGCATCCATTTTTTTTCTCTCTCTTCCTGATGCCAGACACATGTTTCTATAACTTCTTTCCAAGAACATTTACATCATCATCATCATCATCATCATCAAGTCACAGTGACAGCACAGATTTTCCTGACTTTCTCTCTCTATCCATCCCTATCATCCATTGCTCTTGGCAAGTCTTACAAACTACAACTTGTGTCTGCACAGAGTTTATGTAGATAAGTTCACCCCACACTGACATGTCCATGTGTAAGGGTCCATAGAACAATATCATTTATGAATTTGTCCTTGCTTTTTCAGCAGTGTCTCTCATGTCTTGTTTGTTTTACTTGGATGGTTTTTGAGATGGAAGGTAAGTGGCTGTACAGCTGTTGTTTCATTGGGAGTTGCACTCTGGATCAAAATCCTTCCCGGATGTTTTTCTTCCAGGTTTAACATTAAGTTGAGGCTTAATTAGTGTCTAAGTTTGGTCTTCAGTGTGTTTTGTTTACCCTTTGAAATTAACATTTCTTATACCCTTATTCTTCATTTGTGATTTTGTAACTTTTTTTCCAAGAGCGGCCAACTGGTCTTGGTGGAGAGTTCTTGTTGTATAACAGCTAAAGTGCTGGACAGCAGCCTCAAAGCAAGAAAGTTTGAACTCCAGTCATACTATTGAATTCATTTTCAAACTAATGCCCTTGGGAAAGGTATGAACCCATTTATAGTCCCATATATGGGTTAAATAGTATTTACCAACCCCTCCGCTCGGCCAGGATATGACACAAGGTCAATTTTTAAGTGGAGTTTAACAGGTTTGAATTCAGAGTTTTCCTTCTCCTAGACTAGTTGCCTCACCAAGGTTGAAGAACCCAGTTTGTCCTACTATTTACCCATAGCTGGAGGGAGAATAATTGGATTCATACCTTTCCCAAGTGAAATAATTGGATTCATACCTTTCCTATGTGAAATGCAGTTAGTCTGGTCCAGGATTTGAACTCGTGTTGCCGAGTCCATTTCCTACGACAATAACCATTACACCACGGGCACCTCCATGGGTTAAATAGTATTACTGCTGTTCTTATTTAAGGATGGCTTTGATATCAAATAACCCACAACGGTTGATATGCCATTAAACAAAGAAACCAAACCAATAGGCCTGGCTTAGAATGTGTGTGTGTGTCTGTGTATATATACTAGGTGACTGAAAAGTAACTCCTATTTTAGAATATTTATTACACAAATTTAAAATTATAATTAAGAAATTAAAATAATCTTAATATAGGGAGTTATTTTTCAATTACTCTGTATATAATACTTTACATAGGGACAAGATAAAAGTATTTCTGAAGAAGAACAAGTTAATTGCTGAGACTAGATTGTTGATCATGAATTCATGGTCAGCAAATTATCTCTTTCTGGATGGACTGGACAGCTCAGATGATTTCAGTTGGCCAAAAAGGAGTACATGCAATTGAGGTTCAGGTATTCTTCAGCCAATAGAAAACTTATTAGTCATTTTATAAACCTCTTACTCATAGTTGGCCGAGTCGGTTGGGGCTAGAGAATACACCAACTGCATCTCTGCAGAGAGGTAAGACTTCCCCAACAAGTGTCCTGGATATGACACTAAACGATCTGATGGTGAGGCTCCAGTAATACTGGAGCTTTGGGGAATGCAGAGTACTCTTTTATTGGCATTGCTCCCTGGTCCACTCTATGGGTTAAATAAAAACTAAACAGTGTACTTATGCTAAACTGAATTGTTAGAAATAGAACTGTTTATATGTATAAAAATGAATTTGGCATTAAATAACCAACAATGTTTGATATGCCTATTGTCATTATTTAAACAGCCATTATGCCGATTAAAAGTGTTATTGAAAAAGTCGAATACTTCAAAATGCTCTGATAGTAGATGTAATCTGTGCCTCGAAGAAAAAATACAAATTATGCTATACCCAGACCCTGAAAAATTATTAAATCAGTGATGTGAATTAATAGCTAGATGTAGACATAGGAATAAATTTAAACTATAGACAAATATCATAGATAATGTTTAATTAACCAAAAAATAGGATTAATTTGAAATTTGAGGTGAAATGAATAAAATAAAAAAATGGGAAGATACCATGTGATGTGTACATACTTTTCAATGGAAGGGTAACTGAGTTAATAGGCATGAATATAAATTTTGAATTAAAAATTTTAATTTTAGATTTTGAATTTAATTTAAGATAAGTATTACTTTAATCCTTACGTAAGGTTATTAAGGAATGTTGTACTTGCCTAAATCATTATTAAATCTGGAGTTGTATGTTGAAATGTATTTAGAATTTAAAAATTAAAAGAAAAAATTTTATTTACTGAAATTCCAACTGGTAATAAAAAAGAAAAAAAGAAAAACCAGAAGTGGGTAATTTGGGAGGAAACTCTTCACCCCTTTTTACCCCCTCCCACCCTTTCCTCCTGTGTCTATGCTATCTGTAATTATTTTATCCCTTAAATCTGAAGAAGTCCTGTTATTTTTGGTGTTATTGATTCATATCAATACCCATAACAGGATGGAAATAAATTTATAATCCTAATGTGAACGGTTTTTGTTTTTCTTTAAGAAAAAAAAAAAATATATATATATATATATATATATATATATATATAAAGTTTACCATAGTCTGGTATAGGAATAAAATAAGAGTGTTTCTGGTGAGGAACAAACAAGTCTGGTGAGCTTAGCTTATTGACCATCAGTTCTAATAATTTTCATGGGCCAAAGAGTAGTATATACTGTTGAATTTGTCCACACAATATCACAGTTTCCATGAAATAGTGGCATGCTTTGGAATTAGAAATTTATCTCATGATTTTTTAAAAAGTTTTGTGATAAAGGATTGAATACTCTTATGAATGGCCCAAAAGGTCTTGCTGGTCATTCTTGATTCTGTTAAAAATAGGAAAAGAGATGATTTTTATTTTAATGATGGCTCCAATTTTGAGAAAACAGTTAAGAAATCAGCAAGCTACATGTAGTGTAATGGTTGTTATTAGAAATAGAATCAATGTCCTGAATTAAAATCTTGGACAAAGCTGTGCTAATGCCTACAAATTCATTTTTTCTTGCCTACCCAGCTAAGAGTAAATGATAGGGAGGCTTAGGCCATTTAGCCTTGGTGTGGCTTCTAGTATAGGAGAAGAAAAACTCTCACTTCAAACAAGATCACATATAACATATTTTGACAGTGTCAATCAGCTGATATTTGCATGATTTTCCGTCAAACACACATACAAAACTGGTCAAAATAGCTTGTGATTGGCTGTTGTCTTTGAGGAGGACATCCATTTGGTAACTGATGTATCAGAAACATTGACTAAATTGACCAGGTGTGAGAAACTAACTCTTAACTCTGTATCCAAAGTGGTGTGTGATAATGTGGTGATATTATTGGTAATACAAAGCCATTGACCAAACGAATCCCTTGTTACTATGGACAGATCCTTATATACAGGGTGGAATGATAAAATTGTCACCCTAGAAAAGACGACATGATTCTATTTCCATTTAATGAAAACCAGTTTTCTTTTTTTTGTTGCAGACCATCTACTAGTTGGCCAGTTGTGTACAAATCCCTAGAGCGATAGGAGCCTTCTATCATGTCTGAAAGTGACACAATGTTCAACGAGCGAGATCGGAGATGCACCACTATACAACTCATGCTCTCTACCGATCCAAGTTATGACAACAGGACCATTGTCAGCACCTTCAAAATGCAAATCCGGACGATTCAATGCTTGAGGGCACAGCTCAACACATCGGACGACCCTTTGGAGGTGGTGGAGCGGAAGGACACTGCCAGGAAGACCCAGACCAAGGAGTTCATTGAAAAGGTCCAGGCAATCATTGATGAAATTCCCCAGCGGCCTATTCGGCAGTTTGCCAGAGATTTAAGCATCTCACACACAACTGTAAATGCATGTGTGAAGGAGGACTTGAAGTGTAGGTCCTACAGGCGCCAGACAAACCAGATATTGACTGAGAAGACAAAGAACCCCAGGCTAATCAAGTCTGTCAGGCCCCCCTCCTCCCTCGACCTGAACCCGCTGGACTACTTCGTTTGGTCATACGTCGAGAACATCACCAACATGACCTCCCACAACACCAAAGCCAGCCTGATCGCCGCCATCTGCCGAGTATTCGCCGAGCTCCCACCGGCGCTTGTGGAAAAGACATGCTCCCAGTTTCGGATCCGTATAGAGGTGGTGATTGAGGCTGAAGGCGGCTACATTGAATAGATGTCAGCTCTACTACATAATCAAGTTAGCTGAATTGATTTTTTCAATATGAGTTTTAAAATAAAGCTGTAGTGTAGTTTTTTTTTTGACGACAATTTTATCGTTTCACCCTGTTGATGTCAGCTCTACTACATAATCAAGTTAGCTGAATTGATTTTTTCAATAAAAGTTTTGAAATAAAGCTGTAGTGTTGTTTTCTTTTGGACGACAATTTTATCATTTCACCCTGTAGATGTCAGCTCTACTACATAATCAAGTTAGCTGAATTGATTTTTTCAATAAAAGTTTTGAAATAAAGCTGTAGTGTTGTTTTCTTTTGGACGACAATTTTATCGTTTCACCCTGTTGATGTCAGCTCTACTACATAATCAAGTTAGCTGAATTGATTTTTTCAATAAAAGTTTTGAAATAAAGCTGTAGTGTTGTTTTCTTTTGGACGACAATTTTATCATTTCACCCTGTTGATGTCAGCTCTACTACATAATCAAGTTAGCTGAATTGATTTTTTCAATAAAAGTTGAATGACAATTTTATCATTTCACCCCATACATGATGAATGCTGCATATTCAGATGCAATAGTAATATAAGCACTCAACCATGAACTTGCACTCTCTTTACATTACAGATGGCCTGCTAACGAGAAATATACATGAAGCAGTACATTCTCTTTGTTTCAGGTTAATGAAATTCATTACACTCAGCTAAAAAATTGACCTGGTGTTACATCCTGCCCAGGGCAGAGGTGTTGGGCAAATACATACATTGGAATTGTAGATCAATTATTGTAGAGTAGTATAATGGCTATTGTCATAAGAAATGGAATAGGTGACCAGAGTTCAAATCCTGAACAAGGCAGTTTGCATTTCACTTCATGCTAATACTCTTGCAAAAGGCATGAATCCATTTCTCTTCTCCTCCAGCTATGGGTAAATAGTAGGGCAGATCTTGGTACTGCAACCAGTATAAGAGAAAGAAGTTTCTGAACTGGAAGTACTCTGCTGAAAAATGACCTTGTGTCACATCCTACCTATGGCGAAGGGGTTGGGTAAATACATACCTTTATCTTTCATTTTCTTCTTCCCTCCTTCTCCCATCTCATTCCTTCTCTTACTCTCTCTCTCTCTCTCTCTCAACTTTGTTTTTTTCTCTCCCCTTTCTGTTCTTTTGTAGTGGCTAACATGCTGGACTACAACATTGTAATGACTTCGAACCCCATTCTTATATTATATTAGATTCCCTTTCAGACTAATACCCTAGAGAAAGGTATGAACCTCCTTATCTCCCCAACTATGGTTTGAATAGCATCATAACTGTCTGTCTAGAAGGATAGTTTTGGCATTAAATATCTCATGAAGGTTGATATGTCATTAAACCAGAGGTGGGCAAACTTTGTGGGAGGACCGCATCACTGCATCTTTTATAATCGAAAGAATTTAATCTTGATTCAAATGCAAGTGTTTATTTTTTTACTTTTTTAGAGGCTCCCGTAGGCCACACAGAAGAGTGCAGCTGGCCACATGTGGCCTATGAGCCACAGTGTGCCAACCCCAGCATTAAACAAAGAAACCAAATCAAACAAATGATTATAGACAAAAAGAAATAGCATAATTAAAAAACAACTCAATGGAACATTTGAAATATAGTTTTTATTACTATCAAATATTTACAAATAGATCAAATTTCTGCATGAAATCACTGTGCCTTGTCGCGTAGTGGCTAACGAGCTGAGCTATGACATCCTAGTAAGCAAGTTCAAACTCCAGTCTCTCTCTTAGTTTATCTTTCAGATGAATACCCTTGAGAAAGATATAAAACTCTATTATCCCTTTCAGCTATGAGTTAGATAGCACCACTACTGTTTTTCTATAAGGAATGGATTTGGCATTAAATTACCCATAAAGGTTGATATGCTATTAAACAAAAAAACCAAATCAAACCAAGTTATAGGTTAAATAGTATCACTACTGTTCTTCTATAAGGATGGTTCAGCATTAAATAACCCATGAAGGTTAATATGCCATTAACTAAAAAAACTAAATCAAACCAAGCTATGTGTTAAATAGTACCACTACAGTTCATCTACAAGGATGTCTTTGACATTAAATAACCTATGAAGGTTGATATGCCATTAACTAAAAAAACTAAATCAAACCAAGCTATGTGTTAAATAGTACCACTACAGTTCATCTACAAGGATATCTTTGACATTAAATGACCTATGAAGGTTGATATGCCATTAAACAAAGAAACCAAATAAACCAAATCTTATCCCCCTCCCCAGCTATGAGTTAAATGCTGTTCTTCTATAAGAATGACTTTGCCATTAAATAACCCATGAAAGCTGAGATGTGATTTAACAAAGGACCCTAACCTCACCTTTTCTATATCTTTCTCTCCTGTCTTTCTGTCCCTTTCCCCTCTCTCTGGTTTTTTTATTCCTTCCTCCCCTCTCTGTCTTTCTGTCTCTTTCCCCTCTCTCTGTCTTTTCATGCCTTTCTCCCCTCTCTGTCTTTCTGTCTCTTTTCCCTCTCTCTGTCTTTTTATTCCTTTCTCTCATCTCTGTCTTTCGGTCCCTTTTCTCTCTCTCTCTCGTGCTTATCTCCCCTCTCTGTCTTTCTGTCCCTTTTCCCCTCTCTCTGGCTTTTCATGCTTTTCTCCCCTCTTTGACTTTCTGTCCCTTTCCTCTCTCTGTGTCTTTTCATGCCTTTCTCCCCTCTCTATCTTTCTGTCCCTTTCCCCACTATGTATCTTTTTATGCCCTGCTCCCTCTCTGTCTTTGCGTACCTTGCTCCCTCTCAGTCTTTTTGTACCTTTCTCCCCTCTCTGTCTATGTGTGCCTTGCTCTCCTTTCCGTCTTTCCATGTCTTACTCTCCTTTCTGTCCCTTTTTCTCCTCTCTGTGTTTCCATGTCTTTCTCCTCTTTCTGTCTTTCTATCCCTTTCTCCCCTCTCTATCTTTCCATATCTTTTTCTTCTCTCTTTCTTTCCATGTCTTTTTCCCCTCTCTGTCTTTCCATGTCTTTTTCTTCCCTCTTTCTTTCTGTGCCTTTCTCCCCTCTTTATCTTTCCATCCCTATTTTTCCAGCCATTCCTCTCCTCTCTGTCTTTCCCTCCCTTTTCCTTCTTTCTGGGTTTCTCTCCTTTTCTCACTTCTTTCCCTCTTCTGCTTCTTCTCTCCCCGCTCTCTCTATTGGTCTAACTTTTATTTTTTTCCTCTTCCTCATCAGAATATTTTGATTAAATGTTTAAGTTTTCCTGATTATTACTCAACAGTTAATTAATGGACTTCTTAGAATATCTTTCCTTATACAATCTACATTTTTGCCTGAAACCTTTGTTGTATTCTAGCTATCTGCTTTGCCAATATACTCCAGACAAAGACTTTATCAGATGTATATCAGAATATCAAAAATTTCATGTGTTCTAGGTATCTGTATATTTTGAAATCCTCTATATAAACATTCATTCATGATCAAGAAATTAAAATAAAACACTATATACTATACAATACTCTCTCTCTCTCTCTCTCTCTCTCTCTATATATATATATATATATATATATATATATGCTCATTTACATTCATAAAAGTTTAAGACAAATTTTCAAAGCCACTGCTATTTCACTCTTAATTCCCTAAATAGTCATCCTGGCTTTTATGATATTTCTCCTTTTTAAATAGCTCCACTATATTCCGTCTTTAGTTAATATATTCCACATATGTCATAATTTTATCCTTTCTTTTTCTCCCTTTTAACTCAAAATCTTTCTTGATAAACAAATGGAACATAAATTCTATACAATATTCCTAATAAGTCAAATGACATAATTTAAAACAACAAACACTGATTCACTAATTAAATGGCCAACTTTTTCTTGTTATATAAATCTTCCCAAGGTTTTTGTATTTTGCAGTTTTAAACATCCATCGTTGATTTAACATCACTAATATCATCCCTCATGGTCCTGATGATGGTTCAGTAGAACCGAAATGCTATAGTGTTGACTTTGCTTCTCAATAAATCTCTCCTTCTACTTGGATTACTTTGTTATCAGTTTTTCTTCATATATATATATATTTCAATATATATACTATATTATATATATATATATATAACTCTTGTGATACATATAGAATTTAGGTATTGCTTTAAAAAGTGAGTGCATAATATTAAGAATGTTTTAAGATTATAAAAACGGATTAAAATCCTTAAAAATGAGACCTTTTCTTTCAGTCACTTCTCTTCAGAGAATTGTCAGTGACAATCAATTTTGTCCTAGAGAAAGTAAGCATGGGATTGTAACCAAAGGAAAAGCGAGGAGGAGTGAAGAAAAATATATTGGAAAAATATTACTGTAAGCTAGCAGAGTTGGTATGGTTAATGATGTTTTCTTCTGATGATCTGAGATGGTTATTAAAAAGCAATGGCATATAGGATTGCTTTTGGATACATAATTCTGGTTTATATTTTTTTATAAGTAATGTTTCCAGAATGGATAACTGCAGTTCATTTGTTGATGTCTCCAAGATGGTAAACATAGTGGGACTGTACATGCATGAGCAGGTCTGATTGGCCAATACATGGTGGCATAGGGTGGAAGTTGAATTATAAATGCTCTGTGTCATAATGTCTTCGGAAGTATGTGTTTGTATACTCAAGGGAATATGTTGGTTTATTCTAATCTCTAAACATTGACTAGTGTGGCCATGTAATGGTGTAATGGTTATCGTCATAGGAAATGGACACGGCAACACGAGTTCAAATCCTGGACGAGACTGACTGCATTTCACATAACACTTATACCCTTGGGAAAGGTATGAATCCAAATATTCTCCCTCCAGTTATGGGTAAAATAGTCGGGCAGACTGGGTTCTTCTGTCTTAGTGTGGCAACTACTCTGGGAGAAGGAAAACTCTGAATTCAAAACTGTTAAACTCTGCTTAAAAATTGACCTTGTGTCATATCCTGCCAAAGTGGAGGGGTTGATATATATTAAAATGAGTCAGTCAACAAATGGTGGAGGAGTTCCCAAGGAGTAATGGTGAACATGCAGGACTGTGAACTCCAGTTACACAATTTTGGACTAATACCCTGAAGAAAGGTAGGCTTTAAATAACACACAAAAGTTGATATGCCATTAAAAAAAGAAACCAAATCAAACCAAGCCAAATTGATTGGTAGTATTTGTTAGGGTCTCACAGGTCAAACATATGTGAAGTTGATAATTGTTAGAGAGTCAAAGTTGAAACAATACAACTGTGCCTGCCCAGTCAGGTAAGGCTGTAGAATAGACTGACTGCATCTCTGGAGAGGGGTAAGACTCCTCCAATGAATGTCCTGTATATAACACAAAACAATATGATGGTGAGGCTTCAACCCTGGAGCTTTAGGCAATGTGGAGTATTTCATCATTGCTATTTGTCCTAGGTCCGCTCTGGCCCACAGTGATAGGGTCCTATCTATGGGTCAAATAGAACTGTTTGACATTTAAACTGTGTGCAAACAAATGACTTTTGTTAAATTGAACTGTTTGACCATTTAACTGTAAATAAATAACTGATGTTTAATTGAATTGTTAGTGATACATGTCAATACTTGGAACCATTTGACTGTGTGCAAATAAAACTGTTAATGTGGAATACTTGAAACCATTTGACTGTGTGCAAATGAATGAATAGTGTTGCATTGAATAACTTGTGTTAAATAGCAATACTTGAAACCACTTCACTGTGTGCAAACAAATGATTAATATTAAATACAAATATTAGTGTTAAATCACAATAATTGAAACTGTGTAGAAACAAAAGCAATACTTGTGTGCAAACAAATTAGTTCTAACTCATTTGAAAATAAAGTTACTTTCAAGCTATACATTTATAAATGATATATGTATAACCATTTAACTGTGTGCAAACAAATGACTGATGTTAAATTTTTCAGTGTTTCATAGCAATACTTGAAACCATTTAACTGTGTGCAAACAAATAATAAATAGTAAGTAGAATTATTCACATTTGAAATAATGGAAACCATTTAATTGTTCACTGATGAATGAGCTCTGGTTCATTTAAAAATATTATCTACAAAATGTTTACAAATTATATTTATTTAAGATATACAAGTAGAAATATGTTACATGGTAGTGTCTGTGACCCTGGGTTTCATGGGTTTTTATGCCTTTGTCAGACAGAGTGAGAACCACAAAACTCTACACTATATTTAATATATATATATATATATATATATATATATATACACACAGGATTTGGCATTAAATAACCTGCAATGATTGATATGCCATCAAACCCAACCAAACTGAATCATATATATTTAATATATATGTATAAAGAGGATTTGGCATTAAATAACCTACAATGGTTGATATGCCATAAAATCCAACCCAACCAAATCATATATATTTGATATATATGTATAAAGAGGATTTGGCATGAAATAACCTAAAATGGTTGATATGCCATAAAACCCAACCAAACCAAATCCTATATATTTAATATTTATGTACAAAGAGGATTTGGCATTAAATAACCTGCAATGGTTGATATGCCATAAAAGCCAACCAAACCAAATCATATATATTCAATATACCATAAAACCTAACTGAACCAATATACACCTATGCAAATTATTTGTATGAGATTGGAATACTTGAGATGTGAGGAGCATTTGAAGGGGGTGGGAGGATAGTGAAACTTTAGTAGTCATAAAAATAATGACTCAGTCTGGCAGTAGACTGAGTGAATATAAAGTTAATGCCAAAACATATTGTTTAATTCGAGCACATTCAGTTACTTTTGTGATTACCAAAATTCCTATACAGTCAAAGCGTTCTCCTTGTTGAATATATATGGTTTAAAGAGATGAACAAGGGTAAATAGCACAAATTTAATCTAAATTTGAATTAAATTAAAGCTGACAAGATTTTGAAATGCCATCTGGAAAGGGTTAAGACACAAAATGGTTTCCTTAAAGAAAGATAAATTAATTGTAAATGAGACTCTGTGTTCCCTGAGGACATTTTTTTTTTCTTGAAACTAGGGGAAATGGCTTGTGAGATCTGGGGAATGTTGAGTAAGTTGACAGGTGAACAAATTGATTAATATGCTCAAATTCCACAACTTTTCAGCAGCACTGAACACACACACACACACATACACACACACACACACACACACATACACACACACACACATATTTGTGTGTGCATGTGTGTGAGTATATATATATGTATAGATGTGTATATATATTTGTGTATTTATGTTTGTGTGTGTATATATATATATATATATATATATATATTGTGTGTATATGTATACATGTGTGTAAGTATGTGTGTTTATGTATGCATGTGCATATGTGTGTATATGTATATATATGCAAGCATGCATATGGATGTGGGCATGTATATATATATATATATATATATATATATATATATATATGTGTGTGTGTGTGTGTGTTTATATGTGAATAAATATGTGTATGTACACATTTTTGTTTATATAAGTTTGTGTGTATGTATGTACTTATATATGTATATGTTTGTGTGTGTATGTATATATATATATATATATATATATATATATAAGTAAAGTGGGCAACCATAGTCGAGGGTGACCAGAAAGCTCCCTTTTCAATTGCTACTACACCAAGGTGTATAGGAGGGCGCTACTCCTTTCCCAGGATTGCTCCACTTTATCATTGATACGTACCTTATATTACTGAGTGTTAAGCAAGGAGGTATCAAGTACCTTTTTTAAAGTACAACGCAACTTGGGATTGAACCCCAGTCTCCCAGACCATTGGCGAACTCTCTACCCACTATGTTTAATTAGTATGTTGGATGTTAATGCATGGAAAATGGTTATGAAAATTTCTAAAACTAACAATCTTTCCTATTGCGTATCTGCTTTATTAGTTAGTACTTAGAATACACAGACTGCACTTGATGGTGAGGCTCCACTTCTGGGGAGTGGGAAATCCCCTCTATTGTCATTACTCCCATAACTCCCCTGACCTAGAGTGATAGTGCCTGTTATGGCCCTATATCTATTTAAAAAATAGATTTGTTTAAAAATTCTTATTTAATATGACCATGTGCAATAAAGAAAGTTTTTAAACTATACAAAATATATAAATATATAATGAATATACAATAACCTTTTGGTTTAAAATGTGTCTAGATGAGTTGATATGCCTTTAAAATCAATTTTTTGTACATATAATCATTAAATTTCAAAAAAAATTTTCTGTAAAACTAAAATTTGTTTACTTCTAGTGGGTAGAGTGTTTGCCAATCGTCCAGGAGATCCAGGTTCAATCCCAGGTCAGGTCATACCAATGACTCAAAAAATGGTACTTGATACCTCTTTGCTTAACACTCAACAATATAAGGTACGTATTCGAGGGTAAAGTGGAGCAATCCAAGAGAAGGAATAGTGCCCTCCCCTACACCTTGGTGTAGTAGCTATTGAAAAGGGAGCCTTCTGGTCACCCTCGACTACGGTCGCCAACTTTACTTTACATACTTCGAACATTGATAGATTTAATAAAAGAAAATAGCTTAACACTAAGAATAGCAATAAACAGATAATATCCAGCAGAAACAATAACAGATTCAGACTATGCAGATGATCTAGGGCTTCTTGCAAATATACCTGCCCAAGCAGTTTAAACCCTTTGTTGTTTTTTTTAAATGCCAGCCCAAATTGAGGCGCATGTTATTAGTTGTCAAAGACAGTATATATTGATTGATTGATTCTCTCTATACTTTGGCCCAGTCGGCCTGGGGTGTAGAATACACTTACTGCATGTCTGCAGAGGGATAAGACTCCCCTGAGTGTCCTAGACATGACATTAAACAATGGTGAGGCTTCTGCAATGCTGAAGCTTTGTGGAATGTGGAGTACTACTTCATTGCCATTGTTCCCAGGTTCACTCTGACCAGGAGTGGTAGCACCTGATAGGGTCCAATTGATGGGTCAAGTAGAACTGTTTGACATTTTAACTGAGTGCAAACAAATGACTTATGCTAAACTGAATTGGTTGAAATTGAACAGTTTGATTATTTAACTGTGTGTAAATAAATGACTGATTTTGTTTGAATTGTTTGTGATACATAACAATATTAGAAACTATTTAACTTCGTTGACATGCTAAACTGAATTGTTTGAAATTGAACTGTTTTTACATTTAACTGTGTGTAAACAAAAAACAGTGTACTTATGCAAAATTTAATTGTTTGAAATAAAATTGTTTGGTTCTTTAACTGTATATTCATATTATTTAGAAATAAGTGAAGCCATTTAACTGTGTGAAAAAATGAGCTCAGGATTGTTTTAAAATATCAGTCATATCTAATATGTGTGAATAAAAAGGATTTGGCATTAAATAACCTACAATGGTTGATATGCCATAAAACTAAACCAAACCAAATCTCTATCCTTATCTATGAAAATTCAAACCATTTTGAGAAATCAAGGCCATTATTACTATTATACTTCGTGCAAGTTTTTCACACCAGTATTAACTGACAGCCTTTCCCTGGAGTCTGAGTGACCTAAAGTATCCTCAGTTCTCCAGGACTCTTCTCAGTATTCTGATCAATCACTACCATGTTGTAGTTTGAATGGTCTTGATTTGTCCTCTGATTTTCAACTCTTCCAGCCCTCATTCCAAGCCTTTGGGAGAACATTCTAAGCATGCCAATTACAATATCACCATTACTTAATGTTCCACAGCTTTCTTAGTTCTCTGGCAATATCTTAGTACTTTATCTCTCTTTTTGATTTCTTTGATTTTTACTCTGTGGTCTGCTGAGACAGCAAAATCCATTATATAGTAAGTTGTTGTTGTGTAGCTGTAGTTTGAAAGACTTGAATAACGTCACAGACACACGCAACACGCCTTCTGTCCAAACTATCTCCGTTTCTTCGAGTGCTCTTTTTATAATACCCGACTATCTCATTTGCATGAGATATCCGAGAGTCTGCGTTACTTTACGCAAGACGAAGCAAGTACAAAAGCGACTGTGTGTCCCCATTTTAGCATATTTTTGTTTTCCTTTTGAGTGACTGAAACGTACGAAACGCAGCCACACGTATTCGTATTCTGAATATTTTGGCTGTATGCTACTGTGGGGAAAAATCATGACTTACAAGTCCGGTAAGTCATGATTTTTCCCCACAGTAGCATACAGCCAAAATATTCAGAATACGAATATGTAAAATATTCAGATGCATAGGAATCCCGAAACACTGATGACTTTCTTTAATTCACGTACAAAACGATTATTAACTTTTTTTTTACTTTTAGTCTTTCAACACGAGGAGAGAGAAACACAATTTTTACTATGCTGACTGTTTCTACATCGTTCTTCAGTCAAACCCCCAGCTAAACTGGCCGGCCCAAGGTCCAATCTCAACTCACTGACCCAACAAACGCACGGTGCATCCCGTAGACCACAACTGGACTGGCCTCGCCCAGGTCCGAATCTCACCTAACTGCTTTTTCAAAAATCACCAAAATTCCCAGCCCATCGCTTCCAGGCATGACATCATTCACATCCCAGTCTCATTTCCCATTTGGGGTTTTTATCATGACATTTGTGATTGTCATATCCTCCGCGCGCGAGCGTGAACTGTACTCAATGTGTGCACCTGCAAGTGCACTAAGCCAAATAGTTCTAAGCCTAACCAAACCAAATGATAAGATATAACCAATGAAAAATGATAATATAAAAAAAAATCCTTCCGCAATTATATAACAGTTGTTATTATGATTATCAAAGTACTATTAGTTGAATTCTTATTTCTCTTACAAATTGATAATCATTAGTGAGTACAAACATTGACCCCCACATTACTGTTAAGTTGCATTGTAATTTGCTTTGTATTTTTAGAGAATTTAATACTATTGCACTCGCAAAAATCTGTGCTTCTTTTGAATATCTTTTGATGAAATGTCTGCATTAATATACAAAATATTATGTAGACATTTAATACTTGCATTCAGATAAGACTAAGTTTGAGTCATTTCCTTAATTCTTTTTTTTTACTGAAAAAGATTTCAAAATCATATCCTCAACTCGCTTCTATTTTCCCACTGGTTATACTTCTTTGTTAATTCACTCCTAGAAATACTAATATGTCAATACGAGTCTCCTAAATTATATATTGGACATAACTATAATTGCTGAGTGAAAAAAAAAAAGTATGAAAATTAAAGAAATGACTAAAACTTACTCCTATGTAGACAGTGAATGTAAGTATTAAATTTTAACATATTTTTTTGTACATTAACACAGAAATAATGGATTTTTATTTTATTTTTTTCTTTGTCATTCAATGTTTCAGACAAAGAAAAATCTTGTTACAATAAGCTAATTTTGCCACGCTTATAATAACATACCTTTTGAAGAGTGTGTATTCTATCCTTCACATATTATCTGATGGTGGGGTTCAATGTGTACTGCATTGGCAATACTGACCCCAATAATTATACCACCCAATCAGCAGGGCTTAGAATCACCATGGCACAGTAGCTAACATGCTAAACTGTGACATTGTAGTGTTAATTTACTAAGCTTTTTGCTTAGATGTAGCACCAGGCTGCATGAATGGGGCACCCAATGAGATTTGAACTCACTCGTGTAGGTTTGCTTGTCTACCTTGCTAACCATTACACCACCCGAGGTGCCCACTGTGACATTGTAGTGAGAGATTTAACTCCAGTCGGAAAGGAATTAACCCCCTTATTTCCCCCATCCCCTGTCTTCTTGTAGGATAGCTTTGGCATTAAATAATCCACAAAGGGTGATATTCCATCAAAGAAAGAAATATTGTACTAATTCTATCCTCTACCGAGGAGTAAGTCTACCTGCAAAAAAAAAAGGGTGTCCTGTGTATGACACTAAACTGCATCTGATGGTGAGGTTCCAGTTCTTGAAATCTAGTGTGGAGTACCCATTTGTTTCCATTATTTGCAAGTCCACTCTGACCTGGAGTGGTAGTTCCTGTTAGGGTCCCATTGACAGGTTAAATAGATCTGTTTACAAATCATCCAAATTGCAATATTAAGTATTAAGAATAACTGAAACTATGATTATTTACTCAGAGTCACTTGAAACCATATAACTGGCTCATTGACCAAGTGGGTAGAGTGTTTGCCAATGGCCCGGGACACCTGGGTTCAATCCAATATCTCTCTTTCATATTTTACCAGGGCTATTGACAGCTCTGTCAGCTTGGTCTGTAGAATATGCTGACTGCATCAACTGAAGAGGGTTAAGGCCCCACTTTACAAGTGTCCTGAATCTGATGCTTTGGGAAATGCTGAGTACCCCTTCATTGCCATTACTCCCAGGTCCACTCTAACCCAGAATGGTAATACCAGTTAAGGTCCCACTTATGGGTCAAATAGAAATAGTTAATTATTTACTATACTTGAAACTATTTAACTGTATGCACGCTAATGATTGACATTTAATAGGATTGTTGGTATTGTAGAGCAATGCTTGAGGCCTTTTAACTGTATGCTTATAGAACTATTTATGTTAGATAACATCAGTCATGTTATAACTGTGAGCAAACAATCATCATCATCATCATCATCATGTCGTGCCGCTAGCACAGATATCCCTGACCCTCTCTCTATCACTTCTCCCTATCATTCATCGCCCTAGGTAGGTCTTCAGGACAACATCCCGTATCCTCACAAAGCTGCTGAATGTATGTTCGTGCTGGTCGTCCTGCTTTTGCCCAGCCATATGTGGAGGTCCATAGGAGTACATCACTTAAGAGCTCGTCCCTGCTTCTCCAGCAGTGTCCTGCATGTCTGGTTCGTTTAACTTAGATAGTTTTCATGATGGGAGGCAGGTGGCCATATAATTGGTGCCTTGTTGGGTGTTGCCGCCAGGACTTATTCAATATTGCTTGCAGTATTCTTGTGTAATTGCCGTCTAGCTTCTTTTCCGGCCGTTTAGTTAGTGTCCAAGCAGTGCATCCATACAGCAGTATCAATACAACAGCTGCTTGGAAGAAACTGCATTTCATTTTATCGGTCAGGTCTGATTTCCATATGATCGATAGCCTATCGATAGCTGTTCATGCCTTCATTAGCTGCGAGTCAATGTCCTTTTCAGTTGATGAGAAACTGCTTCCTAGGTAGGTGAATTTGTCTACTAGTTTCAGAGAGGTTCCGTCTAGTGTGGAGATGTTGCCTGTCTGATTATAGCACATATATTCCATTTTGTGTGCATTGACTTAGAGGCCAATGCCTGCGGTGGCTCGTTCCAAAGTATGCCGTAGTGTTTCGGCTTGGTTGAGTGTGTTTGCCAGAATCGCTATGTCATCGGCGTAGTTGGCGTCGGTAATTGTTTTTGCGGGATACCTTCTGCATCTTTTCTTTGTCAGCTCGAAGCCGTTTTCTCTGATTTTATCAATTGATGTTCTAAGCACGTAATCTTGACAGATGATAAAGAGGTATGGAGCTACCGTATCCCCTTGTAGTACTCCTGCTACAATGTCGAAGTATTCTGTGTCTCCATGGAGACAGAATACTTCGACATTGTAGCAGGAGTACTACAAGGGTGCAAACAATAACATAACTTAAAATCATTTAACTTTGAGCTCTGACTCAAATATAAAATAATGTTATCTATATGGTATTCATATAAAAGTTATATAAACAGGATTTGGCATTATATAAAGGTTGGTATGCTATTGAATCAAATAAACTAAACTTAGACCATTGAGCTCTATAGGGATTTTTTTACAAGCGTTTAAAGGCAAAGTAACAGAAAAAGCAGTTCAATTTAGACTGGTATAAAAAAAAAAACTTTCATTTATAGGTTTTGTTTGATTGGGTTTTAAGGCATATCAACCATTGTAGGTTATTTAATGCCAAATTCTATTTATACATATATATTAAATATTATTTGGTTTAGTTGGGTTTAATAGGATATCAACCATTGTATATCATTTAATGCCAAATCCTCTTTATACATATATATTAAATATGTATAATTTGGTTTGGTTGAGTTTTATGGCATATCAACCATTGTAGGTTATTTAATGCCAAATCCTCTTAATACATATATATTAAGTATATATGATTTGGTTTGGTTGGGTTTTATGGTATATCAACCATTGTAGGTTATTTAATGCCAAATCCTCTTTATACATATATATCAAATATATATGATTTGGTTTGGTTAGGTTTTATGGCATATCAACTATTGTTCATTGTTTAATTCCAAATCCTCATTATACGTATATGTTAAATATATAGGATTTGGTTTTAAGTATTGCTATTTCGCACTAATATAATTCTATTCAACATTACTTATTCTTATGGTTCAGAAGCAACCAAAAACATTTGTAGTGTGAAAGGTAAAGGCACAGTTGATACCAATACATTAAACAGATAGTACAAGAAATTGGGGTGGGGTTGAAAAAACCTTGATGATCAGTCAAATTTAAGTAGGCCTAAAACAATGGAATCCAGTGAGTTACACTCAAGGAGTATCATGTGAGCTTAACTCCCCTCAGTCCAATGTAGTTTGTTACTATCACAACCTTGTCAAAAAACATCCAAAGCTGCCAAATTGTTCTTCAGATTGTGAAAATATGTCAAAAGTTTGGACTCACCCATGTATTATTGCTAGATAGAACTAACCATGGATTCAGAGGCTGTACTTCAAGCCATAGAGGCAACTATGGTGAATAGCATTTGAGCTCAGTATCTCTTGACCTGCTGAAAAGCATCTTGAGCTGTCGTATTGTGAGGCACAATTTGGTATTGTTAAAACCAGCTTGGATACTTAGAAGAGTCCTGGAGTGCTGAGGAGACTTGCTGTCACTTGGAATCTTGTGAAAAATCACCAGTTAAAACTGGGGTGAAAAATGTACATTGAACTCTTCTAAATTCTCTATGGCATTGAAATTCTTAAATTCTCTAATATATTGAGCATCTTCTAAAATTGCTAGTACAAGTCATTGAAAATCATCACAGCATACTCTATTCAAAGACTTCTTTGAATCTTCATCTTTGAGTCAGCTTTTTCCTCTTCAGTATATTTTTATTCTTAAAAGCTAGTCCATATTTTATTGATAAACAATCTGATGGTGTGGCTCCAGTAATACTGTGTAATATATTAACGTGACCTGCGGGTGTGAATACGGCGGATGTTGTTGACAGATAGATTGATAAGACCGGTGTGATCACCGAAATGTCATCATGTTCACAGGTGCTGTGTATCAGAGGATGTTGACAGGATTATATCCGCTCAAGGATAATATTGACAAGGTGATTACCGAAATGTTGTTATGTTGAAAACAGGTGCATCCGGTCGAAGATATCGGAAAATCACCTGAACAGTGGGCGTCGTTCAATTCGGTGATCGTGGCAGATGCATATGCCCACAGAACCGGGCTTGGGCAAGTAGCCAATGGTAAGCAGACAACATAACCAATGAAAAGCAAAGAAGTGAGATGTGGGCATAAACATGGTTAATGAAAAAGAGAAATTGCTGCAGGTCACGTGAGAGTTGTAGACTATGTAAGTTCCTAAATATTGGCTAAAGTCAGTTGTACACTGGCTCATCCATCTACCGACAACTCCTCTGTGTGCGCGAACTCTCTGCGATTGCTTTCTGCTCCACAGGAGTATCATCGCTGAAAATAAAGATATAATCTTATATTTTTATATACATATGTGTTCCTCGTTGTTAATAACGACACAGTGTACTATACAAAAACTGGAGCTTTGGGTAATGCAGAGTAACCCTTCATTACCATCACTCCCAGGTCCACTCTGGCCAGAATGGTAGTACCTAATAGGGTCCTATCCATGGGTCAAGTAGAACTAAACTGTGTACTTATGCTAAACTGAATTGTTTGAAATAGAACTGTTTTTGACATTGAAACTGCATACTTATGCTAAACTGAACTGTTTGAAAAAGGACTGTTTTTAAATGGAACTAAATTTTGTATTTATGCTAAACTGAATTGTTTGGAATTGTTGTATTATCAATGTGAATGATACACAGAGAAGAATAAGTGCTTAATATATTTATTCAGCACCAGTATCCGGTGCTAACGGATGAATACAAAAAAGGCACAGTACAATAAGTTATAAACAATTAACAAGAGAATTTACAAGAAATTGAGGAGGGTCAAAATGTGGTATAGTTAAAAGGAGTAAGAATAGTCCAAATATTAATCAGCTTATCTAATCAACAGTTTTTGTCACATGCCCTACCAAATGGAGGAGTGTGGCACAAGGCTTTTTTAAAGTGGGTTTGGCCGCAGGGCCATGGCCCAAACATGCCCAGCATTCCCAAAAAGGCCTTAAGCTCTATTGGCATTCCCCTAAAAAGTGGCGCCTCAAGCACCAGGCAATAAACCTATCCCCCCCAAAGAGGGTTAGAGCCTGAGGTGATGGCCCACTGAGGCTGCATGATGTAAATGGTAGAATTCCATGGCACCCGCACCAGGTTGCCTCGACTGACTACCATATCCAGAGATGTGACACATGCAACCAGATCCATGTCGCTGATACGATGTCTGGTCAAAGTGTGCCCCATCTACTAGATCCAACTTATTAAATCAACCCCCGAAGTCTTTTATCATAGGCTATTTATGATTATGAGCCAGTCCATCTAGTAGAGTGCTGAAGGGGTGTTTAGCCACTCTATAACAGAAATAGAACAGTTTATAACATTGAAACTGTATACATAAACTAAACTGAATTGTTTGAAATTTAATTCAGTGTTAAGGGATCTGAAAAGGGTTGAAATGCCATAAAACAAACTAACCAACTAACTTGTATAGATGGTTTTGTTGTGTTTTGACCTTTTGACCCGGCCAAAAATGCCATTCAAGGTGATGCACCGGAAGGAGGTGACACATTCTAATGGCAGTTATGAGAGGAAATCGCGTGGGCGGAAATTGGCTGATGAAATGGGATGAGCTAATAAAAATTCCCATGGTACACTATAGACTGACGCACCGGAAGAGAGTAACCTCTGAACTGCATGACAGTTATTTCCACTTGATGATGATTAAACATTCGATTTCAAAGATCGAGTGGGCGATTGTGTAGGCGTTGAACTATAATATAACGTAGTCAACACGGAAGTTGAGGCAGTTGAGTTCAGGCCAGAGAGTTCGAGTTCCAGTGGAGAGAGATGTGGTAGGGAAAGCCACACCATGCCAAAGGGGCCTAGGGCCCTGATAAGCTGAGTTCCGGAGAAGATGCTGATAAGATGCAATAAAGAAAGCCATCACACAGCAGAGTGAGCCCCTAGGCCTCCGGTTGAGCATCAAGAGAACAAGAAAGACACAACATGACAGTCATAACAGCGGGGTCAAAATATTACAGTTTATGTTCGGTCTCCAGCTCCCTCTCACAGTAAAACCCCACACAACCTTTTCGAACCCTTGCAATAAAGTGAGAGGTAAATATTTTATAAAGAAGTCTTTCTGCGTGCGTCTTTATCACTCTCCTTGCATCTGATTAATTTATTGCGTCAGTATGTATCCTGCATGAATCTGCATATGACCATGCAACAGTTTTGTTTGGTGGGTTTTATAGCATATCAACCTTTGTAGGTTATTTAACACCAAATCCATTTTTATGTAAATAATCTGTTCTATTTAAAACAATTCATTTTAGCATAAGTACACAGTTTAATTGTCAAAAACATTTCAAGAACTTATATGTAACAATTCAGTTAAGTGTAAATACAATTTTAATGTCGAAAAACAGTTCTATTTCAAATAATTCAGTTAAGCATAAGCACACAGTTTAAGTGTAAGTACGGTTTAATTGTCAAAAACATTTCTATTTCAAGCTATTCAGTTTACTTAATTCATTTTAGCATAAGTATGCTGTTAGTTCTATTTAACCCATAGATAGGGCCCTGTCAGGTGCTACCACTCTGGGCCAGAGTGGACCTGGGAGCGATGGTAATGAAGGGGTACTCAGCATTCCTTAAAGCTCCAGCACTGCTGGAACCTCACCATCAGATTGTCTAGTGTCATATATCAGGATACTCGTTAGGGGGGATCTTACCCCTCTGCAGAGGTGCAGTTAGTGTATTCTACAGCCCCAGCCGACTGGGCAAAACTTGTACAGAGTGAAAAATAACATAACAATGGAGAAAAGACATGTTTGAATAAAAAAAATCTTATAGTCATTCTGGATGTCATTCATTTGTTCATTGAGGGATATGTCACATACCAGAGTCGTAGGGAAAAATCTATGTGAGGTGAGATTGCTGGTAGTTTGTCGTGCTGTCATAAATAGTTGATCTGTGTGTTTTTCTGTTGTTTGGGTCCTTACTGCTGGCTCAGATGAACTTTCTTGAGAGAAATGTAGCCCAAATTCTGATTCAGATAGCATTTTTTTAATCCTGTAATTTTCTCTTGAGTTCATCCAGGTAATGGGTGCATGGAACCAGTTGAATTTTACTCTGAATTTGCCATATAAGCAGGGGGTGTCAAGGTAAACACTACTTTTTTTAGTTATTGAAAGGAGTTCCACATGGTTAAGACAAATTTGATGAACTATTAGTCTGCCTAATGATTATTTCAGGGTGCACAAAAGAATATCGCCCCAGTCTGTGGGGGCTGTAGAATATGCTAACTGCATCTTTGCAGAGGGATAAGACCCTGACCTGTAGACAAATGTCCTGGATGTGACACTAAACTATCTGATGGTGAGGCTCCAATTGTGGAGTGTTGGGGAATGTGAAGTAGTCCTTCATTCCCATTACTCCCAGGTCCACCCTGACCCAGAGTGTTAATATCTCTTATGGTCCTAGTATTGCTGTTTATTGCTTATGCACAAATGTTATGTACAAGCAATAAATAGCACTACTTGAAAGCCTTTAACTGTGTGCAAACAAATAAAATCTGATTCATTTTAAAATGTTGCCCCAAACTATTCATTTACAAATCATATATATATACACCACAGAATTTGACATTAAATAACCTACATGAGTTGATATGCCATAAAACACAACTAACCCACCAACCAAGGGATATTTGTGTTATTCATTCCCCAAAACAGAAAACCTGTTAATTTGTCAGAGGTTTTTTTCTGAAATTATAAATGAAACAGAGCCCATACAGAGGGGTAAGACTCTCACAATGAGTGTCCTGGATATGAAACGAAGCAATCTGAGGCTCCAGTAATGCTGGAGTTTCGGGAAATGTG
>OY757936.1:60340536-60420536 GCA_963585895.1 Sepioteuthis lessoniana
TAAATTGTTGGTGGTCCAAGGAGAGAAAAGTAAATATCTTAAAATGGATCTGAATTTGGTATTTTGATTCTTCATTACATACGACACTTCCCTTGTGTGCTTCTTTCATGATTATGTCTTAGGTTTCTTGTGTATTCTTTAGGGCTTCTCTATGTCTGGGTGTCAGGCTGTACGTTGTTGTGTTTTTCAGTTTCGGTTAATATTCCAGAGCTTTTTGAAGAACGTGTTTAATTCACTATTGTTATCTTTGTCTGGGAAGAATATTGATCTATTTTTTACTAGATAGTTGTCAGTAGTTTTTAATTGAATTTCTCTATCAATCTAAATCTTCTTTTAAATTCTTTAACGTCTCTTTTTAATTCTCCAAGGTTGCTTTTTTTGGGATGGAGCAAAATTTTAAACCTAGTTTTAATAAATCAATATGATTTGAGTTGAATTTGTACAGAAATTTTAAAATAATGCCAATATATCTGACTGATGATGACTCATTACTCAAAAAAAATTTAAGCCTACACTTAACGGAAACTAACTTCATACATACAAATGCAAACATATACATGAAATACACAGCGACTATCTATCTGTGGAGTCAAATGCATTCTCACGCATATTAGACTCGAAGAAAAAGAGCTAGAAAGGAAAAAATAACAACCCTAAAAATTAACGCCAACAGAACATTCACAGACACAAATTGTGGGATTAAATAGGATCACACCCTTATCAAAACAATCCTCTCAATAAAAGCTAGGAATGAAGACTACCCTAGCCATTATCAATCTCCTAAAGAAGACCTTAAAGTCTGAAACACGCGTAGGGCACAAATATATAAAATAAAAATCTAAATACTACATTCAGATTCATTTTGAAATATTTGCTTTTCACTCCTTGGAACAAAAACAATTTATATATATATATATATATATATATATATACACACACACACACATACAAAAGCAGCAGTGAATATGCTTGATGCATGCCTCTGCAAACATCTGAGAACTATCATTGGAAACCAATGGCCAAATAGCCAAATTTCCAACTCGCCTCTGTACAGGGTGTGCAACATCTGTCCACCATTAACAAGAAAAGTGGACCTATTAATTTTAAAATATATATACACACAGACACATATATAGACATGTGTATATATATATATATATATATATTACATGTCTAATTTAGAAAACAAAATATTCAATGACATAAAATAACCTCATATTTATGGACACGATGTCAATGATATTCTCATTCTAGCAGTTAATATTGAAGAAATTAAAGAATTACAAGAAACATTCCAAAATAACTCTATCGTCAAATTTGCTTATGAACTAAATATGAAATATAAAATTCCTTTTCTTGATGAACTAATTGATGCAAACAATGGTAATTTTAACACCTCTATACATAAAAAAACCTACTCGTATAAATTCATGTATTTTAAATTATAAAAGTGAATGCCCACACCGATACAAAATAGCTATCATAAAAAGTCTGTTAAATCGTGCAAATCAAATCTCTTCATCCAATAAAATATTTTATAATGAATTAAAAACCATCAAACAAACCCTTATTAACAATGGATTTCAAAACTACTTAGCAGACAAACAAATTAAACAAATGATTAACAATAAGAATAAAATAACTGATAAAAGTTAAGTTTCATAAAATAATTATAATCATATTAATTTATTTTATGTAATCAAATATGTCCAAATTTTAGAATAGATGAAAAAATACTGAAGAATATAATACATAGATATATATCCCCTACAGTCAAAATAATAAAAAAAGATTTATAATTTACTATAAAAAATTTAAAGCATTAAATTTAGTTGTTAATAATTTTTTCCCTCCCACAAAGATAATGGAAAAAAAAAAAACAATGTTATTTATCAATTTAAATGTCCATTGAGCGAATGCATCTCCAACAATAAAAAATCATTAGTTACATTTGTTATACCATGACAAAATTTCAGATTCCAGCTCCATATGTCAACATATAAAAAACATAATTGTCTTAATGCAACATATAAAAAACATAATTGTCTTAATGCAACATATAAAAAACATAATTGTCTTAATGCAACATATAAAAAACATAATTGTCTTAATGCAACATATAAAAAACATAATTGTCTTAATGCAACATATAAAAAACATAATTGTCTTAATGCAACATATAAAAAACATAATTGTCTTAATGCAACATATAAAAAACATAATTGTCTTAATGCAACATATAAAAAACATAATTGTCTTAATGCAACATATAAAAAACATAATTGTCTTAATGCAACATATAAAAAACATAATTGTCTTAATGCAACATATAAAAAACATAATTGTCTTAATGCAACATATAAAAAACATAATTGTCTTAATGCAACATATAAAAAACATAATTGTCTTAATGCAACATATAAAAAACATAATTGTCTTAATGCAACATATAAAAAACATAATTGTCTTAATGCAACATATAAAAAACATAATTGTCTTAATGCAACATATAAAAAACATAATTGTCTTAATGCAACATATAAAAAACATAATTGTCTTAATGCAACATATAAAAAACATAATTGTCTTAATGCAACATATAAAAAACATAATTGTCTTAATGCAACATATAAAAAACATAATTGTCTTAATGCAACATATAAAAAACATAATTGTCTTAATGCAACATATAAAAAACATAATTGTCTTAATGCAACATATAAAAAACATAATTGTCTTAATGCAACATATAAAAAACATAATTGTCTTAATGCAACATATAAAAAACATAATTGTCTTAATGCAACATATAAAAAACATAATTGTCTTAATGCAACATATAGAAATATTTTTGTGAATAGTACAAAAATAATCCATACAGACAATAATATCAACAAATTAAAAACCCGAGAAGCTCTATATATAAAATTTAGACAACCCACTGTTAACAGAGTTAACTTCAAAACTAGTGATAATATTTTGAAATGTTTTAGATACATAGAACAATCCATATAACAAAAGATAAAACAAATTTTATTCTACTTCACGTAATAGAAGTATTTTAAAGATAAACTGCCACTACCGCTTAGCATCACCTTGGTGATATAAACAAGCCTCACTCTGGTAATAAAAATAAAGATAAAATAATAATTCAGTTCAGACACTAAACAGCTTTGATTTAGAAATAAATATACATATTACCTTGATAATGGTTCTGATAAGAACTGAAAGTACTTGGTATACCACAAATGGCTTCTTTGGAGAAACCATTAAGAAATTTCAAGATTGCAACATAAAATAAAAACATAAGGACTCTTAAAAGAAAAAAGAAAACTTCAAAATAACAAAGATTCAATTTTATTTAATCAAACCTGTTTATTTATATATATATATATTTTTTTTTCATCATACAATGTGTGAAAGCATGTGCGATACCCTGCCTTCATCAGCCACCAACAAGGGTGATAACACAGTTTCGGTAGCTCAAGGTGGTACTGCCACTCCAGGTGCTACCAAGCCACTTTTGCCACCAGACAGGGTATTAAAGAATTATATATATGTATATATGTATATACACGCCAGATCAATCAATAGCGGGGACTACAGTGGACGTTCATCTTCATTCTTTGTGTGCAGTTTGTAATTTAAAAAAAAAAAAGCGTCTGTTTTCGGCCGTTGACTTCATTATGTGTTTACAGTAACCATTTCCTGGTGTTATGCAATCACACGGGAATGGTGGTTCCGCATGCATTTCATTCAGGTTGAAAACTTCTCGCTTTCGACCAAATCCAACTTGATGCATGTTGCGCCATGGTCTGAAGACAATTTGAGGCAACTTTCAAACTGCGACCAGTGATTCTTATTTTTGAAAGAAACGAAATGACTGAGTGTCCTGGAAAATGTGTGTGTGTGTGTGTGTGTGTGTGTGTGTGTGTGTGAAAGTTGACAAAAAAGTTCATACAATGACATCATATCTGCTGTTTTGACTTTTTTGACTAATGGCATTGCAACACTGATGGAAGAAGTGTGTGAACCATGAAGGAGAATATTTGAAAAATATCTCATTTGGTCACATTTCATGAAAATATCTTGATGAGTCTATGAACTTTGAAATCCACCCTCTTATCTATCCCATTTGTGTCAACATGTGCAGAAAAAGGCACTCTTTTATATGTTGCCTGACTAATCTATAAAGCGTTAAAAATTTTCTTTGCGCTATGAACAGTCTGCTCTACTAGTACTGCCTTTTCAACTGGCCCATCTTGAAAAGAGAGAACAAAAAAATATTGCAAATTAAGTTGAGACCTAAAACCCCAAAAAATGGTTATTGTAAAATGGAAAAAGAACTAGACTGGTATAAGGCCATTTATATTTCATTATCTGTTTTATTAAACATGTTTTTGATGACTTTGATTACATTGATAGAGTATATGTAGCTGTTAAGGATCAGAAAATTTTGAAATCAAATGCACCAAGATAACATGGCCTGTGAAATGAAAGATTTAGTTGAACCGAGGAAGCAGTGTCTCATTAACCAGAACAGACATCAACATGCGACTAGAAAAGCCATGGACAGCTATCAATAGGCTATCAGTTAGATGGAAGTCAGACCTGATCAATAAAATGAAACGCAGTTTTTTTCAAGCAGCGTTTGTGTCGATACTGCTGTATGGATGCTCTACATGGATGCTAACTAAATGTATAGAGAAAAAGCTTGAAGACAACTACACAAGAATGCTGTGAGCAACATTGAACAAATCATGGAGGCAGCACCCCACAAAACGGCAACTGTACGGCCACTCACCACCCATCACGAAAACAATCCGAGTTAGATGAACCAGACATACAGGACACTGCTGGAGAAGTAGGGACGAACTCATAAGTGACATACTCCTGCTGACCCTCTCACATGGACGAGTAAAGGCAGGATGACCAGCTAGAACCTACATACAGCAGCTCTGTGCCAATACAGGATGTAGCCTTGAAGACCTACCAGAAGAGATGGACAATAGAGAAGGATGGCAGGGGAGCGTCAGGGAGATCCATGCTGATGGCATGACATGATGATGATGATATTACCTGATCAAAATGAAATATGATTGGACTTTAAAAATTTATAACTTAAAAAAGAAAAGAAAGGGTTTTTTGTTTTTAAGGAAATCATCTTATTAGAACTCTAAAATTATAGCACTGGAGATGTATATAAAAAATCTTTAATCAAACTGGCTGATATTTAGGCATGCTATATTGGTCTAGGAGTTAGAGTTTTCACCAATGATCTGGGAGACCTGGATTCAATACCAGGTCACATCATACCAAAGACTTTCAAAAATGTACTTGATACCTCCTTGCTTGACACTCAACAGTATACGGTATGTATCAAGGGTAAAGTGGAGCAAGCCTGGGGAAGGAGTAGCACTCTCCCCTATATCTCAGTGTAGTAGCTATCGAAAAGGGAGCCTTCTGGTCACCAACTTTATTTTACTTATACCTCCATAATCAGTTATCTTGCCTTGCCTAGTCACTGGATAACAGACTCATGGAAGAGAGTATTATACAAGCATATAAAAAGGGGATGCAGCATGATGCTTGTAAAGTGTACTTCATCAGATGCTGTGTGGAGGGACCTCATACGTCAACAGCCAGGATCAAATTGTTCTTTCAGGAAATCTCTACTACTCATCTATAAGAGTGTGGCATCCATTTATAAGGAAAAATAATTTTCCAAAATATTATCACAATGAATTCAAATGATATGTTCAAACTGCCTCACCCCTCACACTCATAATTAAGGGGAATGTTCTGCTGAGCTTGGACCTCTGACTCTAAGCTATAAAAGATTGGTTATCATGCCTAAACCACACATTCTGAGATGTCAAAACACTGTCAATATAGCAACTTTTAATGTTAGAAAATTAAATACAATAAACCAGTGACTGTATCTGCAGCTGAGCTGAATATAAAAGTTATTTGTGTACAGGAATATAGATATTACCATTGCAAACTAGAACTAAAATACTATGATATTGGTAATGGCTGGACATTTGTCTCCGCATCTGCATGGAAAACTCTATCAATGCTCCTGTTGGTGGTAAAAGAATGCTTCTTGGTTATACCTAAATACAACTAAAACTGATGTGTGCTATATTTAATGTCATCCCCTTCAAAACAATCATCTCATGGTAGTCTTGTAGTGGCCGTGGTGTAATGGTTATCGCTGTAGGAAATGGACACGGTGACACGAGTTCAAATCCTGGATGAGACTGATTGCATTTCACGTAGCACTAATACTCTTGGGAAAGGTATTGTCACGTGATGGCTCACGGAGACGAGGAGGTGGGAATGATACTCTCCCCGTTGAACTAAAATTATCTAGCAGTCAAAAAGTGACCGTTAGAAATGATTGTGGGTCACACAGATGTTTGCACTTAAGTGACCTTGGGTCGCCGGACATCGGAAGGGGAAGGAGTAAATGAAGCCAAATGATTGGCGGGGGGGACCCCAAACGGAAGTGGGGTTCCCTTCCCCTAAATGGAAGTAAATACAAAAAAAGGAAGTTTTTGGACAAGTCTCGTGGCAGACGGACGATAGCCATTTCACTCCGGGCTAAAGATAAAAGACTGAGACATGAGAGACCTGAGTCTCTCAAGCCAGCATTAAAAACAGTACCAAGCCTATTAGCCCGTGAAAGAAGAGAAATTCTCCAGTGGAACCCCGTTAAAAAAATAAGATAAGTAACTTTGGGACATTCTTCCTTTACACCCAAATTTTGTTTACCATTCTCTCTCAGTTTGAAAAAGGATAAAAGCCAGGAAAAGACATTTATATTCATGGACTATCCTATTATATATTTTGACACTTTGAACATATATATGTATATAACCGTAGTAAAGAACTTATGTATTTTCATTTTACCATGTGGTCTATGTTATTATTCCATGTTTTCCTTTCAGCTTCTATTCGCCTTACATTATCTTGCTTAAAACTGTCCTATTAATCCCTAAAGTATCACACGGGAAACCGGAGTTGCCGACGGTAGCAATATTAATATTATTACAACTAAGACCTATAGGCCCGTATTCTTCTATTATCGGAAGGGGAAGAAGTTTAGCGGCCTGGTGGGTGTGTGATAGTGTGAAATTTTGGACCCCTTTGCCAGCGGTGGCCAGTCTGGCCCTAAATTATTCCCTCACGTAATATGCCAGTTCTTATCTGCCTGAGAAAAGAACTCTGAACAGGACTTATTTCCGTAGGGGATCAAGTGCCAACCTGCCCCGTCTTCACACGTGCAAAAATAAAGTCCCGTTTAGGGATTTTAGTTCAATTTGCCGTCACAGTATGAATCCAATTATTCTCCCTCCAGCTATGGGTAAATAGTAGGAAAGACTATGTTCTTCAGCCTTGGTGAGGCAACTAGTCTAGGAGAAGGAAAACTCTGAATTCAAACCTGTTAAACTCCACTTAAAAATTGACCTTGTACCATATCCTGCCCGAGCGGAGGGGTTGGTAAATAGGACTTGTAGTGAAAGAGTTGATGACTTACCTCCTTAGCAGAAACGGTAACACACATACTTTGCAGGCAGAGTATCTTTCAAAAAGAAATATGGTTGCTGCCAATATTAGAATATATAGAGGGTGATCTTGCTGTTTCACAGGAACAATGTTAATATGCAAATTTTGAACTTACTTGGATGAGAATATCATATTTACCCAACCCCTCCGCTCGGGCAGGATATGACACAAGGTCAATTTTTAAACGGAGTTTAACAGGTTTGAATTCAGAGTTTTCCTTCTCCTAGACTAGTTGCCTCACCAAGGCTGAAGAACCTAGTCTGCCCTACTATTTACCCATAGCTGGAGGGAGAATAATTTGATTCATACCTTTCCCAAGGGTACTAGTGCTATGTGAAATGCAATCAGTCCAGGATTTGAACTTGTGTCGCCGTGTCCAACTCCTGCAACGATAACCATTACACCACGGGCACTTGGATGAGAATATAAACTTGGCAAAGGTTCGGGGTTATGCATTTTTTCTCTGACATTTGAAGTGAGTGAGTCGACTCGAGAAGTAGTCTAGGTGGTTGTAAAGTCTTTATATCTGAGGTAATGGATACTTGCTCGGTATGGACTATTACCAAGATGAATCGACAGATGGATGGTGATTAAAGACAGAGCGAGAACGAACATCTGCTGCTATGCCTGGTACATTCCTTTATTAACCAAATCCCCCAGATGTGGTAGGGGCCGTAACCCCTGTGGCATCAGAGGTTATTTCCCTTTTGTTAGTTAGGATATTACAGTGGTGATAAGAGTTGAACTCAAAAGATGCACTACTACAGCATGAGGACCAAAAAATTACCAACCGGGAGGTTGCTTTGAAAGTGAATACTTGGATCAGTTTCACATTTCAATACAAACACGCATTTACTCTCAGTACTCTATTACAAGACTCCTGCTAATGCCAGTGTTAAAACAGGCATCAACACCTCTCTTCCTTTGTCCAACACATTCCCAAACACAATGTTATGATCATTGATAGAAAGATGAAAGCTCATGTGATGAGACAGAAATGATAAATTCTGCTTATATAACATGTCAAACAGAAATGGTAAATATCTAGTAAAGTTTTCTTACACTTAACTCAAAAGAATAGCAAGAATACATATTCAAAAACAAGAATTGATTAAACTGTGCTTTGAACTATGTGGCATGCTCATCTTTTGAAGGAGTATTTTCTGATCACAGAATGTGTCAGCAAAATTAATAAACAAGTAATTTCCCAATATAACTGGTCCTCGCTTGCCAATAGTAAGATAACCAATCAATATATAGTAACTCTAAGAAACCACTTTGATACCCTTCAGTAGACATACTCCAAATGATGAATGCCCACTCAGCTGGAGCTGCAGAATACATCGACTACTTCTCTGCAGAGGGGTAAGACTTCTCCAACATATGTTCTGGATATGACACTAAACAACCTGATGGTGAGGTTCGAGTAATGCTAGAGCTTTCGGGAATGTGGAGTGCCCCTTCAGTGCCATCTCTCCCATGTTCACTCTGACCTGGAGTGGTAGCACCTGATAGGTTCCTATCTCTGGCTCAAATAGGACGAAACCATGTACTTACATTAAACTGAATTGTTTGAAATAGAACTGATTTAACTTTTCAAAATGATTGATGGTCCACTCGGCTGGAGCTACAGAGTACACCGACTGCATCTCTGCTGAGGGGTAAGACTTCCCCTACAAGTGTACTGGATATGACTCTAAACAATCTGATGGTAAGGTTCTAGTAATGCTGGAGCTTCGGGGAATGTGGAGTACCCCTTTATTGCCATCACTCCCAGGTCCGCTCTGGCTCACAGTGGTAGCAATTTATAGGGTCCTATCTATAGGTCAAATAGAACTAAACTGTGCAATTACATTAGACTGAATTGTTTGAAATTAACTGTTTTGACATTTAACTATGTGTAAAGAAAAAAACTGAATACTTATGCTAAACTGAATTGTTTGAAACTTTTATCAAAATGATTTAATTTGGCGTTAAATGACCCGAAAAAAGTTGATACGCTGTAAAACAAAAGAACCAAACTATCAAATGACGAATATGAAAACTTTGTTACTGCCCATAGAGAAGCACTAGCTGAGTGCATACCAACCAAACCAAGAGTTTCCTAGGAGTAAATAATAGTTTGGAAAAAACAAGATAACGAGAAAAAAGTATCCTTACTTAATCATATTTTCCAACCCCTCCACTCGGGCAGGATGTGACACAAGGTCAATATTTAAGTGAAGTTTAACAGGTTTGAATTCAGAGTTTTCCTTCTCCTAGACTAGTTGCCGCACCAAGGCTGAAGAACCTAGTCTGCCCTACTATTTACCCATAGCTGGAGGGAGAATAATTGGATTCATACCTTTCCCAAGGGTATCAGTGCTATGTGAAATGCTATTAGTCTCGTCTAGGATTTGAACTCGTGTTGCCATGTCCATTTCCTGCAATGGTAACCATTACACCACGGGCACCTCCTTACTTAATGAAACAAACCCAGTAAATGCCAATTTACTGGAATTTATGAAAGCCCAGTGAGAAAGAACTAAAGCATACCTAAAAGAACAACTAGAATACATTCAAGGCCAAAGAGATAGAATAAGAAATTTGGTAGAAGATCGACTATCATTATCATCATCTCATCATTATCTTGTTGCGCCATCAGCACGGATATCCCTGACCCTCTCTCGCCACCCCTCCCTAGCTTTCATCGCTTCCAATAGGTCTCAGGGCTACACCCCGTATCCTCACAGAGCTGCTGTATGTAGGTTTGAGCTGGCCACCTTGTTTTTCCATGGCCATGTGAAGGGACCCATAGGAGTACATTACTTATGAGCTCTTTCTTACTTCTCCAGCAGTGTCCTGCATGTCTGGTTCGTCTAACTTGGATAGTTTTTGTGATGGGTGGTAGGTGGCTGTACAGCTGCTGCTTTGTGGAGTGTTGCCTCCAGGACTTGTTCAATATTGCTTGCAATAATGAAGTAAGCTAAATGAAAAACCATGTTGATAGCAAAACTAAAAGCTGTCAGCTAAGAAGAAAAACTTCAGAAGTGGAAAGAACATTTCAAGAATCAGCTCAGAAACCCTCCTAAAATCCCTGATAAAATCTTTAAATAATTGACATCAAATTTCAACAGTTTATGGAAGAAGAACTTGATGTAGTACTTGTAGAATATTGGTTAACTCAAGTAGAGTATTTTCCAAATGCACCTCGGAGTAATTTGGAGAGAATAAGTAGATGAATGGACACCACTCATGCAAATGTGTTGGATAAGTCCATTCTTGTAAAGTGATCCAATCCACATGCTGCTCCACATGCTGCTCATGCCCTCTTCAATAAAAGAGGTGAGCTTTAGCTGGCTAGCTTTTCAAGGAGGCAGCCATGTTATTTTTGGCTTGTAAAGGTAAGTGCTGTTTATTGTTGTTCTATAGTACCGAAAAAAAAATCAAAAGCAGAATCATTGCAGACATCACGAAATACCTCCTGAAGCATGAAAGATGAGGAAATTTGATGGCATATGTTGTGTATAAACAAAACACTACAGAGAAATGGAAAAAAGGCTGTGTCTTTCCCTTCCCCAGGAAAGGTTTCCTCAGAATCACTAGGCTAACTCCTTAGGTTTCTTATGTTCGTCTTCTCAATTGTATCCAGACCAAAAATCAGAAAAACTTTCAGTGAAACTGATTCATAATTTTATAGATTCTAACCATCTAATCATGAGAAAAAATCTCAAGGCAACACAATCATTTGTAGATTTCTCCAAGGTATTTGATTCCATACACAGAGCCCAAATGGGACAAACATATTGTCTCCCCCAAAAAAGAACTAGTTGCTCTATAATGATACTTAGCAAAACTACAAAAACAATGGTCTGCTCACAAATGGTGACACCATCATCTTTATCATTGTTGCTAGAGTCATGCAAGGAGCAACATTAGCACCATATTTGTTCATGATTTGCCTAGAGTACATATTACGAACATCAATAAATCTAATAAAATAAAATGGTTTCACATTAAAAAAGACAAGAAGCAGATGATATCCCATAGTAACGATAACAAATGCAGATGATCTAGCACTGCTTTCAAATACACCTTCCCAAGCTGAATCCCAGCTACATAGCCTGGAGCAACCAGCAAGAGGCATTGTTATCTACATAAATACAGATAAAACAGAGTTCATGTGTTTTAAATAAGATGAAGCCATTTCCACTTCGAGTGACAAACCTCTGAAATTAATGGATCAGTTCATATACCTTGGTTGCAATATCTCATCCACTGAAAGTGATATCAACATATGTATAGGGAAGATATGAACTGCTATTGACAGGTTATTGATCATAGGAAAATCTGATATCTCTGATAAAATAAAATGGGATTTCTTCCTAGCTGTGGTCATGTCAGAACTACTGTATGATTGCACCACCCAGACTTTAACAAAATGGTTACAGAAAAAGCTAAATGGGAACTACACAAGAATGCTGTATGATGTTCTGAACAAATCCTGGAAACAACAGCCCACAAAACAGCAGCTATATGGCAACTTACCTCTCATCTCAGAAACCATCCTAGTAAGATGAACAAGGCATGCTGGGTACTGCTGGAGAAGTAAGAATGAGCTCATGTGTGACATTCTTCTGTTGATTCTGACTCATAGTTGTACAAGAGTTGGCTGACTAGCAAAAGTCTGTGCAGACACTGGATGCCGTCTTGAGGATCTTGCAGAAACAATGAGTGACGGGGACAGATAAAGAGGGTCAATAAACTTTATGGTATTTGCACAACTTGATGAAGATGATATATATATATATATATATATATGTATATACACTGGACATTGGCATAATGGTTAGAGTGTTTGCCAATGGTCCAGGAGACCTGGGTTCAATCCCAGGTCAAGTCATACCAAATACTCAAATAATGGTACTTGATACTGATTTGCTTAACACTCAGTATTATAAGGTATGGATCAAGGGTTAAGTGGAACAATCCAGGGAAAGGAGTAGCGCCCTCCCTTACACTTTGGTGTAGTAGCTATCGAAAAGGGAGACTTGGGAACACCCTTGACTATGGTTGCATACTTTACTTACTTATATAGATAGATAGAAGGTAGAATTATGAATATTTGATTTGTTATCTTTTTGAAATGTAAAGGAGTGAGTCATAATTACCTCATTGCATCATACAATAACAAGATAATAACAATATAATATCACCTTGACTTCTTTTTCAGTTTCTTATGAATTTCTGATTGGGTGTTACTGGAACACATTAAAATCATTTCATTTGTTGAAAACAAATGTTGAAGAGAAGGCTCATTAGATTTTCTTTGAATTTGCCAAAATACAAAAATATTGACATAGATAATTACCATCATTCACATAAACCATTTATTTATATTGATGACTCATTTTTTATCTAAATCTTTGTTGGTGGGGCTTAAAATAATCTAGCAATATCCCTAGCAATGGTTTCTGTTGGTGTTTTATGTTATATCAACCCTTGTAGGTTATTTAATGTCAAATCCTGTTATATATGTCTGTGTGTCTGTGTGTGTGTGAATGTGTATCCAAGAAAATATAGCCAAAGAATTAGACTAAAAGGGAATTTTTCAAAGGAATATGTAATCTATATTTTATTATAGAGAATTTCCAACACAGTGCTCAATGCAAACAGCTATCAATTATATATATATATATATATACATATATATTTTTTTTCCTCATACGTGTGCAACCACGTGCGATACCATGTCCTCATTAGCCGCCATCCAGGGCTGATAACAGTTTCGGTACCTCAAGGCGGTACTCCCACTCCTGGCGCTACCAAGCAGCTTTTACCACCAGACAGGGTATTAAGAGAATTATATATATATATATATATATATATATATACGCCAGATCAATGAAGACCAGAGACTACATTGGACATTAATCTTCATTTTTAGTGTGCAGTTTGTGATTTAAAAAACAAAAAAACACATTTACTTTCGGTGGTTGATGTTATTACACATTTACAGTAACCGTTTCTTACATTATCACATGGCAAAGGTGGTTTCTTACATTATCACATGGCAAAGGTGGTTCCGTGTGTATTTCCTTCATGCTAAAAACTTCTCACTTTCGACCAAATCCAACTTGATGCATATTGTGCCGCGGTCTGAAGACGATTTTGTGGCAAATTTTAAACGGTGACCTGTGATTCCTATTTTTGAAAGATACATATATATATATATATTTTATAAGTATATGGAAAGTCATGTGCACAGCAAAACAATTTATACAGTTGAGACAAAAAAAGAATTCTTTTTAATCCATAATAAATTTATTTTGATGTGCAGGTACTGAAACAGTCTGTCTGTGGAGGAAAATATATATATATATATATATATATATATATATATTAGTGATTAGTTTGAAGATATTTTTTATTTTTAAATGAGTCGTTAGATTTCCTTCATTTACATACAGTTAAATGGTTTCAAGTATTGTTATAAAACATTAGTAATTCTATTTATTAAGTATTTTTCAGGCCAAATGAGTAGAATGTTTGCCAATGGTCTGGGAGGCCAGGGTTCAATCTCTGGTCAAGTCATACCAAAGACTCAAAAAATTGACGAGATACTGACTTGTTTAGCACTCAGTATCATTAGGTACAGATCAAAGGTTAAGTGGAGCAATCCAAGGAATGGAGTAGTGCCCTCTCCTACACCTCGGTGTAGTAGCTATTGTAAAGGGGGCCTTCGTGTTATCCTCGGCTAAGGTTACAGCTGTATAGTTCCAAATAACCAATAACAATAATCCTTAGTAAATAATTGAATAGTCCTATTTGTTTCATTGATAGGACCTCCGATACAGATCCAATTCTGTTAATTGATCTGATAGCTCCCAAAAATGCCCTCTAAAATTCTTTTTCTCTCCATCATTTCTGAAATCATCTAATTTAATTTAAAATTTTTACACTACTCTTGTTTCTGATAATTGTTCCAAAAATATAGAACTCTATCAGTGAAAAGAAAAAAAATCCAATTGGTTTGTAGACACAGTTTTCAAAATCAGCTTTGACAGGAATTTTCCATTTCGAGGAGAAATATTGAAAAAATGTCTACCATGATTAGAAATTTTATTAATTATTTTGAAAGTTTTTAATTAAATCACCTCTCATTCTTCTTTTTAGTAATTAGTTAATCCTAATTAATCCATCCTAATTTCTCTAATATTTCCCACTGATTACGATCTTTTACTATTTATTATTTTTATTATTTTTCTCTATATCCTCCAATTTCAATATTACACTTTAATTTCCTTGTCTAGACGCCAGAGACAAGGCTTAAGTATAATATTCCATATGGAGTCTCATTTGTGTGTCACGTATTTTTAAAACAATATTTGCCTCCCCTGATGTAAAGTTTCTAACCATCCAGCCATTTGTGGTGACTACATGTAATTGTTGAGTGGATATGTTACTCACCAATTTGTAGTGTGAGAGTTCCCGTCCGTATTTTACAGGTATTACTTTCACGTTCAGTTTCACCACAAATACAACACAAATTTCACAAGCACGTTAACAAATGGAATATGACAACAATGAACATTAAAAAACAAACAATTTAATATTCATAACAAAACAGGAATAAAAATTAACAAGAAACATAGTGTACGAGCAGGCTTTGTAGAAATACAGTTATGGCCAGTTAAATGAAAACAGGGTTGTTCACCCGTGTGTGTGTGTGTGTGTGTTTACATGTTAGTAAAGTTTATCAAATAAATAGGTCCATAGTTGGTCAAAGTAAGGAGGATAAAAATTTTGTCTTTACTTACATACATGGGTATGTGTGTGTATATGAGGGATGGACCTTAAGTATGGGTCTTTGCTTTCATTAAGTCCGCACTGTGTGTTTTCTTATGATTTTGACGAGAACATGTCGCATTGATAAAAGAATGTTGAATATCTTTTGCCTTTGAGTCTTATGGCGCGCTTCTCTGCTGTCCGTTCATGACCTCGTAGTGTAAAGTCTTTTTGGTAATAGATGGAATGAACTTTTGGCCGTGGAAGAAATGAATTGAATGACCTGGTTGATTAAATTCGTTATTCATACTTTTTGGGATCTCTAAAGTGGATCAAAAAATAGTTTTTATTTTATTAAAAAATTCAAGCATGTAGACATTTCTTGACCAATCAGATTCGTATATTTACTTATTTGTTTAAGAGCCTAAAAATTTTCAGTTAATTAGTTTCTGAGCCGGATTTTCTAAAATGTTCATATTTTGTGTTTTTAGCTGATTGGTTGAAAAATATAAAAATGTAACTTGAATGTTAATGTGATTTTGATCCGAAATTTCTAGAATGTTCTTATTCTGTGTTTTTGGGGTTGACTATTTTAAGGCTAAAAAAATGTGTATTCTATACATTTATTTCATTGCTCTCTGTATAATTGACAAAATATGGTTGACAGTTTAAAATATATCATCAAACAAACTTCTAAATCACATTCTACATTTACTTTTTTGATTTCTTTGTTGCTTGATTTATATTCAACTTTAATACTTTTCACATTTTTCTATATTAAATTTTAATTTCCAATTTTCTTAGGGGTGTCCTCGTGGTGTAATGGATAAAGTGATGGACTGCAGAATCGTAGTAAGCGAGTTCGTACTCCAGTCGCGCTATTACGTTCACTTTTGGGCAAATACCCATGGGAAAGGTATGAACCCCCTTATCCTCCCAGCTATGGGTTAAATAAGCACCACTACTGTTCTTCAAGGTGAATAGCTTTGGCATTAAATAACCTAGAAAGGTTGATATGGCATTAAGCAAAGAAACCAAACCAAACCAAATTTGTTCCCATTATGACAATTCATTTTGATCCATCTGTGATAGAAAAAAAAAATAATTAAAATCTCATTTACAATCTTGGATAAATTTTAATGCAAATTAAATACAAATTTATTTTTGTCTATATTTCTGAGATATTATATACATTATTTACATTTTTCAGACTATTGTCCTCATCTTTGTCACCATGTTTATCACAACGTTTCGGTCGTTGTACACTCCGGCCTTCTTCAGGTGGTTGGAATGTCAAACTTAACCCTTTATTTCGCTTTCCAGGGTAGACTCTTCTAGTTCCACAAGCCATGTTTAATGAGTGTCAGTTATCAGTTATCTCCTGTTAATTTCCCCTCTGAAAGTTCTCCACTGCCTTCACCGGGTACTGAACTCACACTCTTTCGGTATGTCAATGGATCTAACCAACACCTTTATCCACTGTACCATATGTTCTTGAGGATTTCTGCGTATTATAAAGCTAATGACTTCTGCAACCATTTTTTACCAGTTGCAATTTTGCCGTTATCATTGCATTTTTTTCTTTCTTTTTTTTTTACCAGTTGCAATCTTGCCGTTATCATTGCATTTTTTTTTTTTTTTTTTTCACCAGAGCTCATATTGCAACTTTGTTGTTATTATTGCTTTTCTCTGGCATTCCTTATTGCTGGTTCCCATATTGTATTAATTTCTATGCTTGGTCAGCTCAGAAGATTTTTGTGGCCCAGCATTTATTTTTAAGAAATGCAAATTGAAAAGATTTTGGTTCACTAGAAAAACTAAATGGTGAGATGAGACCCATTGAACTACATGGATGAAAAAGAGAATTGTAAACAGTGTGACAGTTATGATAGGAAATAGAATCCTGGACAATGCTATTTGCATATGTTGTGGAGTAGCTAGCATCCCTTCAGCACTCTACCAGATGAACTAGCTCATAAGCCATAAATAGCATAAGAATATGGACTTCAATGGTTGATTAATAAGCTGAATCCGGTCAATGGGGTACACTTTGACTAGCCGTGGTGTCAACAGCACGGATCTGGTCGTGTGTGTCCCATCTTCTGGATATACCTCAAGCCTTAAGGGGCCATTCCTCCAGGCTTTAACCCTCCTCGGAGGGGTTAGATTTATCGCTTTGCACCTGAGGCACCCTTTTTTAGGGGAATGCCAATTGGGCCCGAAGCATTTTTAGGAATGTTGGGCACATTTGGGCTATGGCCCTATGCCTGGACCCATCTTAAAAAGGCCTCGTACCACACTCATTTGGTTAGTGGGACGGCTGACAAATACCGTTGAATAATAAGCCAATATTAAGCTGATTAATATTCATACTGATCTTACTTTGTTTGGTTATACAGTTTTTTGACCTTCCTCTATTTCTTTTCAGTTCTCTTGTAAATTTTTTGTAACTTATTATACTGTATTTTGTTTATATCCGTTAGCAGCGGATACTGGTGCTGAATTAATATATTAAGCACTCATTCTTCTCTGTGTATCATTCACCTTGATGATACAACAGCATATCACTTCATGCTAATACCCTTGGGCAAGGCATGAATCTATCTGTTCTTCTCCGCCAGCTATGGGTAAATTTTAGAGCAGATTGTGTTCTTTCGGTTAGGCAAGAAGAAAAATAAACTCTGAATTCAGACCAACATTACTCTGCTTAATAATTGACCTTGTGTTATGGGGTTTGTCTCCAGGGTGTTGTGGCTAATGTGCTGGACTGTGACATCATAGTGTACAAGTTCAAACTCCACTCATGCTATTATGTTCATTTTTGGATTAATACTCTTAGGAAAAGTTTGAACCTCTTTATTCCAACCAGCCTGAGTTCTTCTACTGTTTTCTTGAGGATGGCTTTGGTATTAAATAACCCATGAAGGTTGACATGTCATTAAACAAAGTTAACTGAAACCAAACCTTGTATCACATCATCAGGCAGAGGGTTTTGTTAAATACATACACTGTCAACAAAGATGAGTATATACTGCATGTTCTTTATTAAAATAGGACAATAATATTTTAATATAAAATAAGAATATCCTTATATATATATATATATATATATATATATATATATATATATAGTCATCCACAGACAGATCTGTTTCATTCTATCAGAACTCATCAGTGCGGCTAGACATTAGCTTCTCGTAGCTGGGATCGAAACCCGGTTGACTCAAACGCCAAGCCAAAGCCTCTAACCGTTCAGCCACGAGGAGCCATTAGCTGTGAAGTAAATTTTAAATGGTTATGAATCACAATTACTATTATTTACATACATCCGTTTAATGGCTATTGAGACCTCAATTCATATATGAAGAGGCTTGCAATAAACGTTAATGGCAACACGATTACTTCTTCGCCAGAGAACTCAACCTTACATGGGTAGGGGAGTATATACATATATATATATATATATATATATATATATATATATATATATATATATACAAGCACCACTAAGAAAATGTATGCCTTTGGACTGTGTTAATATTGTAAACACTTAAAAAACATTTAAAAAAAGAACTAGATGAAAAAATATCTTCACAGAAACACAAATATCTTTAATGGCGATATACACCTCATAACTGAACTTAGTTTAGTTACATGGTATGTATACTTAATTGATTTAGATCAGGGCTCCCATGTTGTTCACAATGAATGGACCATTGTAAGTTGATTATCTGGTCCCAGGACCCCTCTTGCCTCCACAGGAAGTACCTTCTTAACAGTGCTTAGTTAATTGCTTGGCACCTGAGGCTCCCCAAAAGAAGAATGCCAAGAGTTGGAGAAAATATCTTTTGTGATAGTCATGCATGAGTCTCAGTTTGTATCATCCATTATAGAATGACTTCATGTCTGACTTGTTTTGGTGAGAAGTAAGATAAATTAATACCATATAATTCAACTTTGTCAAATAAGATAGTTTAATTTTAACAGTGCACATACTTTCTTTTCAAATATTATATTGCACTGGTATATGTGTTTCATACTGATCAAGTTTCATTATGATATCAATATTAATATATATGCATGGCTAATAATTTTACTGAAGATATACCTGAAAAAAATGAGTATAAAAAATATTAGTAGGGGTCAGAAATAAATACATATGTAACAAACTGAATAGTTTTATTCAGAGGTCCCTAACTTTTTTAACCTTGGGGCTTATCTCAGGATAGCCCAAGGCCATGATCTTAAAAGAACAGAAAGAAAATAGCTAAATTCATTGGATAATTTATTTATGAAGCATATAATGTCTTTTGTAATCAAAAAGTTTTGTTGAATTCCTTGAAGAATTTCAGTTACAAAGCAAATAAGTCACATTGGTTTTCTCCTTCATTCAACTTCTTATAAAGATTGTAGGATATACAAACTGCACCTTTGCAGAGGGAGAAGACCCCCTGCTTTCCGAATGTGGCCACTTGTTGGCTATGGGTGGCAAACGGTAATGCCTGAGGTTGGTATCCTTGTAACTAAGTCGTCTGTGACCTGAGTTTGAGGTAGTCATGTGATTTACTACATTCCACTTCAACCCTTATTTGGACAAGACAGGTGGTTGGAGAAGCCCAGTCCAATCAATCAGCCCAAGCACCTATATATTTAAATCCCAACCATATTCTTCAAAGAGTTTTCATCGTAAATAAACACCAAACCCCTTTTTGTCTTATCTGCTTGAACGCAGTGGCAAAGGGTCTGCTGTGTTTTGAGAAATAGTTGATGAAAATTATTTCTTCTAATTTATCAATATGAAATTAATGGAAATTATTTCTACCAATTTATTGATGCACATGAGATTGATGGAAATTATTTCTATCTGTATATTGATATATATAATATATTAATACGCATGAAATCATACGATATATACAAAAAGAGATTTGACTCAAATTAACTCTCAAGAGTTGATTTGCCATTAAATAAAGTAACCAATCAATATTTTGTTGAACAAAGTATCACTAGTCAGTCCATGTCTCATAGAAAATGTATTTTTCTGTCTCTGTTTTGCTTTTCTTATTCTCAGAAGACACAGTTCTGCAAAAGAAAAAAAAGAAAAATTACTGTCACAATCAAAATGTAACATGATTTTGTGGGCCGTCATTAGGGGACTTGGGTTGAAGGGTTGTGTAAGTGGGTCTTGAGAGATGCTTGTGGTTCACAGGCTGGGGATCTTAAATGTAAATTTATTGGCAGTCATTTTATTACAGAAATTGATAAAAAATTTAAAAGGTATAGTCACTGGTCATGAATAAATGCCAGTATTAAAACAATAGTATGTATAATAGATAATGCTTCAGCAAAAACGTATTGAGTATGAGGAGGAAAGGTATTGTCCATGGTCAGGAATAAATTCAAGTATTGTTGAATTAGGTAACACACACATATATATATATATATATATATATATATATATATATGTGTGTGTGTGTAATACGTACAGAACCAAAAACTATCTACCTTGGTTTCACTTACCAGATAAGGATAATTCTGACTAAAGAGGGTTGACCCAAATAACATTTTATCAATAAAGCAACCACTAGAAGGAATAAAGAAATTTAAAAAATCAAAATTAAAAAATAATCATACAAAATACGCAACCAAACCCACATTCTATTTGCCAAGTACCCTAGCTTTTTTACACCTGTAAACAATAAGTATTTGAAATCTTTGATTGAATAATTCATTGGGGTTATTGTAAGAAGCTATAGTTACCTTTTTCTCCATGCATTGGAGTCAGTCTCTATCACCAGCCTTATATTTATAGCATTTTTTGTTTTCTCCCATTTTAATATAGGATCTTTTTCATTTCTTGCACATAGTTAGATAAACTAGTCCTGTACCTTTGAATTTTGTGTGCAAAACTATTTCTATGGTTCTTATATATATTTTTGAAAGCTCCTTGGGTAGAGCCCATATACACTTTTTTACAATTATTATTATTATTACGACTACTACTATTATTGAGTCCACTGTTATACACCACAGCCTTATATACTATGCATTCATATTGGCATTTTCCCTTGAGGGGAACAAGCAGCTTTATTAATACAGTTACATCTAGGGAACTTAATATGTTGTTTATTACTGAGCTTTTTACTCTTGCTTTTATTAATTAAGTTGGCTGCATTAGGTAAGCAACTATAGCTTAATTTAACATTATATATATATATATATATATATATATATATATATATATATATATATATATATATATATTGTGTAATTCAGCAGCAAATCATTATGCAAGCATGTTCTGTTGAAGACCGTGAAGTATTTTCTTTTTAGGATCTTTCAGTGAAGACGTTCGAGTTATTATTTTCCTCATGTCTTGAAGTAAAAGTAGTGAAGAAAAAAGAAAATACTCCATAGTCAACAGAACACATATATATTTAAGGTCTCTCTCTCTCTATATATATATATATATATATAAAGATAGATAGAGAGAGAGATGTTGTAACCTAACAAAAGTTACTGAATGAGAAATAACTAAAACAGAGGTTGGAAATGAAATGAAAATCTTTATAATTTTAACAAAATACAATACTCGCCAGCAGTGTGAAGAAAGTAAACCACTGCTAATGGTATACCATATTTACCCAGCCCCTCCGCTCAGGCAGGATATGACACAAGGTCAATTTTTTTTTTAAGCGGAGTTTAACAGGTTCGAATTCAGAGTTTTCCTTCTCCTAGACTAGTTGCCTTACCAAGGCTGAAGAACCTAGTCTGCCCTACTATTTACCCATAGCTGGAGGGAGAATAATTGGATTCATACCTTTCCCAAGGGTATTAGTGCTATGTGAAATGCAATCAGTCTCGTCCAGGATTTGAACTCATGTCGCCGTGTCCATTTCCTACGACGATAAATATTACACCATGGGCACTGCTAATGGTATACTACTTAATCAACATATTAACCACCCCCCTCACAATAGTGTCCAACGTATTTATGATTGGTTTGGTTTCTTTGTTTAATGGCATATCAACTCTTTTTAGGTTATTTAATGCCAAAGCTATTATCCTAGGAGAACACTAGTAGTACTATTTAACCCATAGCTGTGAGGATAAGGGGGTTCATACCTTTCCCAAGGGTATTTGCCCGAAAGTGAACATAATAGCGCGACTGGAGTACGAACTCGCATACTATGATCCTGCAGTCCATCGCTTTAACCATTACACCATGAGGACCAACCCCCGTATTTTTGAGGAATGGGACATACCCATTAATGTTCATAGGTAGGGTATAAACAATATATATATCTTAGTTATATATAACTTAATTCAGTTAAATTTCTATTTATTCTTGATCATTGACAATACCTCTCTTCATATTCAATGCATTCCAATATATATATAAAAAATAAATTTATAGGAATGTATTGAACATAAAGAAAGGTATTGTCAGTGGTCAGGAATTTATACAAGCCTCAATAACTGAATTAGGTTATTGTATGTGTAATATTTATCCATATCTGATTACATTTGAAAGTGAATTCAGATACTTCTTACTTACCATTGAAACTTAAGCACAATTGCAAGAAAAATGAAAGTGATTAATGTAACGAATAATTTATTTGGTAATTTGCCATTGGTGCTTTGTATATGGTGGGGTGGGCATATTAGAAGTGTTGCAGAAATTATTTTATATGACGTTAATTAGTTAATAAATTTTAAAAATGAACATAGTGTGTCGTTAATGGAACGCACTCTCAAATTAGTAAAGCTAATAGCAGATGTTGCCAAAAGGAAGTGGGAATGTATAGTGACATGGAGAGGGGGGGTGCTATGCTGAGTGAGATTATTGGCTAGATGACAGGAACTAGTAGGGCTTAATTTCAAAGTGCAATTATGTCTGTAACTCTTGAGACATTTGTGGATTTCAAGGGTGAAAATCTCTCATTTGTCAGCATATCACTTGTCAGATATTTTTTCTTTCTTTTCCCAGGAGAGAATATTGAATTGTCTACAAAAATAAATCCATACACTGACAATCAAATAAATTTAGAGTCCTATGAAGCTGTTGGCTTCCTGTTGAAACTTAAAAATTAACCTTCTGTCACATCCTGCCCATGTTGGTGGGATTGGGTAAATATGCTCACAGACCTTATGGCTTTACATATATACCCTCGGATAAATACACTTACACCTAAATATGAGCATCTTGTGATAGAAGAGATTCTAGTTTCACATGTATATCTGAGGATTACAGCCAAATGAAAAATCAAAGGAACCTGATTTTTATGGTTTATTAATGTAGACCAGAAGTCGCCAAACCTTTCACTATGAGGGTCACATTGTATATTGTCATATCAGGTGTGGACTTCTTTGGGTGGTCTTGTAAGGCAGTCAAAATAGCCATTTTAGGAGTGTGTTACTGCAACCATTGGTCTAGTGGGTAGAGTGTTCGCCAATGGTCCGGGAGACCTTGGTTTCAATCCCAGGTCGCATCATACCAAAGACTTTAAAAATAGTACTTGATACCTCCCTGCTTAACACTCAGCAATATAAGGTACGTAGCAAGGGTAAAATGGAGCAATTCAGGGAAAGGAGTAGCGCCCTCCCCTACAACTCGGTGTAGTAGCTCTTGAAAAGGGAGCCTTCTGGTGGCCCTCGACTACGGTCGCCAATTTTACTTTACTTACTGCGACCAGAACTACTCTCTCATTAACTCTACCTAATTTGCCTGTTCTCACAACTGAACCAACCAATCAGAGAACTGCTGAAAAGGTCAGCCAGGGGTCAAGTCTTGTCGATCATATCCCTGGTTATTTTCTATGAGTCTTCTAATGAATTACCAGTTAACCTTTAAATTCATATATTTTGCATTTTACACCTACTTTACAAAATTAATTGGTGACCTATTCATTATGTAGCATGTATATTTTCTAGAACTTCTCAGGCTGAACTATTTCTTTGTCGGTAATTGAAACAAAGCACTCATTTACTGTTTTGAATTGTTGCAGTTTACTACCAATGTGATGATTCCTTACTTGTATTCCTAAAGCTAAAAAAATAGTTGGGCATACTGGGTTCATTAGGATTCGTAAGGTAACCAGCCAAGGAGAAGGAAAACTGAGAATTCAAACAAGCTTAATTTCTGCTTAAAATTGACTTTATGTCACATCTTGCCCATGTTGGACGAGTTGGTTCGGTAAGCCCATAGTTCCTATGCTTTTAAATATGTGTACCTATACAGATATACTTGTACTCATATGAAGTACTGCACCTAAATATGTGCATCTAGGGTCAGAAGAGCATATAGCATCAGGTGTGTCTGAAGATTACAGCTAAATAAGAAATCCAAGGAGATGCATGGAGATGAGGACGATTTGTCTCTGCTTCCCACCAGGCAGGACTTGACACAAGTTCAATGATCCAAAGGTCAATTATAGTGGGAATTTAGGGGAGGGGAAGGTCAGGCACAAGCCGAGGCTCAAGCCCTGCTGGTCTATGCGGGGAACATTGTAAGCTTTTTTTTTCCAAAAGGCGGTCATAGTATAATTCTTATCATCAAGTAAAATTATGATGATCCGAGTTCAAATCCTAGGTGAGACTGTTTACATTTCACATTGTGCTACTAAGCTTAGGAAATGTTAATATGGGTAAATAGTAAGGCAGTTTGGGCTTGTAAGCCTTCTTTGGCCAGCTCAGTCAGCTGACCGCATCTCTGCAGAGGGGTAAGATCCTCACCAACACAACGAGTGTCCTGGATTTGACACTAGACAATCTGATGGTAAGGTTCCAACCCTGGGATCTTGGCAAATGTGGAATACTCCTTCATTGTCATTACTTTCAGTTCCACTCTGACCCAGAGACTGTTAGAGTCCCATCTATGGATAAAATTATTCTATTTAATCATTTACTATACTTGAAACCATTGAACTCTGTGCAACCAAATGATTAATATGAAATTGAATTATTTGTGCTAGATAGCAATACTTGAAATGTTTTAACTGTGTGCAAACAATAAATAGCAATACCTGAAATGATTCATCTTTGTGCGAACAATAAATAGCAATACATGAAAACGTTTAATTGTATGCAAATGAATGTGTTTTGGTTCATTCAAAAAATATTACCAACGAATTATTCATGTAAAAGTCATGATATATGTATAAACAAGATTCAATATCAAGGTTTGATATGTCATTAAACCAAATAATCTAACATAACCTTAGTTTGGCAACCAGTCTAGGAGAAGGAAAACTCTGAGTTCAAATCTGTTGAATCCCCCTAAAAAATTGAACGTGTGCCACATACTGCTTGTGGTGGAAGGGGTGGGTAAATATAATATATTTTCCATTGGTTTTTGGGCTGGAATATTTGTCTAAGAAATTGACACAACACACTCTTTACACTTTTGACTTTTTGTGGTTTAAACAATTATTTGAAACAATATGAGAATAAATCATTAGTATTTGATGATTCATAACTTTGTGCAAATACACCAGCACCAGCCAAATCTTTTTTTGCATTGCCAGAACCAGGCAGAAAAATGCATTGGTCTTTATGCGAACTCAGATAAAAATGAAATTCATGTGTTTTAAACAAGGTATCACAAACTCCACTTTTAATGCAAGCCTATGAGATTTCACATTCTTTGACAGCAATATCTTGTCTACTAAAAGTGATGTCAGCATGCACATAAGAAAAGAATTAACTGCCATCAGTCATATGAAAATCTGATCAAGCTGATAAAATAAAAAAAAAAGTTCTTTCAACCTGTAGCCTTACAATAGCATTTCCGCACCACCTGGACTTCCAAAAAATGCTTCGAGAAAAAGCTAGATGGTAAATATACAGTGATGCTACCTGCTGTTCTTAAAAGATACTGGAAGAAGCACTATACAAACGGCAGCCGTTAGGCCACTTACCTCCCATCTCACAAACCATCCAAGTATGACAAACAAGACATGAGAGCCACTACTGGAGGAGCAGGAATGAACTTGTAAGTGATGATTTCTCTTACACATCGACACACCAGTGTAAGTCAACTAGCAAAGTCTTATCCATCAGCTCTGTGTTTAGCAGTGGATGCCATCTAGAGAACCTGTCAAAGGTGATGGACGATAAGGACAGATGATCAAGGGAATCCATGTTGTCAGCATTACATGATGATAAGATAGGAATACTTGATACTGTGTGTAAATTATTTGTATTAGATAGGAATAGTTGAAACCATATTACTGTGTGCAAATTATTTGTATTAGATAGGAAAACTTGATACCATATAACTGTGTGCAAATTATTTGTATTCGATAGGAATAGTTGAAACCATATTACTGTGTGCAAATTATTTGTATTAGATAAGAATACTTAATACTGTAAAACTGTGTTCAAATCATTTGTATTAGATAGGAATACTTGAAACTATCTGTCAGCAAATCATTTGTATTAGATAGTAATACTTAAAACTATGTGTCAGCAAATCATTTGTATTAGATAGGAATACTTAAAACCATATACCTGTATGCAAATCATTTGTATTAGATAAGAATGCCTAATACCATATAACAGTGTGCACACCAATGGTAATAGAAAAATGAAAAAAGGTTAATTAAAAAAATGAATTTCAAATAATTAATATCATTGTAATCAAACATTTAGGAATATTGAGAATATTGAACTTTCCAAAAAAAAATTACAACACAATCAAATAGTTTTAGCGTCTTATGAACTCTATAACTTCCACCAGGAACCGCCATCAAATATGATGTTACTGCTTCTATTCTGGAAGAAAGGAATGATTCTTAGTATGCGTATATGGCATGGTTTGGTTTTATAGCATATCAATCATTGTTGGTTATTTAATACCAAATCCTTTTTTTACATATATATTAAATATATGATTTGTAAATACATTTTATAGATATAAACACAGTAACATGATCCAACAATTCTGTTTCCAATAATTCAATTTAGCATAAGTCAACAAAGTTAAATGGTTCCAAGTATCTTTATGTATCATTAACAATTCAATTAAACATCAGTCAATTGTTTACACACAGTTAAATGATCAAACAGTTCTATTTTTAACAATTCAATTCAACATAAGTCATTTGTTTGCACTCAGTTTAATTATCAAACATTTCACTCATATATAAGACCCTGTCAGGTGCTACCACTCCAGGCCAGTGTGGTATTGCAAAGCAATACTTTAAACAATTTAACTGTGTGCAAATAAGACTATTAGTGTTAGTTAGGAATACTTGAAAATCATTCAACGGTCTGCAATGAAATTACCTATGGCTTGTTTAAAATTGTTACCAACAAACAATTCACTTACAAATCATATATAAGCAGGATTTGGTATTGGTTGGTTGTTTTAATTTACTGCGTATCAACTCTTTTCAGGTCATTTAACGCCAAATAAAATTTTAAACAATTCAGTTTAGCATAAGTACACAGTTTAGTTCTATTTAAAAGCAGTTCTATTTCAAACAGTTCAGTTTAGCATAAGTACACAGTTTAGTTCTATTTAAAAACAGTTCTATTTCAAACAGTTCAGTTTAGCATAAGTACACAGTTTAGTTCTATTTAAAAGCAGTTCTATTTAGCATAAGTACACAGTTTAGTTCTATTTAAAAACAGTTCTATTTCAAACAGTTCAGTTTAGCATAAGTACACAGTTTAGTTCTATTTAAAAACAGTTCTATTTCAATCAGTTCAGTTTAGCATAAGTACACAGTTTAGTTCTATTTAAAAACAGTTCTATTTCAAACACTTCAGTTTAGCATAAGTACACAGTTTAATTCTATTTAAAAGCAGTTCTATTTAACATAAGTACACAGTTTAGTTCTATTTAAAAACAATTCTATTTAACATAAGTACACAGTTTAGTTCGATTTAAAAGCAGTTCTATTTCAAACAGTTCAGTTGAGCATAAGTACACAGTTTAGTTCTATTTAAAAGCAGTTCTATTTAACATAAGTACACAGTTTAGTTCTATTTAAAAACAATTCTATTTAGCATAAGTACACAGTTTAGTTCTATTTAAAAACAGTTCTATTTAACATAAGTACACAGTTTAGTTCTAATTAAAAACAATTCTATTTCAAACAGTTCAATTTAGCATAAGTACACAGTTTAGTTCTATTTAAAAACAGTTCTATTTCAAACAGTTCAGTTTAGCATAAGTACACAGTTTAGTTCTATTTAAAAGCAGTTCTATTTAACATAAGTACACAGTTTAGTTCTATTTAAAAACAGTTCTATTTCAAACAGTTCAGTTTAGCATAAGTACACAGTTTAATTCTATTTAAAAGCAGTTCTATTTAACATAAGTACACAGTTTGGTTCTATTTAAAAGCAGTTCTATTTAACATAAGTACACAGTTTAGTTCCATTTAAAAACAATTCTATTTCAAACAGTTCAGTTTAGCATAAGTACACAGTTTAATTCTATTTAAAAACAGTTCTATTTCAAACAGTTCAGTTTAGCATAAGTACACAGTTTAGTTCTATTTAAAAACAGTTCTATTTCAAACAGTTCAGTTTAGCATAAGTACACAGTTTAGTTCTATTTAAAAACAGTTCTATTTCAAACAGCTCAGTTTAGCATAAGTACAGTTTAGTTCTATTTAAAAACGGTTCAGTTTAGCATAAGTACACAGTTAAGTTCTATTTAAAAACAGTTCTATTTCAAACAGTTCAGTTTAGCATAAGTACAGTTTAGTTCTATTTAAAAACGGTTCAGTTTAGCATAAGTACACAGTTAAGTTCTATTTAAAAACAGTTCTATTTCAAACAGTTCAGTTTAGCATAAGTACACAGTTAAGTTCTATTTGACCCATAGATAGGACTCTATCAGGGGCTACCACTCCAGGCCAACACCTACAAACATACATGTACATTCATGTGCACTATATATATATATATATATATATATATATATATACACACTTGTTCATATATAGCTATGCTAACACACACACATAACTTACACCTGTACTCGTACATTCATGTACGTACATACTTATATAGATATACTAACACTTACATACTTATACATATGTGTACACTATGCATAAATACCCACGCCTATTTACATGTACATACATGTACAGAGATGTGAATACTTACACATACCTTATGCCAATATACGCACACCTGCATATAAGCACATACATACTTACGTAGCTATGCTAACACCTACATATATATGCACCATGCCTAAGCACACACATCCATGTACATACACATACATACTTATGTTAACAAATACATATATATACACAACACCTATATATGCACATATATACTTACATAGCTATGAGCCCAGTCTGCTGAGTCTGTAGAATACACTGACCACATCTCTACAGAGGAGTAAGACCTTGCACTAATGAGTTTCCTGTTTATGACATTAAACCATCTAATGATGAAGCTCTAGCCTTGAAGATTTGGGGAATGTGGAGTACTCCTTCATTGTCATTGCTCCAAAGTCCACTGGTAGATTGGTTTGTTTGGTTTTATGGCATATCAACCTTTGTAGGTTATTTAACGCCAAATCCATTTTTATGTAAATAATCAATTCTATTGAAAACAGTTAAGTTTAGCATAAGTACACTGTTTAATTGTCGAAAAACTTTCCATTTCAAAGTATTTAAGCAGTTATATGTAATAATTCAGTTAAGTGTAAATACAGTTTTAATGTCGAAAAACAGTTCAATTTGAAATAATTCAGTTAAGCATAAGCACGCAGTTTAAGTGTAAGTACGGTTTAATTGTCAAAAACGTTTATATTTCAAGTTATTCAGTTTACTCAATTCATTTTAGCATAAGTATGCTGTTAGTTCTATTTAACCCATAGATAGGGCCCTATCAGGTGCTACCACTCCGGGCCAGAGTGGACCTGGGAGCGATGGCAATGAAGGGGTACTCCGCATTCTCCAAAGCTCCAGCTCTGCTGGAACCTCACCATCAGATTGTCTAGTGTCATATTAGGACACTCTTTAGGGGGGGGGGTCTGCAGAGGTGCAGTCAGTGTATTCTACAGCCCCAGATGACTGGGCAATCCACTGGTAGAGTACTATAAATTGGCCAAATAGAACAAACTGCATGCAACCAAATGACTGATGTTAAATTGACTGTTATCTAGAAATACTTGAAACCATTTAACTTTGTGCAAAAAAGAGCTCAGGCTCATTCAAGAATGTTATCGACAAAATGTTTAGAAATCATATATATTAAGTATATATGTATTAATTGGACTTAGCTTTAAATAACCTTCAGTGGTTGATATACCATAAAACCAAATGCTAACACCTACATATATATACACTACACCGATGCCCATCTATGTATGGGCACACACGTACTAATATAGATATGCTTACAATTGCCCAGTCAGCTGGGGCTGTAGAATGCACAGACTATCCCTCTGCAGAGGGGTAAGCCCCACCCCCCAATGAGAGTCCTAGATATGACACTAAACAATCTGATGGTGAGGTTCCAGTAATGCAGGAGTTTTGGGGAATGCGGAGTACCCCCTCTTTGTCATTGCTCCCAGGTCCACTCTGGCCTAGAATTGTAGCACCTGATTAGGGTCCTATCTATGGGTTAAAAAGAACGTTTGAGTTTACTGTTTTTTGCATTTAAACTGCATATTTATGCTAAACTGCATTGTTTGAAATAGAACTGTTAATTTGTTTAAAAATGGATTTGGCATTAAATAATTTACAAAGGTTGATATGCCATAAAACACAACCAACCAAACCAAACTGACATCTACATAGCTACATCTCTATCTCTCTCTCTCTCTCTATATATATATATACATATATATATATATATATACACACACACATCCATGTACCCTACACACAGTATAAAAGATATCACAGGAAATGGAATTGGTGATTCAAGTTCAAATCTTTGATGAAGTTTTTGGCAGTTCATTTTGGGGTAATGGAAAAAGTATGTATTCATCTATTTTCACCCAGCAAGAAGTAAATAGTTGGGCAGATTGGGTTCTTTTGCTTTGGTCATGCAACCTTTCCCAGAGAAAGAAATTTAATTCAAACAAGCAGTACTTCATAATTGGCCTTGTGTCATATCCTGTCTGTGATTGCACAGACCTTACACACTCATGCAGATGTTCTAATATGTACATGTATATGCATTCATGCACCTAAATATGTGCATTTTAGTTTCATGTGTCTGAGGATCCCTGATCAGTTAAGAATAATTTAAACAAAATACAAAAATAACCATTTACCTCATACAGTTAGTTTTTCTGAAAAACGACAAAAAATAACTAATCTAGAAAAAAAGATTAGTTCATGGCTCAACTCAGGGTGAAGGGTTCAACCAATGTGGGGTGCTCAGGGTTTAATTCCAGTAATATTACAGATGTGATAGAAGATGAGGTCTCAAATTTTATATGCATAAAATGCTGATTTTCATGCAAATATGGCTTTAAACTTTGGCCATGCTAGCAGTTAATATCCTGTACAAATGTTAAGATAAATTTCCTTTTCAAGAAGCCCAGTCTGCTGAGAGGTAAGACCCCCCCACACACACTCTGCTAACGAGTGTCCTGATAAATGACACTCTACTGCATCTGATGGTGAGGTTCCTGTTCTGGAGCTTTAGAGAAAGTAGAATATCCATTTATTACCATTACTCTCAGGTCCACTCTGATTCAGTGTAGTACCAACTGTTATCGGTCAAATAGAACTATTTAATCATTTAGTATACTTTAAATAAATGAGTAGTATTAAATCATATAAGAATACTTGATGAATAGAATCATTCGTGTTAAATAGCAATACTTGAAACAATTTAACTGTGTGCAAACAAATGATCCTGGCTTGTTTAAAAATGATGTTATTGACAAAATAATAATTTGCATATCATATATATTTGATACATATACACATATATTTACGAACAGGATTTGACATTAATGAACTTACAAAGTTTGATATGCCATTAAACACAGCCAACTAACCTAATTTTCCTGAAGAGTTTTTTCTTCCCTTTAAAACACCTTACAAGAAATTTAGTGCATCTCTACAATGAAGAGAGAGTGTCCATGCTGTTTTACCCAGTCAGCTGGTGCAGTAGAATACACTGACTGCAACTCTGCAGAAGGGTATGAACCCCCCACCTAATGCGTGTCCTGGATATGACACTAAACGATCTGATGGTGAGGTTCCAGTGATGACTATAGGGAGGGTGAGTAACTGTCTTGATGCCCATCTTGGTCAAATAGTCTGTGACAAGGATGGAGATGTGGACTGGTGTATTGTCCTCGTGGAAATGCCACTGAGCCGATTTGAAGAGTGCTGGCCTCTTCCGACGGAATCTCTTCCTGAACTCCCTTAAAACCTCAACATAGTAACCCTAACCCTAACCCTTTGGCCAATCAACTCTGGTGTATTGACTTCCTTACTTCTCCCACACTTCTCATCATCCCTCACAGACTCCGTGCCTTCCTTGAATCTCTTATGTCACTCAAAAACTGATGCTCGGTTCATGCAAGATGCTCCAAAGCAGTCTGAAACATTCCATATGTTTCGGTGGCATTTTTTTCAAGTTTAAAACAGAATTTTATTGCATATCGTTCTTCTAAAGTGTCCTCATTTCCAGATTGCATTTTTGAAATTCACCAGCTGTGCCAATCAGGCTTTAGTAAGGTGTATTCCAATTGCTGTTGTAGCTGTTCATTTGAACCTGAAATCATAAAAATTGGTCAGTCATCTCATAAGATGTATAGCAATAACATAGTGAATTTTCAAGGGTCTACAACAATTTTAAATGCCTGTACAAAAAATGTCTGGAAACTTATTGAAGCTACCATGTAATTGTGCGTAAACAAAATCTATACTTATACTAAACTGAATTGTTTGAATTAGAACTGTTTGACTAAATTGAATTGCTCAAAATAGAAATATTTTTGACAATTAAACTGTGTACTTATGCTAAACTGAACTGGTTGAAATAGAACTGTTTTTAACATTGAAACTGTACTCATGCTAAACTGAATTGTTTAATATAGAACTGTTTTGACATTTAACTGTGTGTGGACAAAATCTATACTTACACTAAACTGAATTGTTTGAATTAGAACTGTTTGACTAAACTGAATAGCTAGAAATTGAAATGTTTTTGACAATTAAATAGTGTACTTATGATGAAATGAATTGTTTGAAATAGAACTGACTATTTGTATAAAGATGGATTTGGCATTAAGTAACCTGCAAAAGTTGATATGCCATAAAACTGAACCAACCAACTAACCAATCAACCCTGCTGTGGTAGCTAAAGTGTTGGACTATGGCCTTGAAGTGAGTTCAAACTCCTGTCGCGCCATTACATTCACTTTCGGACTTATACTCTCGGTAAAGGTACAGTACCTCATTATTCTTCCAGCTATGAGTAAGATAGTATCACTGCTGTTCTTCTAAAAGGATGAGTTTGGTTTTAAATAACCCATGAAGATTGATATGACACCTAACAAAGAAAGAGAACTAAACTTTATCATACAATAAAGTTCTAACAAAATTAGTACCAGACTTGTCCGTGCTAAAATTTGATGTACACACGGAATTGTTTACAGTCATGCTTTAAACTTAATTGCTTGAAATCTGTCTGCAAATAAAGGTCTTGACTCAGAGGAACCAACATAATCAAAATTGCTATGCAATTATTCGCATTTCAAATTGTCAGGAAGTTTACATTAAAACTTAAATAATTTTTTTTTTTTATAAACTATATTATTTTCCTGTATAGCGTTTTATCTTATTTTTTAATAGAGTATTTTATATTCCTTCCCAATGAGCTATTAACTATTTTTAATGTTTTTTTTTCTTTTAAATTAGTGATTTCATTTTTGGTTTTTCTTTTTTTTCTCCTGAAAACCAGTAGTTTGTATAAGGTAAATGGTAGGATTTTGTCTAAATTATTCTTAAATGCTCAGCAATGTTTGAGAATCCGCAGACACACGTGACACTATAAGTTAAAATGTTCTGATGAAATATTTCTGCTTTTGGATTCTTCGCTTAATGCCATATCAATCTTCCAGGGTTATTTAAAGCCAAAGATATCCTTGTCAAAGAATAGTAATAGAGCTATTTAATTCTTAATTGGGGGAATAAAGGGTTCATACCTTAGATGAACCAGACATGCTAGAGAAGCAGGGACGAGCTCATCAGTGATGTACTCCTATGGACCCCCACATATGACTGAGCAAAAGAAGGACGACCAGCTTGAATATGCATACAGCAGCTATGTGAGGATATGGGATGTAGCCCTGCCAGAGGCAATGAGTGATAGGGAGAAGTGGCGAGAGAGGGTCAGGGATATCTGTGCTGGCGGCACGACATGATAATGATGACCTTATCCAAGGGTCTTAAAGGCAACAATCTATCAATTTACCTATTGTGCTAAGGAGACTTCCCTTGAAATAACTGTTAATTTTGCAAGATGTTGTCGCTAATGTGCTGGATTGCAGCATTGTAATAAGTGAGTTCAAACTCAAGTCTCGGTATTAGGTTCACTTTCACGTTAATACCCATGGCAATGGTATAAAACCCATTATCCCTCTCAGCTATGAGTTGAATAGTATCATTATTGTTCTTTTATGAAGATAGCTTTGGTATTAAATAACTCTTGAAGGTTTGCATGCCATTAAACAAAGAAACCAAATCATCACACATTATGAAGTCCGCCCAGTTGGCTGAGACTGTAGAATACACCAACTGCACCTCTGCAGAGGGGTAAGACTACCCATCTCCTGGGTATGACACTTAACTACATCTAATAGCAAGACACCAGTCCAAGAGCTTTGGGGAATGTTGAGTGCCCCTTCATTGCAATTACTCCTAGGTCCATTCTAACCCAGATTACTTGTACCTGTTAAGATCCAATCTATGCATCAAATAAAACTATTGTCCTGGCTATGACACTAAACTGTATCTGATAATGATGGTCTAGTTCTGGAGACCTGAGGAATGTGGAGTACCCTTTCATTGCAATTACTTCCAGATCCACTGTCACCCAGATTGCTATTATAAGTCACATAGAACTGTTCAAACATTTACAAAAAATTATTATGTGAGATTTATGGGGCCATACAGCTTCCAAGGTTTGTTTAAAATAGTTTGTAGCATTCTTGTGTAGTTTCCATCTAGCTTTTTCTCTATGGATTTCGTTAGAATGAAGGTGGTGCATCCATTCAGAAGTATCAAAATACTTGCCACTTGGAAGAAATCTTGTTTTATTTTATCAGATTTCTGTATAATCAATAACCAGTCGAAAAGCAGTCCATGCCTCTGCTAGATGTATGTTGACATCCCTTTCAGCAGATGAGATATTGCTGCTGAGGTACTCGTCCACTAATTTCAGATGCCTTCCATTTCCAATAACACAAACTATCCAAGTTAGGTTAACAAGACATGCAGGGCACGGCTGGTGAAATAAGGACAAACTCATAAGCATCGTTATTCTCCTACACATGGACATTTTAGTATTGGCCAATCAACAAAAACTAAAATATGTTGACTCTTTGTCACCCCTTGACACAGTCTAGATGGTAAGAGAGGGTCAGGGAATTCCTTGCTGTCAGTAAAACTTGATAGAAATACTTAAGAAATAGAATTACTAATGTTACACATATAGATATACTTAAAGCCATTTAACTATTTTCATACAAATGATTAATATCAAATAGAATTATTAGTGTTAGGTAGCAGTACTCCAAATCATTTAACAGTGTGTCGACAAATGATTAATATCAAATAGAATTATTAGCGTTAGGTAGCAATACTCAAAATCCTTTAACAGTGTGTCGACAAATGATTAATATCAAATAGAATTATTAGTGTTTGGTAGCAGTACTCAAAATCATTTAACAGTTTTTCGACAAATGATTAATATCAAATAGAATTATTAGTGTTAGACAGCAATACTTGAAACTATCTAAATGTAAGCAAACAAAGGACTTCTAACAACTCATTTAAAAATAAAGTTACCTACAAACTATATATTTACCAACCCCTCCGCTCGGGCAGGATATGACACAAGGTCAATTTTTAAGTGGAGTTTAACAGGTTTGAATTCAGAGTTTTCCTTCTACTAGACTAGTTTCCTCACCAAGGCTGAAGAACCTAGTCTGTCCTACTATTTACCCATAGCTGGAGGGAGAATAATTGGATTCATAAAAAAACAGGATTTGGCATCAGATAACCCTTAAAAGTTGATATGCCTTAAAACACCAATCAATTACAAATGAAACATTTTTGGATTTCATATCAAAATCTCTTTCTGGTTTTCTTTAATCAGAAATGCTGTATTTGGTGACCTCAAATAACCTCAGAAGATAACCTTACATTGTCAATGGTATGCTTTTGTACTGCCCAAAGCAACTTTAGATATTATTTCTTAACCATCACGGATAGTTAAGAGAGGTAGTCCTGTCTATTGAAGATCACATGATACCCCTAAATTTTATCTACTTGCAGCCCAGTCAGCTTGGGCAGCAAAGTACACCAGTTGCATTTCTGCAAAGGAATAAAACCTTTCAAGTATTCTGAAATGACCCTAAACCATATCTGATGGTGAGGCTCCAGTTCTAAAGCTTTAGGGAATGTGGAGTACCTCTTTATTGCCATTACTCCCAGGTCCACTCTGGCTTGGAGTGGTAATACTTATTACAGTCACTTTTATGAGTCAAATAGAACAGTTTAATCCTTTAGCTGTTGCCAAACAAATGACTGATGTTAAATTGAATTATTAGCATTACATAACAATACTTATAATCATTTAACTATGTACAAACAAATTATTAATATTTGAAAATCTTTAACTGTGTGTGAACGAATAAGTTCTTGTTTGTTTAAAATGTTACCTACAAATTATATATATGTATGAACAGGAGTTGGTATTAAATGGCTTACAAGGGTTGATATGCTGTCAAAAATAATCAAGCAGTATTTATCTACTCAGAAAATATTCACATATGAACTATAAAATTTTGGTGGGAGATGTTTTAAGTCTTAAATCTCAATTGCAATCTGTCAACAGGACTTAAAATATGCTGACTGCTTTTTTGATGAAAAAAAAAAAGTTTTCTTGGGTGTGACATCAAACTGCATTCTATGGTAAGACTGTGGGGAATGTGGAGTGATTCCTTCATTACTCCCACGCCCACTCTGAACCTATTCAGGTTCAATCTATGGATCAAATAGGTCTGCTTAAAAATTATCTATAATAAGAGTATTTAAAAACCATCTAAGTGTGTACAAATTATTTGTATTAGATAGGAATACTTCAAACCCTATAACTGTGGGTAAATTATTTGTAGTGATTTACTAAGCAGTTTGCTAAGGTGTGGCACAAGGCCGTATGAATGGGGCATCCAATGAGAATCAAACTCACTCATGAAGGTTTTCTAGTCTAGCTAACCATTACACCACCAGAGGTGCTCTAATGTAATTTGTTTATATTTAGAATAATTAGTTGAAGCTATAGTTGATTAAAAGGCTTGATGGCAGCTATCCAAATTAGACAAACCAGACATACAGGACACTGCTGGAGAAGTAGGGATGAGCTCATAAGTGATGTACTTCTATGGACTCTTTCACATGGATGAGCAAAAGCAGGGCGACCAGCTCGAACCTACATACAGCAGCTCTGTGCTGATATGAGGTGTAACCCTGAAGACCTGCCGGATGCGATGAACAATAGGGAGAGGTGGTGAGAAAGGGTCAGGGATATCCGTGCTGATGGCACGACAAGATGATGATGATGAAGGATTAATGTTAGTTGATTGGAACCAGATAACTGCAAGCAAAAAAAAAAAAAATGATTTTGACACAAAATAATCCAACAAGAGTTGCCTTGCTGTAAAACCAAAAAGCTATCCGTGAAGACTGATGCGTCAATAATAACTTTTTAGGATTACAAAGAAATAAAGTAGTTTAAATAAAAGTTCTATAGAAATCGTGATTTAAGATAAAATCTGTGAACAGGGAATTTGTAAAAGATGGTGTTTTTTCTAGGTGTAAGCTTGTACTTCATGGGAAGGGCTACAAGCAAGTTTTAGCTTCATAAATGACTTTAATTAAGTAATAAAATCAATTCATATTTTGGAAATCAATATTGATTCCTTTTAATTTTGCGGTTAGATTTTCTTATAAATTTTCCAAAAAATAAATATATTAAAATTATAATCTTTGATATCAATCAAACCATCCAATTTCACACTTTTGTCAGTGACTGAAAAAAAATTCATTCTTCCATGAAAGTGAACTATTTCTAAAGATATTAAGTCTCACTTAGGTGATTTCCAGAAGGCATGGACATGAAATTAAATCTATTTGCAATTAATTCAGGAACTTGTAAGACAGTGTTTATAGATATTATAAAAATGAATCTTTTATAAGCTGATCTTTTAAAGCAAAATTCAAATATCTCACTATTTCTGCCTCATTAATTTTGAAATCATTGAACTGATTAGGGTAAACAAAATTAATAATTAAATTTTCCAATTAGAAAGTTGGCCTTCAGAAAAAGACGTTGGATCAGAGAGGTCTTTATTTGCTGGTCTATAAGGTAGGTATGAAGTAGGATAAAAAGAAAATATTAAGATTTCAAAATTTTAATTTATCAAATTTAAAATGTAGATGAACAGCAACATATATAATGATGTGGAGCAATGGTTATTATCATAAAAAATGAACTCAGTGGCCTGAGTTCAAATCCAAATGAGGTTGTTTGCATTTCACATAGCACTGATACCCTTGGAAAAGTTATGAATCCAATTGTTCTCCCTCCAGCAATGAGTAAATAGTAGGGCAGTCTGGGCTCTTTAACCTCGATATAGCAACCAGTATAAGAGAAGAATAACTCTGAATTCAAATCTGTTAAACTCTGCTTAAATATCTATCCTGTTTTGTTTCCTGTGTAGTATACCACCACTGGATCCTGACAATAAATAAGGAACACACTAACATGAAAATATTATCTTATATATTTATTCTTCGACAATGACGCTTATGTATTGTAGAAGAGCAAATCAGAGAGAGTTGACACACAAAGGAGCTGTCTGGAGTTAAAACAACCAGCAGGAACTGACTCCAGCCAAAATTGTAGACCTTATATAGACTTAAAATGCCCACGTGAACCACTTAGGCCTCTTCACTCATGCAAAGCTTTTTTTTTTATTGGCTTTGGTTTACACCCACACAATACTTGTTCTCCATTGCTTATGGGTTACACCCACACATTGCTTGTTTTTCATTAGCCATGGTTTACACAGACGCAATGCTTTTTCTTCATTGATCACAGCTTACACCCATGCATTGCTTGTTTTTTAGTAGTCACTTTTTTGTTTTTATCTATGACCAGATGTATCTGTTAACTACATACACTGGGTTCATCACAGGTTAAGGCAATATATTACACCTGCTTGTGTGGAGGGGTTAGGTAAATGATATAAATCCAAATTGGAAACTTTTTGAACAAAAAATAGGATGGTGTGAGTCCAGCACCTTCCATATGCACCAGACTTATGCCCTGTTGGTAGGGTTTAAAATACACTGACTGTAACCACCTACAGTGGGGTAAGGCCGCTCAAAAAAGGATGTCCTGGATATAACACTAAACAGCATCTGGTGATGAGGCTCCTGTTCCAGAGCTCTAGGGAGTGTGTAGTTCTCTTTCATTGCCATTACTTCTAGGTCAATTCTGTCTCAGAATGGTAATATTTGTTTGGTCCCATCTATAGGTCAAATAGATCTCTTAAAAATTATTTGTATTAGAAATACTTGAAACCATATAACTGTATGCAAAAAGCCTCTTGAGAAACAACTACACAAAACATGTGAATATAATCATACAATGAATGCAATTCCCAAACCTCTGCAACCAACCAACCAACCAACAAATTAGTTTTAACTGATTTAAAAATGAAATTTTTTACAATCTGTGTGCAAACATATGACTGATGTTAAATTGTGATTGTCATATAGCAATACTTGAAACTATCTAACTGCAAAAAATGATCTCAGGCATTTTTTTAAATGTTATTTACAAAATGTGTTTACAAATCATATGTATTTTATATATAAAGTAAATAAATAAATAAATGTTTAAGCTCTGGTGTTTGTCCATTGAGCACTTTCTCTGCTCTTGTTACTATGGAGAGAGCGAACGTAAGTTATTCATACAAGAACATACCAATACCTGATAGGCATCAGTATAAGTTAGTTCTGTTGAGGAGGATAGAATCCTTTATAAAAAGTATGAGGTGGAAAGCATATTTTTTTCTCAATGCAATTAACTATACAGAAAAGGAGGGAAGGGAGAAATATGGGTTTAAAACTATGAAACACCCCCCCCCCCGCCATATCAAAGAGATGGATAAATTTGAAGCTGAAATGATAGGAATGGTTAAGGAGATAAAATTTAGGAAAATGCGCAATAATATTCAACAAAAAATGTATGAGGATATGAGGAGATTTAAGGAGTCCGAAAAAATATTTGTAAAGTCAGATAAGTCAGGCAATTTATATGAAATAGAAAAGGAAAAATATAAACAAATGATATTTAAGGAGGTGGTTAAGAATTATAAGAAAGCACCACCTGATCTCGAAAAAGAGTTAAATAACGAAGCAAAAATGTTGGCGCATAAACTAGGTATTGTTGATAGAGTAGAAAAATACAATGCCAAGAATTGTTTTATTACTATAAAAGACCAGAAAAGTAATTTCAAGTCTAATCCGGAATGTAGGCCCATTAACCCGGCCAAGACACAAATAGGTAGGATTAGTAAGATAATCGTACAAGAAATATGTGAATCACTTAGGCTGGCATTAAACATCAACCAGTGGAGGAGCACTAATGACTGTATTAAGTGGTTTGAGGAGTATGAGAAGGATGATAGGTGCTCCTTTATTAAATATGATATAAAGGATTTTTATCCGTCGATAACAGAAAGGACATTGGATAGAGCGTTAGATTTGGCTAAAGAATATATGGTTATACCTTTAGATAAGGTGGAAATAATTAAGCATTGTCGTAAAACATTGTTATACTATGAAGATAGTGTATGGATAAAAAAAAGGGAGGGTCGAAATTTTGACGTTTCAATTGGAGCATATGATGGTGCAGAAATTTGTGAGCTCGTCGGGTGTGTATTATTGTATAGTATGAATAAGATTATGGACCCTAGCAGCCATGGACTTTATCGTAACGACGGACTGATTATAGTGGATAAAAGTACACCGAAGAAGTGTGATGGGATTAGAAAAAAATTGTATAAGCTGTTTGAGGAATTTGGATTTAGATTAGATGTAACAACAGACCTAAAAATAACTGATTATCTTGATGTTACTTTAAACTCATATAGTGGAACAGTATCTCCATTTAGAAAAAGGAACCAGGATCTGCGTTATGTAAACAGGGGATCTAATCACCCAATACAGGTGTTTAAACATGTACCTAAGGGAATAGAGCATAGATTATCAAATAACTCCTCCAACAGGGAAATTTTTGAATGAACTAAGCAGGAATATGAGGAGGCTTTAAAGAATGACGGATATAGGGTCAATTTAGAATATAGGAATAGGGATAGAATTGGTACACAAGGAAGGAGAAATAGACCTAGGAAAATTTTATGGTTTAATCCCCCTTAATCCATGGAAGTAGTTAATAACTTGGGAAAGGAGTTCTTCAAGATATTAAAAAGAAACTTCCCTAGTGGGAACCAATTACATAAGGTATTTAATAAGAATTGTATTAAATTAAGCTACAGTTGCATGCCAAACATTAATGGAATAATAAATAGGAGTAATATAGCTAAATTAGGTACAAAGAAAAATAAGGAGATTGATAAATGCAACTGTAGGGGTAAGGTTAGGTGTCCCCTCAAAGGCAAATGTAAGCAGGAATGTGTCGTATATAAAGTAGAAGTATATAGTGATTCGAATAATAAGGGAAATAAAAAGATATATTTTGGGTCGACCCAAGGGGATTTTAAAACTAGGTACTATAACCATAGAACAAGTTTCTCGCACGAGAAGTATAGGTATAGCACTGCTTTATCTAGTTATGTGTGGGAACTTAAGGAAAACAAGGAGTAGATCCTATAATGAAATGGGAAGTAATAAAGAAATGCCGCAAATATAGCGCAGGTAATAGAGCTTGCAATCTTTGCATGGAGGAAAAATTGGTAATAGCAAATTGTAAGAGTAAGAATATGTTAAATAAACGATCGAAGGGATTAAATAGTTGTAGACACAAAAGGGCGTGGTTACTATAGAATTAGGAATAGGTTATAGAGAATTTTTTTTTTTTTTTTTTTTCTTCAAATAAAAATATGGTATCTGTAATTTAGTTATTTATATTTTTTTTTTTTTTTTTATGCAAATTCTAGGCTAGGTGGGGTTTTTGGTGAATAAAAGAAGGCGATTTCTCCTTAAAATTTAGTCGAAATTAGGCTTCCTGATGATCCGTTAAGGTGAAACTTTAGTAGAAGATTTTCGACTCACGATTTAAGTTAATTCTATTTTATATATATATATATATATATAAACAGGATTTGGCATCGAATAACCAATAAAGGTTGATATGCTATGAAACCCAACCAAATCAAATCCCTCACCTCTAAGGTATAAAATGATCCCAGATAAGTTGACATGTCATTAAAATAGATCACCTAACCTTGCTCTGTGCCACTTTTTCTTGTTTGCTAAAATTGAGTTAAAATTTGAGGACATAAAAAAATACAATGATGAAGCTTTACGCCATATCAAAATAAATATTTTAGGGATGCCTTGACCCATCGGAAATTCTCTGGAATAAGTATGTTAAATTCCAAGAGGTTTATTTTGAAGAAACATTAGCATCATTTTCAGTACATTTCTTTCTTTCTTGGTAAATACAGCTTCAGTCTTGATACTTTTTGAACACACACCTCGTATTTCGAAGAAAATTAACATTTCATTCATTATTTATTTATTTCTTGGTAAATACAGCTTCAGTCTTGATACTTTTTGAACACACACCTCGTATTTTGAAGAAAATTAACATTTCATTCATTATTTATTTCTGTCTTGGTAAATACAGCTTCAGTCTTGATACTTTTTGAACACACACATCTTATTTCAATGAAAATTAACATTTTATTCCTTGTTTACAGCTTCAGTTTTGATGCATTTTGAAGAAAATTAATGTTTCATTCATTGTTCATTTCTATCTTGGTAAATACTGCTTCAGCCTGGATTCTTTTTAAACATTCTTCGTGTTTTACAATAAAATATTTTATTTGAGAATGCACTGAAAGTAATAGTTATTGTCTTTGAAAATGGAATCATCCTCCTAAATTCAAGTCCTGAACGAGGCCTTTTGCATTTCACTTTGTACTAATGCCCTTTATAAAGGCACGAGTCCATCTGTGTAAAAAACTGAGGGATTTTTGTTATTTATTTTCGTGATAAATTATTTTCTAGCTAAACTTTGAGTTTGTAGTTACAGATTTTTGATTTGGAAAGGTCAGGGCTTGTGTAGACTTTGTTTGAGTTAATGTGTTAACTTCTGTCAAAATAAAATTGACAAGTTTATTCTAAAATCAGCTGTAAGCAAAATATATTAAGATAAACAATTAGATATCAGCTGATATTTAGCAATGACGTGTCACTAAAAAGTTTTAGTGATTACTAGTGATAAAGGAATCATTTTCATATAAGAAAAAGATTTGAAAATACCACAGCAGTCAGAAAGACCATAAGGTGTTGGAGCAGAGAAGTCCCAATGGGGATGGGGCTAGATTGGTAAAGAAGAAATGTTTAAGTCTGTGATTGTCCATTTCTGTCTTAGTAAATGCAGTTTCACACACAATACTTTTTATACAGTCCTTGTATTTTAAAGAAAATTAATGTTTCATTCATTGTTTTTTTCTGTCTTGGTAAATACAGTTTCAGTCTTCATACTTTTCTGTATGATACGAGGTGCCTTCAATAAGTTTCCAGATTTTTTTGTACAGGCATTTAGAATTGTCGTAGACTCTTGAAAATTCACTATGTTATTGCTATACATCTTATGAGATGACTGACCAATTTTTATGATTTCAGGTTCAAATAAACAGCTACAGCAGCAATTGGAATACACCTTACTAAAGCCTGATTGGCACAGCTGGTGAATTTCAAAAATGCAATCTGTAAGTAAGGACACTTTAGAAGAACGATATGCAATAAAATTCTCAGCTCAGAGGCTGTCGTTATGAGACAATTGAGGAGATGAAAGAGGCTGTGACAAAGGTCATTGACACGCTCATACAAAGGGACTTCCATGGGGCCTTCCAGAAGTTGTCGGAACGGTACAACAAGTGCATTGCAGCCGGAGGAGATTATTTCGAAGGGGAATAGAGTTTCATGTATTTACTATCAATAAAATTGCCCATACGAAAAAAGTCTGGAAACTTATAGTAGGCACCTCGTTTAATTATCTATCTTCCTTTAATTATCTATCTTTTTAGCCAACTACCCTAACCCTAACCCTAACCCTACCCTAACCCTAACCCTACCCTAACCCTAACCCTAACCTTTGCTGCCCCAAATAAACTTTTTTTTTTTTGTTGAGGATAAGTCCTAGCAGCAACACCCCACAAGACACCAACTGTACGGCCACCTGCCCCCTATCACGAAAACTATTCAAGTTAGACGAACCAGACATGCAGGACATTGCTGGAGAAGCAGAGATGAACTCATAAGAGATGTACTCTCATGGATCCCCACACACGGCCGCACAAAAGCAGGACGACCAGCACGAACGTACATTCAGCAGCTATGTGAGGATACAGGTTGATGTCCTGAAGACCTGCCTAGGGCGATGAACGATAGGGAGGAGTGGCAAGAGAGGGTCAGGGATATCCGTGCTGCCAGCACGATATGATGATGATGATGATGATGAAATAAACTTTCATATACTGAAACTAACAGAGTTAATTTCGTATTGTGTTGCGTTACAACTTTCAACATGGTGCCATAGTGCTATATCTGTTCTCCCTCCTGCTACAGGTAAATAGTTGGGCAGATTGGGTTCTTTTGCTTTGGTTAGGCAACCAGTTTCAAAGGAAAACTTTGATTTCAAACTTTGCTTAAAAATTGACCTTGTGTTCCATCCTACATGTTGTGGAGCGGTTAGATAAATACATATCCACACACATATCCTGTGGATGGTGAAATTCTCAGAGGAACCACAGGTGCAAGGAATGACCATCAATTTACACAAACAAATTGATATTTTCAGAAAATGATTAATTTTTTTTCTTGTTTTAACGAAAAAGAAAAAAGTGAAAAAAAATCTTGGATATTAAGAAAAAATTTTTTTTTAATTACTATGAAGAGTTGAGCCATTAGAAATTCAATGCTTGCAATACTTTAATGAATCGTTTGATAACTGATTGGTATTTTACTGTACACTGTAAGCTCACTTGATGATGATAGGGACACATTTTCCAGTGCCTAGAAAGAAATATAATTGACTGAGCAAAAGATTACATTTTTTACATGGAATTAATAAAAAAAAAGCAAAACAAAATAACTTTTTTCTTTTTTAATTAATTTGAGTTTTCCCCTCAGGATTTAATGACTCAGATTTTAATGGCCTTGTGGATATTTAGATTTTATTTTGAAAATATTTCTATAAATAATCTATAACATAGGAAAACATAGAATAAAACATAAATACCTGTTTTTAAATGTTCTAATTTGTCGTTATGTGAGATGAATAATTCACACTGTCAGCAAGGCTGAGAATGTGCTCACTCTAACCCCTGCTGAGGGGAAAGGCCCTGATCAGTGGGGTATCTTGGTTATGACACTAAACCATCTCTGATAGTGATGCTCCCCTTTTGTGGAGATCATGTGAGAGTGAAGTACCCTTTCATTTGCCTTACTCTGATCTAGAGTGGTAGAAGCTGTTTGGGTCCCATTGATGGGCCAGATAGATCCATTTGAAAATTATTTGTATTTGGTTGAAATACTTGATACCATATAACTGTAAATTATTTGTATCAAGAATAATTACCTGAAGATAGAATTGATTACTTAGAATTATTATTAGTTACTGTAAACAATTTAACCGTGTGCAAATAAATGACTATTATTTGATAGAAACAATCACTTCAAACCATATAATTATCAGTATTAGATAGGAATTCTTGAAACCATAAAACAGCATGCAATTTATTTATATCAAATTGTCTTGTATAGCCACATACATATACATAATACAAATATATGTGGAACATCGTCAACAATAATGACGAACTTCAATGAACGAATGAACACACTTCTTTATAAAAATATACCTCACACTTTATTCTCGAAAGGGTTGATGTTGGTTGTGCATGAGAGATGAGCTGGAAATGGAGACAGACTGCTATATTGATCCAGCAGTACTTCTTTCTCATCTTGGTTGGGTTGCTCAACCGTGGGTCACTGAGGGCCCAAGCCCTCTGTCTGCCGCTGGCTCTCAATTCGGCATCTTGTCTCCAACTGTATGTCTTTCAAAATACCCAAATTCTCAGCCCATCGCTTCCGGGCATGACGTCATTCACACTCCAGTCCCACTTCCTATCTGGGGTTTATTATGATAATTGTGATTGTCATATCCTCTGTGCACGAGCTTAAACTGTACCAAATGTCTGTGCACCTGAACTAAGAACCGAATAGTTCAAAGCCCACCAAACTGAATGATAAAATATAATTAACGAAAAATGATTAATATAAAAAAATCATTCTGTAATTATATAACAATTGGTATACTTGCAAAAAACTCTAACAAAAAAATTACCTCAAATGTATAAGTATATATGTACTATGAATGCATCAAGTAACCCAAGACAAGTTGACATGCCATTAAAATCAATTAATTACTCAATCTTATAAAAATGGACCATTTTGATTGGGTGGAAAGAAAGGAGAGAAAAGAACATGCAATACATTTGAGAGAAAAAGAAAGCAAATGTAATGAAGAAAGAGAAACAACTGTACCTCAGATGCTTATCATCTGCTTCAATGAAAGTTGTGTGAAAAAAGAAACTCTTGACATTTAACAATCTATATCAAATGGTTTCAAATAATGATTTTTACTAAAAAAAAAGACAACTACACATAGCAGAAAGAAGATCTACTAATTAAAATTAGCAAGAAATTACTCTACAAAAAATAAACCCAGGCAGTGGGGGCTGGAGAATACACTAAATGCACTTGTACAGATGAATAAGACCACCCTCACTGCCCAATGGGTGTTCTCAATATGACAATAAACAATCTGATAGTGAGCCACCAGTATTGGAACTTTGCCATTACTCCCAGGTCCACTCTGACCTGGAGTGGTTGTACTTTTAAGGGTCCCATCTCCAGGTTAAATCAAAATGTTCAATATTTTATTCAGAATTGTAATTAATATTAAATAGAATTATAAGTTTAAAATATTAATACTTGAAATCATTTAACTGTCTGCAAACAAATGAACTCTGGCTTATTTAAAAATATTACCTTTAAACTACTTTCTAACAAATCTTATAAATATGATATATATATTTATTTATAAACAGGATTTAGCATTAAATACCCTGCAAGTGTTGATAGGTCATAAAATCAAACCAAACCAAACCCAACCAAACCAAACCACAAAAAATTTAAAGGTTTTCCAAAGAAATGTTTTTTTTTTAAATTTGCATTTAAGAAATTTATTTAAACATTTTTGTTTTTTATCCAGATTTTATTTAATCATTGTTTTTTATCCAAATTTTCATCCTAGTTAGCATCAATTCAATGCAATTATTTTATATTTCCAGAGGGAAGAATTATTTTAATTTTTGGGAATTTAAATTCTTTCTGGGTAGTAAGTTTTGTGGTAAGATGGCTTCCCATTGGGTACTGTTGATTTGTCCAATCAATAAGACCCCACCCCCTTGCTTATGAGTAAGAATTTTTTTCATTTAAATCTTATTGGTTCAATCAGAATTAATGTCAAATTTGGTAGCGCTATATCTAACCATTTTTGCTGTAAGTAGAAGGAAGACAGATAAACTCTTTTCACTTATTTATATATATTACCCTAAAACAAATACACTTCTATCAATTTTCTTAAATGATTTTTTTTAAATGGTTCATTTGTTAATTGTGTTTTACCCCATATCAACCCTTGTACCTTATTTAAGGCCAAATCCTATATCTAATTTGTAAACAAATAGTTTGTTGGTAACAATTTTTTAAATGAGCCAAAGCTCTTTTGCTAGCATAGAGTTAAATGGTTTCAAGTATGGAAGAATATTAAGTATTTCTACTTAACCTATAGATGGGACCTAAACAAATACTAACACTTCAAATCAGAATGGACCTGGGAGTAATGGCAATGAAGGGGTAATCCACATTTTTCTAAGCTCCAGGGCTGGTGCTTCATCCTCAAAGTTTAGTGTCATATCCAGAACGCTTGTTTGAAGGTGGAGGATCTTACCCTTCTGCAGAGATGCAGTCAGCATTTTCTGCAGGCCTAGCCAACTGGGCTTCTAAATCAAGGACACCAGGGTTTTTCAATTTCTAAAGGAACATTATACCATCAAAACAGATATTATTTGGTATTATTCATTACCAAAATCTCCAGAAGTCTGTTACCAAAAATATGGATATGTTGCAGTCCAAAAATAAGTACACCCTTAATATATATGCAATGTTATTTTTGGTTCAGTTTTAATGCGGTAGAGTTTGGTCACAAATCATCATCATCATCATCATATCGTGCTGGCAGCATGGATATCCCTGACCCTCTCTCGCCACTCCTCCCTATCGTTCATCGCCCTAGGCAGGTCTTCAGGACAACAACCTGTATCCTCACATAGCTGCTGAATGTACGTTCGTGCTGGTCGTCCTGCTTTTGCACGGCCATGTGTGGGGATCCATAAGAGTAACCGGGACATTGGCCCAGCGGTTAGAGTGTTCGCCAATGGCCCGGGAGACCTGGGTTCAATCCCAGGTCGAGTCATACCAAAGACTTTAAAAATGGAACTTGATACCACCTTGCTTAACACTCAGCATTATAAGGTACGGTTCAAGGGTAAAGTGGAGCAATCCTGGGAATGGAGTAGCGCCCTCCCCTACACCTTGGTGTAGTAGCTATCGAAAAGGGAGCCTTCGGGTCACCCTCGACTATGGTCGCTAACTTTACTTACTTTACATCTCTTATGAGTTCATCTCTGCTTCTTCAGCAATGTCCCGCATCTTTGATTTAGAAGTGAATTCTCACTCAAAAAATTTGTCTGAGTGTACTTCTTTATGGGTAATAATGTATTCACTAATCTTTCCCTGGCACATGGTCATTTATTTATGGGTAATTCTGTATGCATATAAATCAATGTGCATTTATTGGTTTTTATTAAACAAAATTTTATGCACTGCAAAGGTAAGAATGGGGAACACCAAGTGAGAATCAAACTCACTACAAGTGTCATGATTCATAGCTTTCCAGCGCACAGTGAGAATAAAATTCTCAACAATAGTTGTGGCCTGTGAGACTAGTTTACTAACAAACAGTAACAAGTGGACCATTATAGAATCAAATCAGATATCAATTGGCACTAATTATTACCAATAATCTACAGGGTTAAAACTTTGTAATGAAAAAATATTGGGCAAGAGGGGAGTCCATATAATGTGGTGGTTTGGTTTAGTTTGATGGTATATCAACCATTGTAGGTTATTTGATACCAAATTCTCTTTATATATATATATATATATATATAAGATTTGGTTTGGTTTTGTTTTATAGCAAATCAACCATTGTAGGCTATTCATTGCCAATTCCTCTTCATACATATATATTAGATATATAAGATTTGGTTTGGTTTGGTGGTATATCAACCATTGTAGGTTATTTAAAGCCAAATCCTCTTTATACATATATATTAAATATATAATATTTGGTTTGGTTTTATGGCTTATCAACCATAGTGCGTTATTAATACCAAATCCATTTTTATACATATAAACTGTTAAACACAAAGAACTCAGACTTTAACTCTCTGCATACAGAGACACCTTTTTTACACGCCTCTTCTTACACTTGCACATAAACCAATATGGCCATTTGTTTACTTCCTGTCATCCCATAATGCCTTCTCTTCTCGAGAGTATCAGGGGAGATAATTGCTCGTCCCGTAAGCCAAGATAGAATGTTAACACTTCCCTGCTTTTCTTTCTGGTACTGAGGTGGGACATTTTAGGAGGTAACATCAAATGGCTGTCTGCAGGGAAAAAGAAAAAGACAGTTGAACAAAGATTTAAGACTGCATACTTGAAAATTAGACAGATGATTCCTTGGGTTCAGATATGAATTGGAGAATTTTGAAGGAGGGGACTCCCTTTTTTGTTAAGCTATCCGCAATTTGTTTGTCAGTGGGTATCCATGATATCTCTGCAATTTCTTCTTTGCAGAACGTTGTGCATGGCAAATAACTTTTGCAACCAAATCCTCTTTATTCCAATTCTCTTTCTGATTCATAGTTTCACTCATTTTGTCATCAACTGCAGCATTGTATTGTCCACAAGAAATAGATCCTTTTCCCGGAGTACAAATTGTTTCTCTTCTATGAACATCAGGAGATAAAAAGTTGCATTCTAGAGTAGGTAATGATTTCATCCCATTCTTGCAGATTTTTGCTGATGTAGGATTATTGAGATCAACAAGCTGACTCTGCACTAATGGCTTTCTGTTTGTACACTTGGCCTTGTTTCTTTCCTTGGGTGCTGGCTTATACAAGGACATTTTAGAAATCCCAGAATTTGAACCACTGGTTTCCGACGCCATATTAAAATTTCCAACAATAAGTTTGGGTTCAGTCTTTTTGTAACGAATGCATAGTTCACATGAATTTGGGAGTGTCTGCAAAATTTTTATAAATTCAGGATTTGTCACTCCTGCATTTTTAACTGAGTCACACAATTTCTTACTACTAGGATGATTAAATTGTCTATGTAACTTTGTTGCAATTTTAATTTTTTTGGCCGTATTTTTAGAAGAGATTTCTTTAATAAAAGGCATGTGTTTGAACTTACGTTTGTCTGGTAGAGGTCTGGTAATAGGAATGTAGTAATGTCCAGACGATGTGCAGCTTAATGGAATTTTCTTTTTTAACATCGTAACAGTGTCATCTTCAAAATTGAGGCAAGTTCCAGCCTTTTTCATGGCGTCTTTACTCAGGAGGAGTGGTAAGTCAGAGTTCACCACATCAGTGATAATACTGACTTCAATATCAGCGATAACACATGGTAGAATCACCTTGTAGAGTGAGTTCAGTTTATTTCCATCGCCGAATTTAAAGGTTCTCACTCCTTTTCTTTTTACTATTTTTTTCTTTTGTGCCGTCCGTTAATGTTTCAAGGAAACATTTATACCATTTTGTTCCACAAACGGTGCTGGATGCACCACTATCTAGAACCGCAGAGCCAAGTGTCTCACCCAAAAAAAAGTCTCCGCCATTCTTACGTTTTTGCTGACTCATTAAGACCACGTGCGACACGGATAAATCTTCCTCTATTTCGACACCATCTTTCTTCCTGCTACTATAACCATAAGGACAATCATAAGACCAGTGAAACCTGCAGCCACAATTAAAACATACTGCAATGTTACCTGTTTGGTCTCGCGGATTTAACTTCTTTTTGTTCGTGGAGCGTGTTTTATTCTTATATCCCTGTCGTCTTCCAGCGCTGTTTATCTTTTCTCGCGAATTATTTAAACGCAAATCACGTCGATATGAGGTGCGGCCATAATATACTGCAGTAGGGTCCATTTGGTTATCTTCCGTATAGTTAACAATATCCATTTCAGTTTTTTTTACGACAGGTGAAGTATTGGGTGATGAATCGCTAGAAGAATGTCCATGCATAATCTTCCGTAACTGTTTCGACATGGAAGATAGCGTTAATTTGCTGACTGTAGCTTTGACCAATTTCTCGTTATCGGGGTGATATTGGCACTCTTTAGTGCTCTGAATGCGAGTACAGGTTCTGGTAAAAGAATGGTAAAGTCTTTTAATTTGGCAACATGTCGGCCAAATTCAATCAAAAAATCTTCTAATGACGTCCCAGGCAGTCTCTGATAATTTTCAAATGTTTCGTATGCTCGAAAGGCAGACTGGTTTATATCTTCCAGAAAAAGTGTATCCAGTTTTTCATATAACTTTTTCATTCCATCCTCAGAATTAAGAACTGCAATGTCTAATTCCAAAACAGCCTCTCTTGTTGTTCCTTCCAATGACAAAAACACCATGAAGGCTCTTTTCGTTTTATCCAGTGAACTGGCTAGTTCCCATATTAACATTTCCTTCCGCCATGTACTGTATTTATATTTAAGCAATGCGGGTGGAGGAAAATACTTAGAAGCCATAGTGTCTTTCAGCTCTGCTACCATTGTTAAACACAAAGAACTCAGACTTTAACACTCTGCATACGGAGACGCCTTTTTTACACGCCTCTTCTTACACTCGCACATAAACCAATATGGCCGTTTGTTTACATCCTGTCATCCCATAATGCCTTCTCTTCTCGAGAGTATCAGGGGAGATAATTGCTCGTCTCGTAAGCCAAGATAGAATGTTAACATAAACAGTTCTATTTCAAACAATTTAATTTAGTTCTATTTGACCCAATCAGATGCTACCACTTTAGTTCTATTTGACCCTGTTAGGTGCAACCACTTCGGGCTAGAGTGGACCTGAGAGTGACGGCAATGAAGGGGTACTTTATATTCCCCAAAGTTCCAGCATTACTAGAACCTCACCGTCAGATTTTTTAGTGTCATATCCAGGCCACTTGTTGGGGAGGATCCTACCCTTCTGCAGAGAAGCAGTCAGTGCCTTCTACAGCCCCATCTAACTGGGCCAATGGTAAAATGGCTGACAGGCTAAGCTGTGACATTGTAGTAAGCAAGTTCAAACTCCAGTCATACTATTGCATTCACTTTCAGACTAATGCCCTCAAGAAAAGTATGAATCCCCCTTATCCTTCTATCTATGGGTTAAATTGTACCACTACTGTTTTTTCTACAAGTATAGCTTTCATGTTAAATAACCTATAAAATCTGAGATAAATAAAAATAGAATAAAATAAAAATAAAATTTTAAAAAATGAATATGTAAAAGTTAGTAAAATTGGCAACCTTAGTCGAGGGTGACCCAAAGGCTCCCTTTTCAATAGCTACTACACATGGTGTAGGGGAGGACACTACTCCTTTCCCTGGATTGCTCCACTTTACCTTTGATTCTTGCCTTATAATGCTGAGTGATAAGCAAGGTGGCATCAAGTACCATTTTTTGAGTCTTTGGTATAACTCAACCTGGGACTGAAACCTGGTCTCCTGGACCATTGGCGAACACTCTTCTCATTAGGCCAATAGCCCGGTTTATATAGCAGTCCTAAAATAAGCTGGTGATGAAGAATGAATTTATAATATTAATGCTTAAGATCCCCTACTGATATTCCAAAAGTAAAGCCTTCTATATATTTTCTTAGATACAAGAATATAAAAACAGTTTGAACAAGTTTTTCGTAACAGAACACTAATTTTCAATGTAGCTACCATAACCGATTATATATTTCATTTCAGTTATAAAGTAGCCAATGGGGTCAAACTCACTAGAAGTGGTCTTGGCTGGTGTGATTAGCTTGCTAATGCACAGTGAGGGTCATTCACACTATAGAGGCTGTGACCAGTGAGGCTAGCCTGCCAAATCACAGTGAGTGGTATTCACTGTTTGGGCTTTGATTGTGTCCGTATTTCCATAATGTTGGTGGATGAAAAATGACTTGGACAATGAATACAGCAGGTCAAATAGTCAGGAAATGAAAGCATTGTGTAAATTGTCCTAAGCATTGTACTCGTCGAAATAAACATTTTCTCTGCCAGAGCAAGCCAATGGCCAATAAGATATGTAGATTGAAATCCAGTATAAGTGCACACACACACCTTTCTCTGCCCCCAGTATTATTTTAGTCACTATTATTCACTGATCAGATGAACTGATTTTGTGTTTGACATTGTCAGATCAATTATTTAAGAAAAGCAAAATGAATCCAATCAAAATACAGCCTAAAATAGCCATTTCCTGTCACATTCGTATTTAGTTGGATGCAGTTGCTTTTCTAACACTGCGATTGGGAAATTTTATGAGGAACATTTTGATAGTAAAGCTGCCAGTATTTAGTTTCAAAATGATGCCTACAAAATTCCTCACGTACAGGTGTATAGACAGTAATTAAATCCTGACTGATAAAAATGAAATTTTCGAAGTAACTTGTTCTTCCCTGTTATTCCAGTTATATTAGATTTTCAGTCTCACCAAATGATTATTCAGATAGTGGTTGACTCCAACATTTTGCTTAAAAATTATATCTTCAAAACCATATGACAGATACTAGTAGAGAATAATAAGTTAAAGTAAAGTTGGTGACCTTAGTCAAGGGTGACCTGAAGGCTCCCTTTTCAATAGCTACAACACCAAAGTGTAGGAGAGGGCACTACTCCATTCCCTAGATTGCTCCACTTTACCCTTAATCCTTACCTTATAATGGTGAGGCATCAAGTATCATTTTTTGAGTCTTTGGTATGACTTGACCTAGGATTGAACCCTGGTCTCCCGGACCATTGGCAAACACTCTACTCCTTAGAGCAAATTTTCAGCTACTGAATACTTATTTTCCACATAGCAACCACCACAATGTATTTCATTTAAATTATAAAATAGCCAATGAGGGTGAAACTCAATATAGTGGTCTTGGTGTTGTATACTGTGATGACAGAGAAGCACAACACTTCACTATATACAAATATAACTCACACACTTTATCCTCAAAGGGATTAAAGATTCTGTGGTGTGTGAGAGACTGCAATACTGACCCATGACTTCTCTTGACATTATCTTTAAGCCCCCACTTAGCACTTCTTCTGCTTCTTGGCCTGTGGATACTCAACCAGAGGTTGCTGCTGCCCCTGCAGTCCACTCTCTGTGACTGCAAGCTGGGTCTGATATAAGACTCACACTGACTCCAACTGACTCGGACTTTCATACAGGCATCTGCATATAACATTTCATAACACCCACGATTTCTGATCGACCACTTGACTGCTTCTGCTTATTGATACAAATAAATCTCTAATTGACGGCTCGGTCAAGGGTCAATATGCAACATTGGCCTGTGAGACTAATTTGTCAAGGAACAGTGAAGAGAAAAACACACGGTAGCCAACATACAGTACCGGTAAAACTCACTGTAGTGGTCTTGGCCTGTAAGACTTCTTTGCTGACACACAGTGAGGGTGCTTGCTAACGAAAATCAAGATTCTGGATTCAAGACAAGGAAGAGGATTGTTGTGAGTAACACTTGTTATTTTATTATGTTAACTGTCAACTGTATAAACTGACTCTATCCTCTGCAGGTGTTATATTTTGACCTTCGACCCGGCCCAAAAATACTATTCCAAGGTAATACACCGGAAGGAAGTGACACATTCCAATGGCCAGTAATCGAAAGAGATCGCGTGGGCGGATTAAGGCTTATGAGGTGGGACAAGGTGACGGTTCCATTGTGCCATTACAGTCATGCACCAGAAGAGAGTAACCTCTGAACTGCATGACAGTTATTTCCGCTTGTTGACGATTAAACATCCAATTCAAAGATCCAGTAGGCAATCGTGTGGGCGTTGAGTTATTATTTAACTCAGTTGAGTTTGGGTCCCAGAGCAGTTGCCAGCAGACTTCCAGACAGTAGAGACCAGATGTGGTAGGGAAAGCCACACCCGACTGAGGGGGCACTCGGAAAACCCCCGATGCAGTTGCCAGCAGAATTCCAGACAGCTAGAGACCAGATGTGGTAGGGAAGTCCACACCAGACCGAGGGGGCCCTCGGAATCCCCTGATGGAGTAGACCCCAACATCAGGAGAACAATAAAGACACAACGTGACGGTCATAACTGTGGGGTCAAAATATGAAGTTTATGTTCGGTCTCCAGCATCCTCTCGCATGCAACCCTTAAACAACCCTTTTCAAACCCTACAAATAAAGTGAGAGGTAAATGTTGTTAAAGAAGTCTTCCTGTGTCTTCCTTCCTGTCGTTTCTTCATGCATCCTTGATGCGTCGTTTATCATTGTGTCAGTATTTATCCAGTATATATATGTATGCAACACAGGGAGATCAGACTCCCCTCACCCCATAAAATGAGGTGTTAGACAATGAGGTATCACACAAAACTGTATTTGATGGTGAGGCTCTAGTTCTGAAGCCCAAGAGAGTGTGTAGTACTTCTTCATTACTATTACTCCCAGGTCCACTCTAACCTAGAGAGGTAGTAAAAGTTAGGGTTCAATTAATGGGCCAATTAGATCTATTTAAAAATTATTAGTATTTGATTGGAATACTTGATGCAATACAAGTCGAAATTATTTGTATCAAGAATAGTTAATTGAAGTTAAAACCATTTACTTAGAATTATTTTTAATCACTTGAAACCATATAACTGTGCCCAAACAAATGACAATTATTAAATAGAAACAATTGCTTGAAATCATGCAACTATTATTATTAGATAGAAATACTTGAAACCATACAACTGTGTGCTAATTATTAGTGTTTGGTAAGTATGCTAGCTATTGTATAACTGTGCAAAAAAACTACCCTAAGAATACTTGTATATGTATGAATATATACATGTGTGTGCTTATATATCTGTGTATGAATATGTGTGTTTGTATGTATAGACATATATATATATATATATATATGTGTGTGTATACATTTATATATATATATGTATACTTTCATACACATATGTGTGTGTGTACATGAACTTAAAATGGCTTATCAGTGTAATGGTTTGAGTGTTTGCCAATGGCCTGAGAGACTGGGGTTTAATCCCAGGTCTAGTCTCACCACAGACTCAAAAAATGGTACTTGATACCTCTTTGCTTAACATTCAGCATTATAAAGTATGGATCAAGGGTAAGTGGAGAAACCCAAAGAAAAGAGTAGTGCCCTCCCCTACACCTTGGAGTAGTAGCTATTAAAAAGGGAGCCTTCTGGTCACCCTTGACCATGGTCAGCCAACTTACTTAGATGAACATATATGTGCATGTATATATTTTCTTTTATATATATATATATATATATATATATATATCTGTGTGTGTATGTGTGCATATATCATCATCATCATTATCAGGTCATATTGCTAGTGTGGATTTCCCTGAATCTCCCTCACCATTTGCCCCTATTATCTATCGCTCCCAGCAGATCTACCTGACTACCACCTGTTTCTGTATACGGCTGTTGTAGGTTCCAGGGATGCTGGAACTTTGGGGAATGTGAAGCACCCGCCATTGCCATTGCTCCCAGGTCCATTCTGGCCCAGAGTGGTAGCACCTGGTAGGGTCCTATCTATGGGTTAAATAGAACTAGACTGCAGATTTCTGCTAAACTGAATTATTTGAATTAGAACTGTTTGACTAAACTGAATAGCTTGAAATAGAAATATTTTTGACAATTAAACTGTGTACTCATGCTAAACTGAATTGTTTAAAAAAACTGACTATTTGTATAAAAATGGATTTGGCATTAAATACCCTACAAAGGTTGATATGCCATAAAACCCAAACAACCAACCAACCACAGTAAAATGTAAAAACAGTTCTATTTCAAACAACTCAGTTTAGCATAAGTCAACAAAGTTAAATGGTTCCAATTATTGCTATATATCACTAACAATTCAATTAAACATCAGTCATTTGTTAACACACAGTTAAAGGATCAAACAGTTCTATTTCAAACAATTCAGTTTAACATTTGTTTTTCAGACATTTGAATGTAAAAACAGTTAATTTCAAACAATTCAGTTAAGTGTAATTACACAGTTTAGGTCTGTTTGACTCATAGATAGGACCCTATCAGGTTCTACCACTCCAAGCAAGAGTGGACAGGGGAGTGATGGCAATGAAGGGGTACTCTGCATTCCCCAAAGCTCCAGCATTACTAGAGCCTCACCATTTGATTGTTTTATGTCATATCCAGGTTGGTGGGAAGTCTTACCTCTCTGCTGAGATGTAGTGGTGCATTCTACAGCCCCAGCTGACTGGGCAATATAAATATGTGGGTTTATTAGTATACATAAATACATATATATCTAAATGTATATATATATATATATATATATACACACATGGTATGTATGAGTGGCATTGTAGAAGTGACAGAAATTTGCAGTATGATGTATTTTACTTCTATGTAACTTGTTTTTTTTATTTGACTTTGAAGATGAGATACGTTCAATACAAATTGCGGATGCTGGTTCGTTAAACAGCTAGCTGATTAGAAAATACCAACCTATGATCCTTCATATCCTTTTAAAAATCAAGCAAAAATAAGACATTTTGAAGGGAAACATTTGCAAAATAAATTGATGGTTAAGCAGTCCAAGAAATAGCAAGTAATCATGGTTAATGGGCGCATCATGCAATTAGTGTGGAGGAATTGGATAGTTATCATCGTTCCTTAATTGTCTTGGATTGAAGGCTAAAATTTTCAAGTGTTGATTTGTTCAATCTGAAAGCTTAATAAGATTATCCAGGGGCTTCCACTTAGCTGTTTCAGACTTAAATTGAGAAAGAGATTGGAAAAGAATAGCTAGATGGAGAAATTGACTGAGATAGCTAGAGGGGACCTAAATAGATTGAGATAGATTGATAGATCTGAATATAGTTTGAGAGATTGGTAGATCTGAACATACTGAGATAGATAGATCATAATAGACTTAGATAGATAGATAGATAGATAGATAGATATAGACTGATTGATAGGTAGATCAGAATAGACTGAGATAGATGGATTAGAATAAACTAAGATTGATAGATTGATAGAAATAAAATGGGATAGGTAGATAGATAAATAGATAGATAGATAGATAGATAGAACAGGGTATACTAAGATAGATAGACATGAATAGACTGAGATTGATAAATGGATTGGGATAGAGTGAGATAGATGTATAGATTGAAATAAACTGAGTCAGCAAGATAGATCAGAATAGACTGAGATAGATAGATAGATAGATAGATCAGAATAGACTGAGATAGATAGATAGATAGATAGATCAGAATAGACTGAGATAGATAGATAGATAGATAGATAGATCAGAATAGACTGAGATAGATAGATAGATAGATAGATAGATAGATAGATCAGAATAGACTGAGATAGATAGATAGATAGATAGATATATAGATCAGAATAGACTGAGATAGATAGATAGATAGATAGATAGATCAGAATAGACTGAGATAGATAGATAGATAGATAGATAGATAGATAGATAGATAGATCAGAATAGACTGAGATAGATAGATAGATAGATAGATAGATAGATAGATCAGAATAGACTGAGATAGATAGATAGATTAGAATAGACTGAGATAGATAGATAGATAGATAGATCAGAATAGACTGAGATAGATAGGTAATTTGGAATAGACTGAGATTGATAGATAGATCGGAATAGACTGAGACCTTCTTGTCTCAGTCTATTCTGATCCATCTATCAATCTGAGTTGAGATCGGAATAAAGTGAGGTAGATAGATCAGAACAGATTGAGATAGATGGGTAAATAAATAGGAATAGACTGACATAGATAGGTAGATTTGAATTGACTAAGACAGATAGATCTGAATAGACTGTGATGGATAGATAAATAGATTCTCTTCATAAAAAAAAACAATCCATCAAAAGATAGTAAAAATATTTTATAATATCAGTAGACATTTTTTATACCCCCTACCCTACTCACATTCTTCATTCTGTTCTTCTTATCTGTTCTGGTGAGATATGTAATCACCACCGGAACGTTTTAAATAAGGGACTGTGTCACCGGTCACCGAATATAAGAGAAGAACAGAGAGACTCCCCGGACTGAACACGATAAATACTATACATTCTCTCTCTGTAAATATTACAATAAACTTAATTTCTTTATTTAAACCTATAGTACATATTCATTCCTTTATTTCCTTCATGGAATACTATCTCTTGATTATACCTATATTATTGCCACCACAGGATATATCAATTGGCGACGAAGACGAAATACAAACTCAGTAAATTCATTTACTAAAAAAGCAGTTAAATGTCAAAACAGTTCAATTTCAAACAATTCAGTTGAGCATAAGTATACAGTTTCAATGTCAAAAACAGTTCTAAATCAAACAATTCAGTTTAGCATAAATAAATACATAGCTTAGTTCTTTTTAAAAGTAGTTCTATTTCAAACAGTTCAGTTAAGCATAAGTATGCAGTTTCAATACCAAAATCAGTTCTATTTCAAGCTATTCAGTTTAGCATACGTACACAGTTTAGTTCTATTTGACCCATAGATAGAACCCTATCAGGTGCTGCCACTCCAGGCTAGAGTGGACCTGGGAGCAATAGCAATTAAGGGGTACTCTGCATTCCTCAAAGCTCCAACATTACTAAAACTTCAGCATCAAATTTGTTATGGTGAGATATGTAATCACCACCGGAACGTTTTCAATAACGGACCGTGTCACCGGTCACTGGAAATAGGAGAACAGAGAGACCTCCTGGACTGAACACAATAAATACTGCACATTCTCTCTCTGTAAATATATTCAATAAACTTACTTTCTTTATTTAAACCTATAGTACATATTCCTTTATTTCCTTCACGGAATACTATCTCTTGATTATACCTATATTATCGCCACCACAGGATATATCATTATCCTTACACCAGACAAAGTTCTATAAATGACTATAGATATGATAAAGTTATGTGGAAAATATTTCAGCTCCTGGTAAAACTAGTTTTGATTTGTTCTAGTGTTCATACAAATAGGCTGCTTTTAATGATCTGTTGTCATAGCCTGAAGCTGAGGCATTGCGTAGTCTTGACGAATGTTGCCAGAGACTAAGATGAATTAGACAACATTGAATTCATAGGAAAGGAAAAAGAAAAAAAGTCAGACAGGTGGTCACAGACAAAAAATCCCACTTTCTTTATTACTGTTTTTAAACCTTCCTCTGGACCTGTCTAAAATGTAAAATTTTGAGCCGATGAAGGAAATGTTAAATCGTAGCCTACCCCAACTAGATTTTCAGCTATTTTTGAGTCAGGAGTCCAAGGAGAGAGTCATGGAAGGATCAGGATTCTAAGGGTTAGAAATTATTTCAAAACTAGTTTGCCTGCTGATCTGTGTTAGAGAAGCATACATGTATGGATACGAAGGAGTTAAATTTCATTTATTTTAATCTGTCCATTCACTCTTGCCTTATTGTGATGCACGCAAAATCCTAATTACAAATGTAAGTAGTTACAATGGTATCAATTAATTTACAGAGCTTTGGAATAAACACCCACACCTCTTCCCATTTTATTAAAAACTTGGTTCAACCTGAAATTTAACTTATTCCTTGTCTGCTGCTGTTTACTAACTGATTGGCCCTTTACAGAAATCCCTCACTCATTTATGGAACTGTTTATTGTATCCATTGTGGGAATTCACATTATTGATCCCTTGTAATCGGTCACACAGCGGGGCACCAGGTTTACTGATGTTGGAAGGTGCCCACTTCATTACAAAGTGGCTCTCTTCACTCTTGGTAGACTAGAAGTCAAATGTTCTGGCAAACAGATAGGAATCAAAATGTGTATCTATCCAGACATCATGTTGAAATGAAAAGTCCAAAGGAACTGATTTTGACTGAGAGCTTCAATATAGAGTTGTCAGCTAATATCCCAGATCATTTGAGGCCAGTAGAAGACACGAGATAGTGACATATGACATTTCTGAGAGAAAGGATTGAAGAAAGAAAGAAAGAAAGGGGATTAGAAAAAAGAAAGAAAAATCGAGACAGAAAGGAACAGATGAGTGATTGATTGTTTTTAATGGCATGTCAACTCATCTAGGGTTATTTTATGCCTAGAGGTTAGGGAATTGTGTTCATTATGCATTCATATTTACATTTTTTGTATAGTTGTTCCAGAAGAGTTTTTTTTTTTCCAAACATTTCTATTGAATATAGATAATTTTTAAACAAATCTGTTTGGCCCATTGATGAGGCTTGATCAGGTATTACCAGTCCAGGGTTGAATGAACATTAGAATACTCTCTAAATCTCCAGAACTGAAACCTCACCATCAGATGCAGTTTAGGACCAAATTCAAGACAACCCATTTCAAAAAAAGAAAGAAATAATGGTGAAAAAGAAAGGAAGGGTGGAAGAAACACATAAAAGGTCAATGAATAGATAAAAGTTCTTACCCTCACCCAGATTTTAGATCTGTTGTACACTCACCCTTGTATGAGCTTCAACTGAACAGAAATGAAGACAGAAACCTGAATTACCATGACTAGAAAATCAAACAACTACTGCATGTGATATACGGAACCACTGGATAGCTGTTTTGACTTTTTTAGATCTCATCAGCAATTTATACCATGATCTCCCCCCATTGGAGATAGTGGTAGAGTTTCGGCTCTGTATTTTGTGGTCGTTAGCTCACTGTCCACAATCGACCACAGAATGCAGAGCTGAAACTCTACCACTGAGCTACTGGTTCACATCGCACACAACCAATGCTAAATTAATTAGTCATGGCAAATGTGTGGCTAATTAATCTGACGTATCTTGTAGATATGTCCGTATTTTTTACTGAAAACGTGGTCACCTCCAGGATTACATCTTCCCAAGAGGACTGGAGATACGCATCTATGTAATCATAACCTTATAGGCTACAAAATAAATGTACATTTTTTTTTTAAGTAGAGGAATTATATTATAAATTGAATTACAAAAAAAATGTATAAGTTTTGTTCTAGTTTTATAAGAAGTGGCTGTGTTTTGGATGAGGCTAAGAACTTTTTGAACAACTTATATATACAAAAGTTTGGATAGTAGAAACCCTGTGGCAACTATATTTGGTGACTATGGGATCATCAGCTATTGGTAAATAGCAGGGCAAACTAAGTTTTTTTATCCTTGGTTAGGCAAACAGTCTAGGAGAAGGAAAACTCTGAATTAAACCTGTTAAACTCCACTTTAAAAAATTGACTTTGTGTCACATCCTGCTCATAGTAGTGGGGTTGGGTAAATACAGACTATGTAATAATCAGACTTTCTTTGAAATGAAGAACAAAAATGCTTTTGATCTTATAAAAGTTGTAACAGAAAAGGTTAGACCCATATTTATCATATAACAAGCTTTATTTTAGCTTTTAACCATTGGCAAACACTCTACCCACTAGGCCGGTACACTTCTATGTTCATAGAATCTTGCTAAGATATATATCAAAATTATTTCATTAAAAAATATTTTTTTGTTCTTTTCCCAATTTTTTCCTTCCTTCTTTCCTTTCTTTTCTCTTTCATTCCTTTTTTATTTCACTCAATTTTTTCTTCTTTTTTTTTTTGCAATCTTTTCCTTCTCTCTTTCTCTTTCCTCATTTTTTCATACTCTCCTTCTTTCATTTTTTTTTCAGTTTACATAACTTAAATTTTCCTTTTTTTTTATTAATTTACTTTACTTAAACTTCATCCTAAATTTGTGAATGAGTTTCCTGGCTTGAGAATTCTTTTTATAACGTATTGGTTATAAGGGAGTGTTGGGGGAGTGTTGGTTCAATACAAGAAACCAAACTGATATCTACCACACACACTCATGCACACACACACACACACACACACTCATATATTTACCCAACCCTTCCGCACAAGCAACATGCAGCACAAGGTCAGTTTTTAAGTAGAGTTCAACTGGTTTAAATCCAGAATTTTCTTTCTCCTAGACTGGTTGCCATACCAAGGTTAAAGAACCCAGTCTGCCCTACTATTTATCCATAGCTGGAGGGAGAATAATTAGATTTGTACTTGTACCAAGTGGAATGCATGCCGCCTCATCCAAGATTTGAACTTGGGTGACGATGTCCATTTCCTATGGTGGTTACCGTTACACAACAAGCACCTTATTCACACATACAGATGCACACTTTTCATTGTTATAATGCCACCTTGTTGACAGTTAATAAAAAAGGGAAGTAATTATTTCTTGAGATGCTACATATTTCTGTATTTTGGCAATAACAACACTACATTAGTTTTCATTTTCTTTTTCTTTCCTCCTCTCTGTCTATTTAATGTAACTTTTTCTTTTTTTTTTTTCTAGCTAATTTGTTCTGCCTTTATATTCAGTTCATGTCTTCCTTTCACCTTCTCTCTCACTCTCTTGTTTCTTTCATATCTCTCATCCTTTCTTTCTCACTCATCCTCTCATTTTCTCACTCTCTCATCCTCTTATTTTCTCTCCCTCATCCTCTTATTTTCTCTCCCTCTCCATCACCTCACTTTCTCTATTCCTCTCTGTTTCGCTCATCCTCTCACTCTCACTCATCCTCTCATTTTCTCTCTTTAGTTCTCTCGCTCTCTCTGTCTTTTTCTCTCTTTCACCTTCTCTTGTCCTCTCTCACTTTCACTGTCTGTCTGTCTGTCTGTCTCTCTCTCTCTGTTGTTTTCTCTCATCCTCTCACTCTCTTTCATCTTCTCACTTTCTCATGTTCTCTCTCTTGTCCTCTAACTTTCTCTCTCATCCTCTCACTTTCTCCTCTACCTTGCTCTCTCTCTCTCTCTGTCTCCCTCTCCCTCCTACTTTCTCCTCTTTTTCTCACTTTCTCTTGCTCTCTCTCTTGTCCACTCATTTTCTTACACTCTCTTTCTCTCATCCTCTCACTCTCTCACTTTCTCTCTCATCCTCTCTCTTTAGTTCTCTCACTCTCTCTGTCTCTCTTTCTCTTTCACCTTCTCTTATCCTCTCTCACTTTCACTGTCTGTCTGTCTTGTTTTCTCTCATCCTCTCACTCTTTTTCCTCTTCTCACTTTCTCATATTCTCTCCCTTGTCCTCTAACTTTCTCACTCTCTCTCTCATCATCTCACTTTCTCCTCAACCTTGCTCTCCCTCTCTCTCTTACTTTCTCCTCTTTTTGCTCACTTTCTCTTGCTCTCTCTTTTGTCCACTCATTTTCTTACACTCTCTTTCTCTCATCCTCTCACTTTCTCTCCCATCCTATCACTTTTTTACTCTCTCTCTCATGTTCTCTCATTTTCTCTTTTTCACTTTTTTCCTTTAATGTCTTTCTCTACGTTAATTATTTTCTTTTTATCTTTTTTGTCTTTCATTTTTTAGTTTTTTCTTTCTTTTTTTTCTCTATGTTTTTTCTTCTAATTCTTCACTGATTTTCATTTTTTTTTCCCTATTTGATTTCTTTCTCTTTCCTTCAGTTTTTCTTTCTTTTTTTCTTTCATTTTTCCCCTATTTGATTTTCTTCACTTTCTTTCAGTTTTTCATTCTTTCTTTCTTCCTTTTGTTTCATTTTTCCCCTATTTGATTTCCTTCTCTTTCCTTAAGTTTTTCTTTCTTTCTTTCTTCCTTTTGTTTTTTTCCCTATTTGATTTTCTTCTCTTTCCTTCAGTTTTTCTTTCTTTTTTCTTTGATTTTCTTCTCTTTCCTTCAGTTTTTCTTTCTTTTTTTTCTTTCATTTTTTTCCCTATTTGACTTCCTTCTCTTTCCTTCAGTTTTTCTTTCTTTCTTTCTTCCTTTTGTTTTTTTTTCCCTATTTGATTTTCTTCTCTTTTCTTCAGTTTTTCTTTCTTTTTTCTTTGATTTTCTTCTCTTTCCTTCAGTTTTTCTTTCTTTTTTTCTTTCATTTTTTTTCCCTATTTGACTTCCTTCTCTTTCCTTCAGTTTTTCTTTCTTTCTTTCTTCCTTTTGTTTTTTTTTCCCCTATTTGATTTTCTTCTCTTTCCTTCAGTTTTTCTTTCTTTCTTTCTTTCTTTCTTCCTTTTGTTTTTTTCCCTATTTGATTTTCTTCTCTTTCCTTCAGTTTTTCTTTCTTTCTTTCTTCCTTCCTTTTGTTTTGTTTTTTTCCTATTTGATTTCCTTCTCTTTCCTTCAGTTTTTCTTTCTTTCTTTCTTCCTTTTGTTTTTTTTGTTTTTTTTTTCGTATTCCCTCTCTAAATTTAAAAAAAAAATTCTTTTTCAAGTCTGGATACTTTTTTTACTTATGTTATTGAAGACCTCTACCATTTAGTCTGAGATTTAGAAAGGAGTTATGGTCAACATTCCCAATCTACTGACTGGTCTATAAACAGAACAGAATGAATACATCTCTGTAACGGACCACTGCCCTTTTTGAAAAGCTTAGAATATACTGACTGTATTCTTTGTACAGAAGTAAGTCTCGCTCTTCCCATAGAAAAGACTGTGAATGATGATCCTGGGTTTGATACTAGACTGCATCCAATGGTCAGCTTTCAGTTCTGGAGAGTTGATTAACCTTTTCTTTGCCATTATTTCTTTGTCCACTCTGACCTGGCAGGGTAGAACCTGTTAGATTGATTGATTTTAGTGGCATATCAACCTGTCTGGAGTTATTTTATTTCTAGTGGTTAAAGAACCACTTTCATGATATGTTTATACTTACATTATTGTGTTGTTTCAAAGATGTTTTTTTTTGCACACAGTCCTAACAAATAATTTTCAAACAGCTCTGTTGGACTTATAGACAGAACCATAACAGGTTCTACCACTCTGAGTTAAAATAGACCTGGAAGTAATGATAATAAAAGGATACTCCACATTCTCAAGTAATTATTTCTATTTAATTCATATAGGCAGGGAAAAGAAAAAGAAAAAAAAAATTAATTAAATTTAAAATAATCATTAAATTATTAAAAATATGTGGAAACTTGCAGAAGCTCCTGATAGGAATAGGGGCATCGCATGCACAAAGAAAAGGAACCGTCCCGATAAAAGAAAGAATCTCGTTCTCTTTCAGTAGTGACCAGAGGAGTGACAATGCCTAAATCTTTCTTGCTACTACTACTTTCCACTAGTAACAGCCGTCTCTTTTACCAATGACCCATGACTAAAAACACCAAATAATAGACTTGTCAGAATCACAATTTAAGACACCATATAACAGACTTCAAAAGTACAATTGAAAAGCACAGGATTTAGACACATCTCCCAAAGGTATCTAATACGTTGTTAACACCTTGAACACCAAATTTGGACATATATACCCAAAACCGATATTGTCGTTGAACTCAGAAATAAAGGCAAAATATAAAAGATATCTTCGTCTCCTATCTTTTACTATCTTCTTCTTTCATATAATTCTTTTGCAGCCTTCATATCCAAGAAGTTAAACCAGAAAGATAATCTGGGGTAAGAATGGAATAACCCAGAATGGAGTTAGATAACAAACAACTACATAAATCACCTCAAGACCTCATATATGGTTTCAATTGCCTTATAATAATTCTTAGTAAACAATTATAGGTTTAAGTAACCATTCATAATATAAATAATTTTCCGTAAAAGTGCATCATATATTCCTACCGATTAAAAATAATTTTCAAAGAGATCGATTTGACTCATTGATGAGATCCTAGCAGGTATTACCACTTTAGTTCAGAGTAGACCTGGGAGTAATGGCAGCAATACTCTATTGGTCCAGTAGATCTCTTAGAAATTATGAAGTATTTACCGAATCAAACTTGTGTGTTGCATACAGCAAAGAAAGACAACAATGCTGATGTAACAGAAATATATACTGCTTCTTTTCTTTTTTTTATTACCTGAAATGTACATATGGGTTGAGTAAGAGAGAGACGTAGATGGCTGAAATGCACTAACAGAGGTTCATTAGTGTGGTTTTTCTGGGAAACCTCTGCCTTTCTGCTTTGTTCTGCCTGGTCAAAATCTTCCATGGTTTATATACTTTTCTGGACACCTACACGACCCTTGTGGTCACACATCCTGCCTCTGCATTGCATGTGGACACATCTCCTGTCTAGTATGTCACTCACACAACTTATGTGTTACTTCCGCTAAGGAAATACCTGCGTTCTTTTTACTTTAGGAAACAGGTGTATATCATGTTATGCCACCTGTGCAACTTACTCAGCATGTCAAAAGAGTTTCCTGGTTGATATCTGTAGAAGTCACTGCGTTGACATGCAGAATAAACAACTCTAATAACAATACATACCGGCTCAGCAGTCCCAGCTAGCATCCAGCTGGCAGACAAAAATAAAACAAGCCTGTAACATGACTTAAGCAAGCCAGTATATATATACACTCATACACCCATTCCCTGGGCCAGCAACATATCACTGTCCAGAGAATGGACTTAGCCACTTGCGAATAATGGAATGCCCCAATGTCCATATAATCTCACTTCAACTCGTAATGCATCGCTTTATGAAAGAATATGAAAATGGATTTTTTGACCATATACAATTGGAGAAGATAAGTGATAAACTGATTTTAGTATAAAATAACCTTGTAGGTGGTTGGTTTCTTTGTTTAATAGCATATCAACCTTTGTGAGTTATTTAATGCCAAAGCCACCCTTTGTGAAGAACTGTAGTGGTACTATTTAACCCATAGCTGGGAGGATAAGGGGGTTAATACCTTTCCCAAGGTTATTTGTCTGAAAGTGAATGTAATAGCATGACTGAAGTTTGAACTCGCTTACTACGATTCTGCTGTCCATCGCTTAAACCATTACACCACGAAGATACCCCCACCTAATAGGAGTTGACGTGCCATGACACTAACTATTACACAAAAATTCACTTAAAAAAATTACCAGAAAACATGCACACCTTGAGGCGGCAGCAAAGTGTATTCCAACAAAACCTAGAACTAAATATAGAGTCCCTTGGGAAACGCTAGTGGTTAGAGAAAAACATGCACTCGTGAAAACTGCCTCCAAAATCTATCGAAAGAACCCAACAAACACAAATGCCCGAAAACTAGAAAAGGCGCAATATCAATTAACAGGAATATATCTAAAAGAACAGGCAGAATACATACAAAATCAGATAGATAAGATTAGAGACTCGGTGGAAGATAGACAATCCATGATAGCCTGGCAAACAATAAATGAAGTAAGTAGAAGGAAGAGCACAGCTAAAGCTAAATTGAAAGCTGCAGGCCAACAAGAAAGAGTAAAACTGTGGGAACAGGATTTCAAAAATCTACAAGGAAACCCACCGAAAATAACGGATGAACCGATCACCAGAATAGTAAGCAATTAGACGTTAAACTAGGTCCTTTCACCAAAGAAGAACTCGACTGAGTTCTCAGAAGAATAAAAAATAGGAAAGCTGCAGGGCTAGACGAAATTCCCCCGGAAGTATGGAAGACCAGACAATTCGACGACATACTGCTCCGACACTGCAACGCAGTATACAATCAAAATCCAATAGATGAAGGGATGCATACTCCCCTTCCCTAAAAAGGGGAACCTCGGATTAGCCAAAAACTACCGAGGCATAACACTTACATCCATAGCAGCCAAAATCTACAATGCCCTACTACAAAACCGCATAGAACCCAAAATCGACAACATACTTAGAAAAACCAAAATGGCTTCCGAAGAAATAGATCCACGACCTCACAAATATTAACCGTCCGTAGAATACTTGAAGGTGTACGAGCAAAAAACCTACAAGCGACATTAATATTTGTTGACTTTACCAAGGCTTTCGATTCCATTCACAGAGGAAAGATGGAATAAATCCTACTTGCGTACGGCATACCTAAAGAAACCGTGGCGGCAATAATGATTCTCTATAGAAACACTAAAGTAAAAGTACGATCACCAGATGGAGGCACAGAATACTTCGACATTGTAGCAGGAGTACTACAAGGAGACACGCTGGCTCCGTACCTCTTTATCCTTTGTCTAGACTACGTACTTAGAACATCGATTGACAAAATCAAAGAGAATGGCTTCGAGCTGACTAAGAGAAGAAGCAAAAGGTACCCCGCAAAAACAATCACGGACGCCGACTACGCTGATGACTTGGTGTTACTGGCGAATACGCCTAATCAAGCAGAGACACTACTGCATAGTCTGGAACGAGCCGCAGCTGGCATTGGCCTCCATGTCAATGCACACAAAACTGAATATATGTGTTACAACCAAACGGGCAACATTGCTACACTAGACGGAGCCTCTCTGAAACTAGTAGACAAATTCACCTACCTAGGAAGTAGCGTCTCATCAACCGAAAAAGACATCGACACACGACTGACAAAGGCATGGACAGCTATTGATAGGCTCTCGATCATATGGAAGTCGGACCTAACCCATAAAATGAAACGCAGTTTCTTCCAGGCAGTGGTTGTGTCGATACTGCTATATGGATGCACCACATGGATGCTAACTAAGCGGCTGGAGAGGAAACTAGACGGAAATTACACAAGAATGTTGAGAGCAGTATTGAACAAATCCTGGCGACAACACCCCACGAGACACCAACTATACGGACACTTGCCCCCCATCACGAAAACTATACAAGTTAGACGAACCAGACATGCGGGACACTGCTGGAGAAGCAAGGACGAGCTCATAAGCGATGTACTCCTGTGGACCCCCACATATGGATGTGCAAAAGCAGGACGACCAGCACGAACTTACATACAGCAACTATGTGAGGACACAGGATATAACATTGAAGACCTGCCGGAGGCGATGAATGATAGGGAGAAGTGGCGAGAGAGGGTCAGGGATATCCGTGCTAGCGGCGCGACATGATGATGATGATGATATTGAACAGTCAAAGAATAACAATCTGCAATTTTTGATTAAAAACAAAACAGAAATAAGGTTAAAAACAAGTAAAAAGAAATGTTGTGAAACAGGTTTACTTTGTCTTGGTTTTATAACATATCAACCACAGCAGATTATTTAATGCCAAATCCTCTTATACATATATATTAAGTATATATGAGTTACCTTGGTTGGCTTTAATGGCATATCAACCATTGTTGGTTATTTAATGCCAAATCCTCTTTATACATATATATGAAGTATATATGATTTACCTTGGTTGGCTTTAATTGCATATCAACCATTGTATGTTATTTAATGCCAAATCCTCTTTATAAAGTAAAGTTGGCGACTGTTATCAAGGGTGACCCCAAGTCTCCCTTTTCAATAGTTAAATCCGCTTTAAATGTATAGATTTGTAAAGACATTTTGTTGGTATCATTCTTTAAAGAAGCCTAAGTTTATGCTTTTGAACAGAGTTAAATGGTTTCAAGTATTGCTGTGTATCACCAACAATTCAGTTATACATCAGTCATTTGTTTACACACAGTTAAATGATCAAACAAATGTATTTGTGACTATTCAGTTTAGCATAAGTCATTTGTTTGGACATTGTTTAAATGTCAAACAGAGAGAGAAAGACATAACATTTTAAAATGAACCTGATCTATTTTTCCTCCCAGTCAAATGGTTTCAAATATTGCTATGTATCACTAACAATTCCCTTAAACATCAGTCATTTGTTTACACACAGTTAAATGATCAAACAAATGTATTTCTAACAATTCAGTTTAGTATAAGTCATTTGTTTGCTCACAGTTTGTTCTATTTGACCCGTAGATAGCTCCCTATCAGGTGCTACCACTCCAGGCCAGAGTGAATCTCAGAGCAATGCCAATGAAAGGGTATTCTGCATTCCCCAAAGCTCCAGCATTACTGGAGCCTCACTATCAGATTGTTTAATGTCATATCCAGGACACTTGTTGGGAAGGTCTTACTCCTTTGCAGAGATGCAATCGGTGTATTCTATAGTCCCAGCCAACTTGGTTCTTGTTGTGAAACAGTTTAATAAAGAGATAAAAAGATAAAACTAAAAAAAAAAATTCTCTTGCAATTATGATTTAATCAACATGTTCAACTATTTCGTTACTTCATTTACATATATTTATGTCATTTTATTTTTGCTTACAGACTTTCAATACTGTAGAGTTTGGTAATAAATAATACCTAATGATATCTGTTTTCATTGTTTAATGTTCCACTAGAAACAATAAAATCCTGATACCTTTGGTTTAGATAAATAAAAAAGTAAAATGGCAACCGTAGTCGAGGGTGACCCAAAGGCTCCCTTTTCAATAGCTACTACACCAGGGTGTAGAGGAGGGTGCTACTCCTTTCCCTGGATTGCTCCACTTTACCTTTGATCCTTACCTTATAATGCTGAATGTTAAGCAAGGTAGTATCAAGTACCATTTTTTGAGTCTTTGGTTTGACTCAACCTGGGATTGAACCCAGGTTTCTTGGGCCATTGGCAAACACACTAACCATTATGTCAATGTCCGGTATATTTGGTTTAGATAAAAATTGACATTTTATAATAAATAGTTTGGTGTGAACCAATTTACAGGTGATACTATAGCTAATAATATTTATTTTGATTGTATAATATTCCAATAGAAATGATAAAATACTGGTATCTTAGCTTTAAAAGAAAATGAACTTGTTATAATAAATGGTTAGGGGTGTACTTATATATGGGTGATACTGAAGCTAATGATATCCATTTTGATTGTATAATGTTCTACTAGAAATTAGAAAATGCTGGTTTAGAAGAAAATTAAGATTTTATAATCAATTGTTTAAGGGGTACATCTTAATGCACCATACTATATATATATATATATATATATATATATATATATATATCCAGTTGGCATCCAAAGACAATTGGTGTGCATTATTCGTGTATAAGAATATATGAGGGGTTTCATTTTGCTGTTTTCACCCTCAAATTAAGCGTGTATGTCATCTGAAGAGAGAAAGATTATTTTCTTCTCCAAAATAAATTTATAACTATAATTTAACCATAGTTTGGTTTGGTTTGTTGGGTTTTATGGCATATCAACCTTTGTAGGTTATTTAACGCCAAATCCATTTTTATGTAAATAATCTGTTCTATTTAAAACAATTCAGTTTAGCATAAGTACACAGTTTAATTGTCAAAAACATTTCCATTTCAAACTATTCAAGCAGTTATATGTAACAATTCAGTTAAGTGTAAATGCAGTTTTAATGTCGAAAAACAGTTCTATTTGAAATAATTCAGTTAAGCATAAGCACGCTGTTTAAATGTAAGTACGGTTTAATTGTGAAAAACATTTGTATTTCAAGCTATTCAGTTTTCTCAAACAATTAATTTTAGCATAAGTATGCCGTTAGTTCTATTTAACCCGTAGATAGGGCCCTATCAGGTGCTACCACTCCGGGCCAGAGTGGACCTGGGAGCGATGGCAATGAAGGGGTACTCCACATTCCACAAAGATCCAGCACTGCTGGAACCTCACCATCAGATTATTTAGTGTCATATCCAGGACACTAGTTAGGAGGGGGGGTCTTACCCCTCTGCAGAAGTGTAGTCAGTGTATTCTACAGCCCCAGCCGACTGAGCAACAATTTAACCATAACTGAGTGTCCTTCCAGTTACATTATAGATATATATATATATACACATTATTTTTTGTTCATATATATATATATATATATATATATATATAAATATAAATATGCAAATTTCATTAAACATAATAGACATTTTATGCCTACATATTCTCTTTTGGATCCGTTCGAATTCCCGTATTACTTTTATCGTATTCGGGGGGAATTGATTTAGGTATTGTCCATAGTTGTATGTATCCCTAGTACTTTCTGCCTGACTTTGGGCCATCATCAGGGGACACAAGTTCAATAGCTCAGCATTTAAAAAAACATTCATGCCCAACAACACAACTACGAAAAATTCTCACCGACAACACAACAATACTCGAACATCAAAATAATAAACAAAAACTTTAGATTCTCGAAGCACTATATATTAGAAACCTGCAACCAGCACTTAATAGAATTAATTTTCAAACCAGTGCTAACGTACTTAAATGTCTTTAGCTACTGGCACTATTTACAGAATTACATTTAAAAGCAAGCGTCATAATCTCCAACAGCAAAGACGTCCTTACACAGTAGTAATTTGCTAAAACAAAAGTTACATCACTTTTGTAACAGATTCTCCCCTGATGATGGCCCGAAGTCGGGCAGAAAGTACTAGGGATACATACAACTATGGACAATACCTAAATCAATTCCCCCCGAATACGATAAAAGTAATACGGGAATTCGAACGGATCCAAAAGAGAATATGTAGGCATAAAATGTCTATTATGTTTAATGAAATTTGCATTAACGAAGAAATGCTTCCTAAATATACATATATAAATATGTGAACAAAAAATAATTCAGTAGAAAAAGTGAATGATTTTTTTCATTATTGTTCACAAATTTTATTGAAATTGAAAATATATATATATATATATATATATATATATATATATATACCCATATTTTTTATATATACCCATTATTTTTTGTTCCTATATATATATATATATATATATAGGAACAAAAAATAATACAGCAGAAAAAGTGAATGATTTTTTATTATTGTCACAAATTTTATTGAAATTTCAATAGCTTAGACAGACATTGGAAGTGATTATTTTCCTTGATAATTGTTATGGAATTTCCCTTTGTCATAGCAAAAATTCATTATCACAGGACGAGTCACAAATTAAGATATCAAATCAAGGAAAAGAGAATTCTTAGAAATTTCCTATTTTTTCGTATTTTCTGAAAATTTTCTTTCGAGAAAAGGATGACTTATATATCCACACACACAAACACGTATATATCTATACGCGCGTGCGTGTGTGTGTGTGTATGTATATATATATATATATATAGAGAGAGAGAGAGAGAGATAGATATACATATATATATGCACACATCCATTTATCATGTATGTGTATATGCATAGGTATTTGTGTGTGCATTGGAATATTTAGAGATAAGTGGAAGATGAATCATTGCATGAAAAATGCACTCCATGACCTTATAAAACAATCTTAAAAACTGAGAATATAAAAGGGCAGAAAGAAGAAAATTCCTCTGACAGCTTGACTCATTTTGTCTATAACAGGTTTTCTAGTTTTGTTTGTTTGCTTTTTAAATAACTACCACACTGTGGTAGGACTGAAGTAATGGTCCTTTTTATTTTAGAATTTTATTTAATTAAAAATTTCAGATTCTCTCCTTTAAATATAGAGAAGAATAATAAATCAGACCCCACTAATCTGCTAAAATGAAGGATTGACCTGACCATCTAAGGTTCCTAAATTCAATTCCATATTGTCATCAATAGAATTACTCATGCTTGAAATAGTCTCATCATCATCATCATGTCGTGCTGCTAGCACGGATATCCCTGACCCTCTCTAGCCACTTCTCCCTATCATTCATCGCCTCCGGTAGGTCTTCAGGGCTACATCCCATATCCTCACATAGCTGTTGTATGTATGTTCGAGCTGGTCGTCCTGCTTTTGCTCGGCCATATGCGGGGGTCCATAGGAGAACATCACTTATGAGCTCATAAGTGAAATAGTCTAAGATTACTTTAAATACTGATTTGTTGGTTGGATTTTATGGCACATCAACCTTTGTACGTTATTTGATGCCATATATACATATATTATGTAAATAGTTTGTAAGTAACATTTTTAACTGTGCCAAAGCTCATTTCTGAAAAACAGTTAAATGGTTTCTAGAATTGTCGTTTAATAAATAATTCTCAATATTATTTATTGGAATCCTGTTTGTACATGGATATATTTTATCTATATATTAGATATATGATTAGTAAATGCATAGTTTCTTGATAACATTTTTAATGAGCCAGAACTGATTTGTCTGCGCATAGTTAAATGGTTTCAAGCATTGCTATTTAACACTAACAATTTAATTTGACATCTGTTATTTGTTTGCACACCATTAAATGGTTATATATTTGATTTGTAATGAATAGTTTGTTGGTAATTCTGTTTTCAGAAAGTTAGAGATAATTTATTTGTTCAATTATGTATTGCTATTATTGGCATTCAGTTATATGGTTTCAAGTATTCCTATCTAACTCTAATAATTCTATTTAATATTAATAATTTTTTTTTTTTTTTTGCTAGAGCTGTAGAATACTCCAACTGTGTCTCTGCAGTGGGGTAAGATCCCCCCAACAACAAATGTCCTGAAAATGACACTAAACAGTCTGATGGCGAGGTTCCAGTAATGCTGGAGCTTTGGGGAATGCAAAGTACTCCTTTATTGCCATCGCTCCCAGGTTCACTCTAGCCCAGAGTATTAGCATCTGATAAGGGTCCTATCTATGGTTCAAATAGAACTAAACTGTGTAATTACATATAACTGAATTGCTTGAAATAGGACTGTTTTGACATTTAAACTGCATACTTATCCTAAACTTAATTGTTTGAAATAGAACTGTTTTTGAATAGAACTATACTGTGTAGTAATGCTAAACTGAAATATTTGAAACAGAAGTGTTTTTGACATTGAAACTGTGTACTTGTGCTCAACTGAACTGTTTGAAATAGAACTGTTTTTGACTTTATACTGTTTGTAAACAAAAACTATACTTATACTAAACTGAATTGTTTGAAATTTGATTCAGTGTAAAATGACCTGAAAAAGGTTGATATACCATAAAACAAACCAACCAACCACCCAACCAACATCTGATAAAATAAAACCAGAATTCTTCAAAGCAGCAGCTGTGTCAATACTATTTTATGGTTGCATCTCTTTAACAAAATGCTTGGAGAAAAGCTAAACGGAAACTATTCAAGGATGCTGCATGCCATTTTGATCAAATCCTGAAAGCAGCATTGTACAAAATTGCAGCTGCACGGCCACTCCACTCCCATCTCACTAAACATTGAAGTAAGATGAGCCAGAGATGCCGGAGAAGTAAGAATGAACTCATAATCAAAGTTTTAAACTTTGACGCACCAGTGTTGCTGAATCACCAAAAACAAACATTCATCAATTCTGTGTGGATAATGAGTGCTATCTATATGACTTACCTAGAGTGATGGCTAATAGGGATGTATGGCAAGATAGTCAAGAGAATCCATATTGTCTGCATATCTTTATGTTGATGATGATTGAAATATATATATATATATATATGCACGTGGTACATTCAATAAGTTTCCAGGGGGTATCCTCGTGGTGTAATGGTTAAAGCGATTGACTGCGGAATTGTAGTACGCGATTTCGTACTCCAGTCGCGCTATTACGTTCACTTTCAGGCAAATACCCTTGGGAAAGCTATGAACCCCCTTATCCTCCCAGCTATGGGTTAAATAGCACCACTACTGTTCTTCTTGGAGAATGGCTTTGACATTAAATAACCTAAAAAGAGTTGATATGCCATTAAACAAAAGAAACCAAACCAATCAATAAGTTTCCAGACCTTTTTTAACAGGCATTTAAAATTGTTGTTGACTCTTGAAAATTCACTGTTATTGCTATACATCTTATGAAATGACTGACCAATTTTTATGATTTCAGCTTCAAATTAACAGCTACAGCAGCAATTGGAATACACCCTACTAAAGCCTGATTGTCACATGGTGAATTTCAAAAAAGCAATCTGGACATGGGGATACTTTAGAAGAACGATATGCAATAAAATTCTATTTTAAACTTGGAAAAAATGCTACAGTAACGTATGGAATGCTTCAGACTGCTTTTTGACTATCGTGCATGAATCGAGCATCAGTTTTTTGAGTGGCATAAGAGATTCAAGGAAGGCACGGAGTCTGTGAGGGATGATGAGAGGTGTACGAGCAGTGAGGAAGTTAATATACCAGAGTTGATTGACCAAAGGGTTAGGGTTAGGGAGTTCAGGAAGAGATTCCGTTGGAAGAGGCCAGCACTATTAAAATCAGCTCAGTGGCATTTCCACCAGGGCAATGCACCAGTCCACGACTCCATCCTTGTCATAGACTATTTGACGAAGATGGGCATCAAGACATTTCCTCAGCCTCCCTATAGTCCAGATGTTGCTCCCTGTAACTTTTGGTTATTCCCTAAGCTCAGAGGCTGTTGTTATGAGACAATTGAGGAGATGAAAGAGGCTGTGATGAAGGTCATTGGCACGCTCACACAAGAGGACTTCCTTGGAGCCTTCTAGAAGTTGTTGGAACGGTACAAGAAGTGCATTGCAGCTGGAGGAGATTACTTCGAAGGAGACTAGAGTTTCATGTGTATACTATCAATAAAAGTGCCCATACGAAAAAGTCTGGAAACTTATTTAATGATCCTCGTAGTATTGACCATGGATAAATGTGCCCATATCAATTTTCTATCAAGTTAATTTTCTTCTAAACTAAATATGTTGTTGTAAGTAAGTTGGCCAACCATTGTCAAGGATGCCCCAAAAAAGTCCCTTTTCAATAGTTACTACACTGAGGTGTAAGGGAGGGAGCTACTCCTTTCCTTAGATTTGCTCAACTTACCTTTGATTCATACCTTATAACGCTGAGTATTTAGCAAGGAGGCATCAAGTAACATATTTTGAGACTTTGTTATGATTTGAGGACTTTATTAAGGATATATTTACTCTACTTGTCTGCAATGGACAAGATAAGATGCAAGGTTTCTTTTTAAGCATAGTTTGCCTTTTCCTGATGTTGGTGTATGTTTATGTCTGAACATGCACATACTTTTGAGCATGTATATATTTACATAACCCCTCCCCAATGGGCAGGATGCAGCACAAGGTCAAATTTTAAACAGAGTACAGCTGGTTTGAATTTAGAGTTTCTCTTAGACTGGTTGCCATACGATGCATAAAGCCCAGTCTATTTAACTATTTATCCAAAGCTGGTGAGAGAAGAGATGGATTTATGCTTTTCTCAAAAGGATTAGTGTGATTTGGTTTTATGGCATATCAACCTTTATAGGTTATTAAAATGCCAAATTTTTTTATACATATATATTAGATATATATCATTTGTATACACGTTTTATTGATAACAAATTTTAAATGAGTCTGAGCTCATTTTTTTTGCACACACTTAAATGGTTTCTCGTAATACTATCGAATATGAATAACTCTATTAACTATTAATCATTTGTTTGCACCGTTAAATGATCAAACAGTCCTATTTCAAACAAGTCAATTTAACACAAGTCATTTGTTTACACACTGTTTAAATGTCAAGTAGTTCTATTTGACCCATAGATAGGACCCTATCAGGTGCTACGACTCCAGGTCAGAGTTGATTTAGGAGCAAAGCAATGAAAAGGTACTCTGTGTTCCCTAAACTTCTATCATTACTTGAACCTCACCATCAGATTGTTTAATGTCATATCAGGACATTCATTGGACTGAGTGGAGGTCTTATCCCTCTGCATCAATGCAGTCAGTGTATTCTACAGCTCTGGCTAACTTGGCAACAAAATGATCAGCTAACAGTCATGTCCAGGACTTGAACTTTTCATGGCACCTTATCAACATCCTTTTGAAGTCACACTTCATTGCTATTATTTCCAGTTTCACTCTTTTGTGAAATAGGTTTAATAAATCTGTTTAAAAATTGTTTGTATGAGATAAAAATACTTAAAACAATATACTCACCTGGTATTTGCCTTTAGTGAGTGGTTTAAAGTTGATCATCTGGTTCCAGAGGACCTTCCCCTTAGGCAGCACCTGGCCCCTCATCTGATAGTGAATGCTGATGAGACTGTTATTTTGTAAATCGTCATGCACAACTTGTGAATCATGTGTCCCTATCCCTAA
>OY757936.1:60425536-60493940 GCA_963585895.1 Sepioteuthis lessoniana
TAATAGTCCGAAAGTGAACATAATAGCGTGAGTAGGGTTTGAACTCAACTACTTCAAGGTCATGGTCCAGTATGTTAGCCACTATGCTACAAGGATTTCTCTTTTAAGCTCTGTAATCATGTCGAAACATTGAGCAAAGTGCATTAAAAATGTGATTATACTGGAATGTGGAAAGCTAAAAGACAATAACAAAAAGAGAAACTAAAATAATTTAAGTAATTAAAGTGTAAAATTTATGAGATTTGGAATATATTAAATAAACCATTAAAAAGGGAGCATGCTCGTTTATTCATTTGACTGGTAAATGATTTTCTTTTCTCAAAACATTCAACATTTTCCTCATTTCTTTTTATTTCTTTCATCTTCTTAATTTAATATTTTTTATACATTATATCTCTTTGACCTCCTTTTTCATTCTGTACATTTCATTCTCCTCCTTCTTTCTTCTGTTCTGGGTATGACATTATGGGTATGACTGGGTATGACATTCTAGGTATGACATTAAATTACAGTTGATACTAAGGCTCCAGTCTTTGAGTTGGGAGAATGTACATTTGTAGATTTGGTTTGCTTTGCATTTATGGCATATCAACCATTATTGGTTATTTAATGCCGACTCCTGTTTATATATATTAGATATACACTTTGGTGAAAAAAGATAAGGCCACCACGAAAAAACACAGAAATTCGGATTGATCCATTTATTTCTTTCAAAAATTCATATTTTTATAAATGTATTTAGTAATAAAATTATCTATTAAAAAATTTTTTTCTTTGATTATTATTTCAGAAAATATTAGAATTATCATGTTGCAAAAAGATAAGGCCACCTATGAATTTATTAGATGAAACAAATTAACTCACAGATTTTTATGCTGAGATTAATTTTTACATAAAAATTAGCAATAAAAATTAAAAATAAATCATGGGATGTGGCAATTCTTTTACAGATTATGAGAAAGGAATGATCAATGCTTTTGAAAAATATGGGCATTCTCAATGAGAAATCACCAAGAAAATCAACAGATCAAGGTGTGCAGTGAATAATTACATAAAAAAGATAAGAACAAAACACCCAAAAAGATTCCAGGTTGGCCAGAAAAACTCAGTCCAAGAGATAAACAGGCTATTATCAGAGATGTTAGAAAATCCAGAAAATCTGTTTCTCAAATTCAACTTCCTGGTGACATTAATGTTTCATGTTGGACCATAATTATTAGGCTAAATACATTTATAAAAATATGAATTTTTGAAAGAAAAAAGTGGATCAATCCAAATTTCTGTGTTTTTTTCGTGGTGGCCTTATCTTTTTGGACCAAAGTGTATGTAATTTGTAAAGATATTTTGTAGATAAGATTTTTAAAAGCGGCTGAGATTAGTTTTTTGCTCTCAATTAAATGGTTCATGTATTGCTATATAACAATCAGAATTTAAAATCAGTAATTTGTTTGCACACAGTTTGTAAGTAATTTCAATTTTAAATGAGTTAGAACTAATTTGAGCTTCAGTTTAATTGGGTTTCATAGCATATTAACCATGGTAGATTATTTTATGCCAAATCCTCTTTATTATATATATATATATATATATATATATATATATATATATATATATATATATTATATCAATTATTATTATTATTATATTAATATATATATTAAGTATATATGATTTGTAAACAAATTATCTTGATAATATTTTTAAACAAGCCTGAGCACAGTTTTTTAGCACTCAGTTAAATGGTTTCAAGTATTTGATCTAATACAAATAATTCTGTTTACTATTAATCACTTGTTTGCACATAGTTTAATGGTTTCAAACAAGTCTTGCTATTTAACATTAATAATTCTATTCAAAACTGTTCATTCATTTGCACACAGTTAAATGCTTCCAAGTATTGCTATATATAACAAACAATTTAATTAGACAGTCATTTAGTTACACACATCTAAGCATTCTATTCCTAACAATTCAATTTAAGTCATTTGTTTTTCACTGAGTTTAAATGTGAAACAGTTCTGTTTGATCCATATATAAGACTCTATCAGGTGCTTCTACTCCGGGTCTAAGGGAACCTGGGAGCACTGGTAATTTAGGGGTACTCCTGATTCCCTAAAGGTCCAGGGCGGTAGCCTCACCATCAGATTATTTAGTGTTATATCTTTTGTTAGCGGGGTCTTATCCGATGCAATCAGTGTATTCTACTATCCCAGCTGACTGGGTTTGGGGAATGTGGAGTACCATTTCCATGCCATTACTCTCATGTCCACTCTGACCCAGAGTGGTTGTACCTGTTGGGATCCCATCTATGGGTCAAATTGAACAGTTCAGTTTTTTACTAGGGATTATTATTAATATTACTGGGCCATTGGCCTAATGAGTAGAGAGTTCGCTAATGGTCCAGGAGACCGGGGTTCAATCCCAAGTCGAGTCATACTAAAGACTAAAAAATTGGTACTTATATGGTAAGGGTACATTAAAAAAAAAAATGGTACATTATAAGGTAAGGGTCAAGGGTAAAGTGGAGCAATCCAGGGAATGGAGTAGCGCCCTTCCCTTCACCTCGGTGTGGTAGCTATTGAAAAGGGAGCCTTCAGGTCACCCTCAACTAAGGTTGCCAACTTATTAACAATATTAAATATAATTATTAGTGTTAGCGATGTTGAAACCATTTAGCTGTGTGCAAACAAATGATATCTAACTTGTTTAAAAATAAAGTTACAGACAAAATATTCTCTTACAAAACTTTTATAAACAGGATTTGGCATTTTTATTCGTGACTCGTATTTTTTTTTCCTCTTTCTATTTTTCCTTCTTTCTTTCTATTCACCACTTTTCTATTTCTTTCTTCTTTTTATTTACAACATTTCATTTTCCTTTCAATACATTACTTCTGTTTTTCTTTCTTCTTCTTTATCTAATTTCTTCTCTTTTCCTTCTTTTTCTTTCTGTATGCCATGTTTCTTTTTTCTTGATGCTCTTTCTTTCTCTTTTCTTTCTTTTTTTTCTACATATTACAACACCTTCTTCCTATAATTCCTTTTCTATTTCTTTCTTTTTCTTTCTAAATTTTATAACTCTTCCTCCTTTCATTAATTTCTTTTTTCTTCATTTTTCTACTTGTTGCAACTCCTTCCTATAGTTCCTTTTCTCTTTCTTTCTTTTTCTTCTTTCTAAATTTTATATCTCTTTCTCCTTTCTATAATTTCTTTTCTTTTTCATTTTTCTACATGTTGCAACTCTTTCTTCCTATTATTTCTTTTATCTTTCTTTCTTCTTCTTCTTCATTTAAATTTTATAACTCTTTCTCCTTTCTATAATTTCTTTTCTTTTTCATTTTTCTACATTTTGCAACTCCTTCTTCCGATTATTTTTTTCTCTTTCTTTCTTCTTCTTTCTAAATTTTATAACTCATTCTCCTTTCTATAATTTCTTTATTTCTTCATTTTTCTATATGTTACCACTCATTCTTCTTCTGTCTATTCCCTATATTTCATTCTTTTTCGTGGGCGAGTAGTCTAAGTGGGGTAGTGGCTAAATTGCTGAACTGTGGCCTAGAGGTAAATTAGTTCAAACTCTAGTAAAACTATTACGTTCACTTTTGGACCAATCCCCATGGAAAAAGTATCAACCCCCTTTACCACTTTATTTCTATGTCAAGTTTTATCACTACTGTTCTTCTACCTGGATGTCTATGCCCAGTCGGCTGTGGCTGTAGAATATACTGACTGCTTCTCTGCAGAGGGGTAAGACTCCCTCCCCCAATGAGTGTCTAAGATATGACACTAAACAATCCTATGATGAGGCTCCAGTGATGCTGGAGTTTGGGAAAGCCAGGGCACCCCTTCATTGCCATTACTCACAAGTCCACTCTGGCCCAGAATGATAGCACCTTATAGGGCCCTATCTATGGGTTAAATAGAACTGCATACTTTTGCTAACCTGATTTGTTTGAATTGGAACTGTTTGTTAATCAAACTGAAAACTGAATTGCTTGAAATGGAAAAGTTTTTGACAAATAAACCATACTTACATTTAAATTGTGTGCTTATGCTAAACGTTTGAAATTAAACTGTTTTTGACATTGAAACTCTGCTTACACTAAACTGAATTGTTTAATATAGAAGTGTTTTGACATTTAAGTGTGTGTAAACAAAATCTGTACTTATACTAAACCGAATTAGCTGAATTAGAATTGTTTGACTAAACTGAATAGCTTAAAATAGAAACGTTTTTGACAATTAAACTGTGTAGTTATGCTCAACTGAATTGTTTGAAATAAAACTTCTTATTTGTATAAAAATGGATTTGAGGTTAAATAACCTACAAAAGTTTTTATGCCATAAAACCCAACCAACCATCCTGGATGTCATTGTAATGAAATAACCCACAAAGGTTGATAAACCATTAAACAAAGTAACAAAACCATTTTTCTCCTCCTTTCTATACATTGCTTCTCTTTCCTCTTTACCCATTTCCTTTTCTTTTCTTTATTTTTCTTTTTATATGGCTCATTTATTTTTCCATTTAAGTATATGTTATTTCTCTTTCTACTTTTCTGTTTGTTCCAACTCTTTCTTTTTTTTCTTTTTCTTTTTCAACCTTATCTTTTTTTTTTCTCTTTCTTTTTCAATTTTACTTTTTTACTTTTTCTTTTTCAGCATTTTCTTTTTCTTTTCAACTCTTTCTTTTTTCTTTTTCTTTTTCTTTCTCTTTTTTTCAACTTTTTCTTTTTTTTCAACTTTTTCTTTTTTTTCAACTTTTTCTTTTTATTTCTCTTTTTTTTCAACTCTTTCTTTTTCTTTCTCTTTCTTTTTCATCTTTTTCTGTCTCTTTCTTTTTCAACTCTTTCTTTTTTTCTCTTTTTCTTTTTCTTTCTCTTTATTTCAGCTCTTCTTTCTTCTCTTAATTTGTTATATTTCTTAGTTTATCTTTTTATTTACTCTATTTCTATTTCTCCTTCATTCTATAATTCCTTCTCTTTTCTTTCTTCTTCTTTCTCTATCTTTTTTATTTACTCTATTTCTATTTCTCCTTCTTTCTATAATTCCTTCTCTTTTCTTTCTTCTTCTTTCTCTATCTTTTTTATTTACTCTATTTCTATTTCTCCTTCTTTCTATAATTACTTCTCTTTTCTTTCTTCTTCTTTCTCTATCTTTTTTATTTACTCTATTTCTATTTCTCCTTCTTTCTATAATTCCTTCTCTTTTCTTTCTTCTTCTTTCTCTATCTTTTTTATTTACTCTATTTCTTTTTCTCCTTCTTTCTATAATTCCTTCTCTTTTCTTTCTTCTTCTTTCTCTATCTTTTTTATTTACTCTATTTCTATTTCTCCTTCTTTCTATAATTCCTTCTTTTTCTTTCTTCTTCTTTCTCTATCTTTTTTATTTACTCTATTTCTATTTCTCCTTCTTTCTATAATTCCTTCTCTTTTCTTTCTTCTTCTTTCTCTATCTTTTTTATTTACTCGATTTCTATTTCTCCTTCTTTCTATAATTCCTTCTTTTTCTTTCTTCTTCTTTCTCTATCTTTTTTATTTACTCTATTTCTTTTTCTCCTTCTTTTTATAATTCCTTCTCTTTTCTTTCTTCTTCTTTCTCTATCTTTTTTATTTACTCTATTTCTATTTCTCCTTCTTTCTATAATTCCTTCTTTTTCTTTCTTCTTCTTTCTCTATCTTTTTTATTTACTCTATTTCTTTTTCTCCTTCTTTCTATAATTCCTTCTCTTTTCTTTCTTCTTCTTTCTCTATCTTTTTTATTTACTCTATTTCTATTTCTCCTTCTTTCTATAATTCCTTCTCTTTTCTTTCTTCTTCTTTCTCTATCTTTTTTATTTACTCTATTTCTATTTCTCCTTCTTTCTATAATTCCTTCTTTTTCTTTCTTCTTACACTATCTTTTTTATTTACTCTTTTTCTTTTTTTTCCTTTTTCTATAATTCCTTCTCTTTTTCTTACTTTTTCTTACTCTATCTTTTTTATTTACTCTTTTTCTTTTTCTCATTCTTTCTATAATTCCTTCTCTTTTTTCTTCTTCCTACTTTATCTTTTTTATTTACTCTATTTCTATTTCTCCTTCTTTCTATAATTCCTTCTCTTTTCTTTCTTCTTCTTTCTCTATCTTTTTTATTTACTCTATTTCTATTTCTCCTTCTTTCTATAATTCCTTCTTTTTCTTTCTTCTTCTTTCTCTATCTTTTTTATTTACTCTATTTCTATTTCTCCTTCTTTCTATAATTCCTTCTCTTTTCTTTCTTCTTCTTTCTCTATCTTTTTTATTTACTCTATTTCTATTTCTCCTTCTTTCTATAATTCCTTCTTTTTCTTTCTTCTTCTTTCTCTATCTTTTTTATTTACTCTATTTCTTTTTCTCCTTCTTTTTATAATTCCTTCTCTTTTCTTTCTTCTTCTTTCTCTATCTTTTTTATTTACTCTATTTCTATTTCTCCTTCTTTCTATAATTCCTTCTTTTTCTTTCTTCTTCTTTCTCTATCTTTTTTATTTACTCTATTTCTTTTTCTCCTTCTTTCTATAATTCCTTCTCTTTTCTTTCTTCTTCTTTCTCTATCTTTTTTATTTACTCTATTTCTATTTCTCCTTCTTTCTATAATTCCTTCTCTTTTCTTTCTTCTTCTTTCTCTATCTTTTTTATTTACTCTATTTCTATTTCTCCTTCTTTCTATAATTCCTTCTTTTTCTTTCTTCTTACACTATCTTTTTTATTTACTCTTTTTCTTTTTTTTCCTTTTTCTATAATTCCTTCTCTTTTTCTTACTTTTTCTTACTCTATCTTTTTTATTTACTCTTTTTCTTTTTCTCATTCTTTCTATAATTCCTTCTCTTTTTCCTTCTTCCTACTTTATCTTTTTTATTTACTCTATTTCTATTTCTCCTTCTTTCTATAATTCCTTCTCTTTTCTTTCTTCTTCTTTCTCTATCTTTTTTATTTACTCTATTTCTATTTCTCCTTCTTTCTATAATTCCTTCTTTTTCTTTCTTCTTCTTTCTCTATCTTTTTTATTTACTCTATTTCTATTTCTCCTTCTTTCTATAATTCCTTCTCTTTTCTTTCTTCTTCTTTCTCTATCTTTTTTATTTACTCTATTTCTATTTCTCCTTCTTTCTATAATTCCTTCTTTTTCTTTCTTCTTCTTTCTCTATCTTTTTTATTTACTCTATTTCTTTTTCTCCTTCTTTTTATAATTCCTTCTCTTTTCTTTCTTCTTCTTTCTCTATCTTTTTTATTTACTCTATTTCTATTTCTCCTTCTTTCTATAATTCCTTCTCTTTTCTTTCTTCTTCTTTCTCTATCTTTTTTATTTACTCTATTTCTATTTCTCCTTCTTTCTATAATTCCTTCTTTTTCTTTCTTCTTACACTATCTTTTTTATTTACTCTTTTTCTTTTTTTTCCTTTTTCTATAATTCCTTCTCTTTTTCTTACTTTTTCTTACTCTATCTTTTTTATTTACTCTTTTTCTTTTTCTCATTCTTTCTATAATTCCTTCTCTTTTTTCTTCTTCCTACTTTATCTTTTTTATTTACTCTATTTCTTTTTCTCCTTCTTTCTATAATTTCTTCTCTTTTTCTTTTTTCTTCTTTCAATATCTTACAACTCCTTCTCCTTCTTTCTGTACACTACAATTGTTTCTCTTTCTTCTTCACTTTCTCTTTCTTCTGTCTACACATTACTTCTCAGTATTATTTTGTTTGTTTCTTCCCTTTCTTCATTTCTCTACATTCCCTCTCACTTGATATGAGTAGATTTCTTTTTGCTAAATTAAAAATTATTTCTGAAGAAGCTATTCTTATTCACCCCTTTAGCAGAGTTTAGAATTTGCTGATTGTATCACCTGTTGAAGGGGTGAGAACCATATAACTAAATTATTTGCATTAAGAAAAGTTACTTGAAGCTATAATTGTTTACTAAGGATTATTTAATTGTTCGGAAAATTCTGTCTGATTTTAAAATAAACTGTTTAAATTCTGTCCTTATATTATTTCGATAGTAGTTTATGGGGTTTAGAAGATTTTGTTATTTGTGGCTGTAGTAGTAGTAGTGGTTGTCAGTGAATTGTTGAGTTCTGTTGGGATGATTCTGCGTTTCGTTTCTAACACTTTTTTCTTTTTCTTACTTTTCTTTTTTTTTTTTGTTGTCTTCTAATTTGTGTAGAACCTGCGAGAGAATTAAGGAGGGAAGGAAAGAGACAAGGATACCTTTTAAAAAGTAAGTAAAGTTGGCGACCATAGTCAAGGGTGACCAGAAGGCTCCTTTTTCAATAGCTACTACTCTGAGGTGTAGTAGAGGCCACTACTATCTTTGGATTGCTCCATTTTACCCTTGATACGTACCTTATATTGATGAGTGTTAAGCAAGGAGGTATCAAGTACCAGTTTTAAAGTCTTTGGTATGACGGGACCTGGGATTGAACCCAGGTCTCTTGGACCATTGGTGAACGCTCTACCCACTAGGCTCAAACTTTATTTTAGGGTTTAATGACTATTCTGTGGTAGGGAACGTTTTCCTGAACCAGTAGAAGTAGTTGTGTCTCCTTGACAAAGCTTTGAAATATACTTGAGCCATTTTCAGTGGGTTATATGGTTGAAGTTCATCATTTGTTCAGTGGGTGTTTTCATTGAGGTATGTTTAGCAGAAGTAGCTACTACCAGGGAACGATACTACCAGGAGACATGGCTGACAACTCTATCCTGCTCACTTCTTGGAGCTAAGAGAAAGGAGGTATGTCCAGTAACAGTGGTGAATGCTTACTGAGAAAAGAATTTCTCTTCAGCATCAAGAAGCCCATCTTTTCAGGCATACATTGATTTTGCTTCCTGTCAGAGGCCTCCTGGGAAATTGCTACTTTTTAAATTTATTTACTTATCTTTTTTTTAATCAACTTGAAGCTTTTATGCCCCTAATCATTTACATGAAGAAAAAAAAGAAGAGATGCATCTACTTTTTTCGTATGAGTTCAAACTTAGCCATAATTTTGCTTCATGACAATGACCAGCTACATGTTACCCAGATGACAATGCTCTCAGCCACGTGTTACCAGGACAACAATGCTCTCAGCCACATGTTACCAGGATGACAATACTCAGCCATATGTTACCAGGATGACAATACTCAGCTACATGTTACCCAGATGACAATGCTCTCAGCTACATGTTACCAGGATAACAATGCTCTCAGCCATGTGTTACCAGGATGACAATACTCGGCTACATGTTACCAGGACGACAATGCTCTCAGCCTCATGTTACCAGGATGACAATACTCAGCTACATGTTACCAGGATGACAATGCTCAGCCACATGTTACCAGGATGACAATGCTCTCAGCCACATGTTACCAGGATCACAATACTCAGCTACATGTTACCAGGATGACAATGCTCTCGGCCACATGTTACCGGGATGACAATACTCGGCTACATGTTTCCAGGATTACAATGCTCTCAGCCACATGTTACCAGGATGACAATGCTCAGCCACATGTTACCAGGATGACAATGCTCAGCTACATGTTACTAAAAGGACATGGCAGAAATTCATTGACTCATCAGAAACATCTGGAAACTTTTTCCATTCGAAAAGAGAATTAGAACCTGCATTCAAGGATTTTTTGATATCAAAACCTTTAGAGTTTTATTGGACCGTGATAAATAAACTTGTTAATTGATGAAAGAAATGATCAGAATTTCTGAGGTTATATTTTGACTGATTAAAATACTGTTTAAATTCATTAATACATGAATAATAGTTTATTATTAAATAAGAAATGTCGCCTGCTTGCTTATTTCCACACTCGAGGGAACCTCTCTGAAACTGGTAGACAAATTCACCTACCTAGGAAGCAGTGTCTCATCAACCGAAAAAGACATCAACATACGGCTAACGAAAGCATGGACAGCTATCAATAAGCTATCGATCATATGGAAATCAGACCTGACTGATAAAATGAAACGCAGTTTCTTCCAGGCAGCGGTTGTGTCGATACTGCTATACAGATGCACCACTTGGATGCTAAAAAAACAGCTGGAGAAAAAGCTAAATGGTAATTACACAAGAATGTTGCGAGCAATATTGAACAAGTCCTGGCGGCAACACCCCACAAAGCACCAACTATACGGCCACCTACCTCCCATCACGAAAACTATCCAAGTTAGACGAACCAGACACACAGAACACTGCTGGAGAAGCAAAGACGAGCTCATAAGTGATTTACACCTATGGACCCCCACATATGGCCGAGCAAAAGCTTGACGACCAGCTCGAACATACATACAGCAGCTCTGTGAGGATACAGGATGTAGCCCTGAAGACCTGCCAGAGGTGATGAACGATAGGGAAAAGTGTCGAGAGAGGGTCAGGGATATCCGTACTAGTGGCACGACATGATGATGATGATTAAATAAGAATAAATACTTAAAACCATGCAAATTTATGCAAATTATTTGCATGAATTCAAAATTCATAATATCATATAAATGTGCACAAAAACTCTTTAGAAACAACTACACAAAAAATGTAAATATAATGAATGTAATTCTCTAACCTCTCCAACCATCTTAGATGGGTTGTTCTGATGTTAAAATTAATCAATCAATCAAGCTATTTTTATATTGAAATCTGTCAATTTGTTTTTCTGTATTGTATCCCTTTTCTTATTTTCTCATAAAAAATGTAAAATGAATGGGGGTTTTTTTTTGTTTTTTTTTCATTGTGAAGCTGAAGAATTGATTGATCTTTGTAGTGTAATAGATTATTGTCTCAAGTTCTAAGGAGAACAGAAGAAAATAGGAGTTCAATCAATTTCAGATATTTACTGTCCAGATGTGTGAGCAAGGCTAGTCAAGCCTTTTTTTCTTTCTTTGACCCTGAATGAATTTGATCCAGGGGGCATCTGCAAATAATATTGTCAGTGGTTGATCTTTTGCTCATCTACTCTGAAATTTAAAAAAAAATCATGTTTTTATCATATTTACCCAACCCCTCCGCTTGGGCAGGATATGACACAAGGTCAGTTTTTAAGCGGAGTTAAACAAGTTTGAATTCAGAGTTTTCCTTCTCCTAGACCAGTTGCCTCACTAAGGCTGAAGAACCTAGTCTGCCCTACTATTTACCCATAGCTGGAGGGAGAATAATTGGATTCATACCTTTCCCAAGAGTATTAGTGCTATGTGAAATGTAATCAGTCTCGTCCAGGATTTGAACTCGTGTTACCGTGTCCATTTCCTACAATGATAACCATTACACCATGGGCACCTCCTAAAAAATCATGCTTTTATTGTCTACAATATCAGTGTTTTACAGCATAAATTTACTATATGATATATATATATATATATATATATATATATATATATATATATATATAACGAGTATATATGATAATATTTAATATGTACAACAATATATATTCAAAAATATATGATATATTTAATAAGAATATATACTGTTATGGCCTGTTAGGGACCAGAAAGAAGACATTGAACAGGAGGCGGTGATTGAGGCTTATGTTTAGATTAAACATTTATATTGATTATAATTTTAAAATTTACTGTAACATTAATGAAAATTAGAAATCAAATTATGTTTTCTATTTATTTGATATTGAGGTTACTATTAATGTAATTTGTAGTGTTTCACTGGTTTTAAAACTCAGTAATATCTTGATTTATTGATAACTGATTTTAAGAAAAGAATGCATAAATATTATATTTGTTAATATAGAGTTATATATCCACTGTAAAATATTTATATATGTTTTTTAAATAAAATTTAATTTTTGAATTCTCTTTTTGCTGGAAGCAATGTGTTTCAGGATTATATAAAAAAAATTAACCATTTTTCAATCTGAGGAGGTTACAATATCATCTATAGACTGAAATAAATTTATAATGGGATTACCAAATTGAATCCTTTTTTGTCTGATTTATAAAATGTATATATACATGAGTATATATATATATATATATATATATATATATATATATATATATATATATATGTGTACGTGTATATATATATATATATATATAAATATGTATATATATATATATATATATATTATGAAATAAAATGTATATTACTATATATAAGTATATAACAAAATATGAGGAAATTTTTTACCTATAACTATATGTAGATATACAAATATACTGTATAACATATACCATCATCAAATTTGATGACAACACAGATTTTCCTGACTCTCTGCCTCCATCTCTTTTATCCATTACTCCAGGCAAGTCTTCCAAACTATATCTTGTGTCATTGCCGAGCTAAAAGTAAATAAGTTCTTGCTGGTCAGCCAACACTGACACGTCCATGTGTAAGAGTTCACAGAAGAATGTCACTTGTGAACTTGTCTCTGCTTTTCCAGCAGTGTCCCACGTCTTGTTCATCTTACGTGGATGGTTTTTGAGATGGGAGGTAAGGGACCATACAGCTGTTGTTTTGTTGGGTGTTTCTTCCAGGATTAACACGACTGAATAACATATATTTAATAATATGAAAGAAAATATTAAACATATAACAAGAAGTGTACATGCTAATATGCAATACAACATTATAGATGACAAAAAAGATAATCAAGCACTCTAAAGGTCTTTTGACAGCCGTAGGACACTAAGCAATCATTTATATTATTCATACTTTATATCAGCTCTGTATGTGTGTGTGTGAAAGAGAGGTAGAGAGAGAGAGAGAGAGAGAGAGAGCAGCATTGGAATATTAAAAAATACATCTCTCGTAATAGAGAAGTTTTTGTGTAATGTCAAATTGACAAAATATCTCATCAATCTTTTTGAATGCTTCTCTTCAATGTTTTGGCATGAAAAATAACAGACGTGTACAAAATTAATATCATTAAAAAGCATTTTATTTCTGAGTATTGATTTCTTTGGATACTTATAAACATATCTAACAAATATACCGAGAATGTTTCCATCCTAAAACACTTTATTGCAAAATCAAAAAGAAATTTAATAAAGATATATCAACTAATAGATTTCAATGTATCTATATAATATTGTTATAACCAGCGGTAGCTCATGACATCAGTTCATGGAGAGGTTGCTTCAGAAAATATACAAAAATTATATTATCGCTGTGTAACACATAGTGATTACCAATGGTCCGGGAGATTGGGGTTCAATCGCAGGTCGAGTCATACCAAAGACTTAAAAAATGGCAATTGATTCTGCCTTGCTTAACACTCAGCACTATAAGGTAAGTGGAACAATCCAGGGAAAGGAGTAGCGCCCTCCCCTACATCTCGGTGTAGTAGTTATTGAGAAAAGGGAGCCTTTGGGTCACCCTCGACTAAGTTCGCCAACTTTATTATATATATATATATATATATATATATATATATATATATATATATATATATATATAAGATATCAAGTTTAATCAGACGTATATGTTATAAAAAGAAGAAAATGGAGAAAAAATTTTAGTTTTTAATTCATAATTCCCATGAAGATGACCTAAAATACCTTCCACCAGAAATTTCTGTGATTTCATATCTTAGATAATTTCATTTGTATTGGTCAAAACACGTTGGTGGACTTAAACTAATATTTATTAATAAGTTTTCTCATACATTTATATGCACATTTCTTTCTGTTTTCTTTCTTCTTACAATACACACACACATATATATATATATATATATATATATATATATATATATATATATATATATAAAGAGGTATTCTTGGTGTTATGGCTACCATTGTAAGATATGGAATTGACGACTCAAGTTCAAATCCTGGACGAGGGTGTTTGCATTTCATATAGCATTAATACCTTTGAGAATGGTATGAATCCAATTATTCTCCCTCCAGCTATGGATAAATAGTAGGCCAGACTGAGCTCTTTAACCTTGGTATGGTAACTGGTCTAGGAGAAGAAAAACACTGAATTCAAACCTGTTACTCCTCTTAACAAATTGACCTTGTCCCACATCATGCCTTCGCAGTGGGGTTGTACAAGAATATATATATACATATATATATAGGGGGTGTCCTCGTGGTGTAATGGTTAAAGCAATGGACTGCAGAATCGTAGTAAGCGAGTTTGTACTCCAGTCATGATATTACGTTCACTTTCGGGCAAATACCCTTGGGAAAGGTAAGAACCCCCTTATCCTTCCAGCTATGGGTTAAATAGTACCACTACTGTTCTTCTCGGAGAATTGCTTTGGCATTAAATAACCTGCAAAGGTTGATATGCCATTAAACAAAGAAACCAAACCAAACCTGTATATATATATATGTGTGTGTGTGTGTGTGTGTGTGTGTGTGTGTGTGTGTGTGTGTGTGTGTGTGTGTGAAGGGGAGAGAGAATACAAAAAGGATAATTTTTCATGAATTCAAATTTTTCTTCTTTAATTTTATAGAAAATTATGTTTTTGAATTTAACTATATCATTTTATCTACAATGTATCTCTCTTAGTGATTTGATATTGTAAACAATGCATAAGCATTACACATAAGATAACAACTGATAAGCATATTGGCAAGGCATGAGTGTCTGTGTCCTGTCTTACTAGAGCCACTTGTCTCTTGGGTATGTGCTAAACAAACAACCCTCCTGTCACTGAAACTGTGGAGTAGACAGTTCCACATACAGCAATTTTTTTTTGTTTGCTCCTAATGAGAGGTTGAGCAGTGACCTTAAATCTGAGGCTTATTAATTAAAGTATTAAATATCTTTTTTGGCTTGTCCAGCATCCTAGATATGATACTAAACCATCTGGTATTGCCTTAAAATCCAATCAACCAATGATTAAAATGATTTAACTGTGTGCAAACAAAAGATTAATGTGAAATAGAATGATGAGTGTTACATAGCAACACTTAAAACTATTTAACTGTGTGCAAACAAGTGACTAATATTAAAATATATATGAGTACTTAATAAATAGAATTACTAATTTTAAATAAGAAAATGTGAAACCATTTAACTGTCTGCAAACAAATGAGCTCTCACACATTTAAAAATAAATTTACAAATCATGTATATGGATGAACTGGATATGGCATTAAATAACCATCAAGAGTTGATATGCCATTAAACCAAATAACCTAACCTAAATTTCTTTTACAAATATAAATATATACTTTTTTCATATATATCAGGAGAAAAGAGGGGGGTTGCAGTTGCAAAGGGCAGTATGAACTCCTTTGTTCTCTAGATTTAATAGTATCTCTACTGTTTTTCTACAAGGATGGCTTTGACATTTAATTACCCATGAAGGTTGATATGCCATTAAATTAAAAAAAATCAAGTTCCACTGTGCCTATAGACAAAATATCACTGGTTCTAAATTACTTTTGTATCAAAATATTTTGGCAGTGTAATTTTAAAACCATTTATAGTATGACACGTAAATAAGTACACCCCTAACAATTCTATTTTAAAAAAGTTCATCTTCTTTTAAACCTGTTATGGCCCTGGAAGGGGTCACAAAGAGAACAGAACACCACGGTTATAGTATAGGTATATATTTACAAGAATAGAGGATGGTAAGCTAGTTCGCATAATCATGCGGCGGCGAGGTTAGCTTCCAGATCTAGACTGACTTGGTATTGCTGTGTATTCCAGTATTATGGAGAGTGGTTGAGTCCATTAGTAGGTGATTCCGCTACAACAAAGCCAAAGATACCAGCATCTTATTATTTCTAGAGGAACATTAAACTATCAAAATGGATATCATTCAATACAGTATCACCCATAAATAAGTACACCCCTAACAATTTATTATAAAAAGTGCATTTTCATCAAAAGCAAAGATCATCATCATCATCATCAAGGTATACTAAAAGCACAGATTCCTTGACTCTCTCTCTTACCATCTATCCCTATTGGCCCTTGATCAAATAACTGGTATCTGTGCATTAGAAGAAAATTAACTTCCTCAATATCAATTTATCATAAAAAGTTCATTTTCTTCTAATGCACAGATACCAGAAACCATAGCAGCAATAACGATTCTCTATAGAAACACCAAAGTGAAAGTATGTTCACCAGATGGAGACATAGAATACTTCGACATTGTAGCAGGAGTTCTACAAGGAGACACACTAGCTCCATACCTCTTTATCATCTGTCTAGATTATGTGCTTAGAACATCCATTGATAAAATCAGAGAAAACAGCTTCGAGCTGACAAAAAAAAGAAACAGAAGGTACCCCGCAAAAACAATTACCGACCCCGACTATGCTGATGACATAGCGATACTGGCAAATACACCCAACCAAACCGAAACACTACTGCGTAGTTTGGAACGAATAGCCACAGGTATAGGCCTCAATGTTAATGCACACAAAATGGAATATATGTGCTGTAATCAAACAGGTGATATCTCCACACTAGACGGAACCCCTCTTAAATTAGTAGACAAATTCACTTACCTAGGAAGCAGCGTCTCATCAACTGAAAAGGACATCAACACGTGGCTAATGAAGGCATGGACAGCTATCAATAGGCTATAGATCATATGGAAATCAGACCTAACCGATAAAATGAAACGCAGTTTCTTCCAGGCAACTGTCGTATCGATACTGCTATATGGATGCACTACATGGACGCTAACAAAACAGCTGGAGAAGAAGCTCGATGGCAATTACACAAGAATGCTGTGAGCAATCTTGAACAAATCCTGGTGGGAACACCCCACAAGACACCAAATATACGGCCACCTGCCTCCTATCACGAAAACTGTTCAAGTTAGACGAACCAGACATGCAGGACACTGCTGGAGAAGCAGGGATGAGCTCATAAGTGATGTACTCCTATGGATCCCTACATATGGCCGGGCAAAAGCAGGATGACCAGCACGAACTTACATTCAGCAGCTTTGTGAGGAAACGGACGTAGCCCTGAAGACCTGCCAGAAGCGATGAACGATAGGGAGAAGTGGCGAGAGAGGATCAGGGATATCCGTGCTAGCGGCACGACATGATGATGATGATGATGATTTTTGCTACAGACAATTCCTTGTTTTCTTTCCATCCATTATAATACTTGGTAAGTGATCTTTCATTTTTCTTTTTTGCTACATTCGAATCAAATTATTTTTGATAGAATGGCTGTCACTTGGTAGTATTTATTACCAAACTAAGTAAAGTTGGCGACTTTGGTCGAGGGTGACCCGAAGGCTCCCTTTTCGATAGCTACTACACCAAGATGTTGGGAAGGGCGCTACTCTTTTCCCTGGATTGCTTCACTTTATCCTTGATCTCTACCTTATATTGCTGAGTGTTAACCAAGGAGGCATGAAGTATCATTTTTGAGTCTTTGGTATGACTCAACCAAGGCCTTGTGGGTAGTGTTCGCCAATGGTCCAAGAGACCTGGGTTCAATTCCAGGTCGCGTGATACCAAAGACTTTAAAAATGGTACTTGATACCTCCTTGCTTAAAACTCAGCAGTATAAGGTATGTATCAAGGGTAAAGTAGAGCCATCCAGGGAAAGGAGCAGCGCCCTCCCTTACACCTTGGTGTAGTAGCTGTTGAAAAGGGAGCCTTCTGGTCATCCTCAACTACAGTCGCCAACTTTACTTATTACCAAACTCCACTACATTGAAATTTCACAAAGATCTAATGATATTTTTGATACAATGTAAGTTTTTTATTTAGCTATTTGTTCTGAGTCCAAGAATAATCTTTGGCTCTGTTGTCTGACTTACATAGAAAACATAGGAATTTTATATATCTTGACTGCTTTCAAAGATACACAGACCTTTCAGGTGTTCCTATATAACAAGTAACACCAGGAGACATGTTTCTTTTCTTGTCACAAATCACAAGATTTAAACTGTTTTCGATTCTGTACTACAACCAAAAGCAGAACTTGTTTTCTTTCTCTCTCACTTAAATTCTTCTCTTGATGTTCAAACTAAACATAAATTATCATCCTTGTTCTCTACCAACTGCAACTTGCCCATGTATGCACTTCACATTACAAGTGACCACTTACACAAAAGAAATATGAAGCAGTGTGTTTTCTCTGCTTCAAATAAGTGAAAATCTTCACACTTTTCCCTAATCTCATCATCACAAAGGTAACAGTGATGGGTTGGGTTTTTCATTATGCTACTCCTTGCGACTGGTCATGTGCCAAAATAGTTTGTAACAAGAAATATCAAGACACTAGTTTCTTCTCTTGTCACAAGTCGTGTCGTTTTAATTGTTGTCAAAACTGCACTTCCAAAGCAGAAGTTGTTTTCTTTCTCTTTCTCTCACAAAGTCAGATGTAATTTGTTTTCCTTTTCTCTCACTAATAAAAATTAGGCAGAATGTGTTTTCCTTTTTGCTCACCTACAAAGTCAGCCAGAATGTGTTTTCTTTTCTCTCACAAACAAAATCAAAGAGAATTTATTTTCCTTTTTTCTTACCAACAAAATCAGACAGAACGTGTTTTCCTTTTCTCTCACCAACTAAGTCAGGTAGAACTCATTTTTTCTTTTTCCCAACGTTCAGGTTCTTGATGATCCAACTAAATGCCACTGTTGTTCTGTTGTCAATGAGTCCAATCCTGTGTTGCTTGGGACCTGCAAACTCATACATATTCATAAGCAATAGTAACATAATTACCCAAACCTGTACATGTGCAATCCACACATTACAAATGGCTGCTTATACAAAAGACACATGGAGTGAAAGTTTTCTTCATAACCAATAATTGTTTAATGAATAGTATCAGTTACTTGAAACCATATAACTGTGAGCAAACAAATGATTATTATCAAATATGTGACGTTGCATAAATAATTGTCCCAAGACAAGAGTCAATTTTATGCGCATGTGACGTCGCAGGCAGTCTGGCACTTGACCCTCCACAAAATAAGTCCCAGTCAAGACTCCTATTTCCGGCATATGGTAAACCGGCAAATAATGTGGAGGTTAATTTGGGGCTAGACTGATCTCAGATGTTGGTAAGGGGGTAACAATTCACTTTCACATACACCACCAAGTCCTTTGTCTTCCTATCCCCTCAGATAGTGGAAAAAACGGACTTCGAGGTTAGAAAATATTAACTGTAGCCAAATTTCCAAAATTCTCTTGTAATGTTTTAAGGAGGCAATAAGAATTAATGAAAGCGATACGATGCTGAAACAGATACGGGCAAAAGGAGACGAATCAATAGAGGAAATAACACAAACAAAAGATTTCAACACAAGGGTGCATTTAAGATATAACAAAATTTTAATTGGCGATGACCAAACTAATAAATATAAGATTTAAGAAACAGTTCCTTTTTCTTTTCTCTTTTCTTATTAAAATACTGGCAATATTAAGCCAACAGGAAGTATCAAACATAAACGTCTCTCAACACTCCTTTTCTTCTTTCTCTTTTTTCTCTCTTTCCTTTTCTCTTGCTCATGTAAAAGTGTCTCAGTCGCCGGACTGATAATTGTAGTAGTGTTTAGGAATTGTGGAAGGAAAACAGTTTAAGTTGTACTTATCTTTGATGAATTTCAATGTTCAAATTTCTTTCTCTCTTTTTTTATGGGTGAGTGACCTTCCCGGAGTCGGCTGAGATCAGCATGTTTCTCTCGCTGACTTCTGTCCAAAACTGAAAATTCTTTTCCAAATTTCTCTAACGGAAAATGGCATTTTGGTGCCAAGGGTCTGTGGGCCAATCATTCGACTTTTTCTACTTCCACTATCCTGTCAGGCCACGATGCTCGAGTGACCTGGATTCCTTTCTTTGTTCAACAGACTTCAGGTAGCTGACCTTTTTTCATGTACCATTTTAGCAGTCAGTCTTAGTGCCTGTTGATTCAAATACAGAAGGGTAAGGGAATTGACCTCTCCTTCCCTCTCTCTGTAACATACCACGTCACAAATAAAAATAATCACTTCAAACCTTATAATTATTAGTATTAGAGAGAAATAAACGAAGAAGTAAACGATACAAATTTGTGCAAATTATTTGTATTAGATAGAAATACTTGATATCATTTACTCTTGTGCAAAAAAACTCTCAAGAATATATACAAAAAATGTAAATGTGAACATGTAATTCACTAATATTTTGGTATAAAATAAACCCTGATGAGTTGACATGCAATTAAAATCAGTCAATCAACCATGTAGTAATGGTTCCTTGTAAGGAAAGCTTCTCTCTTTTATAGAATATGTAACTTAGTTGTCTAAATTTCTGAGACGAAGCTTGATGGTTTTTATCATAAAAAAAAAAAAATCTGAATATGAGTACAGGTAAAAAATCAAACATAATAGTAGTAATCCTAGTCAAGTAAGAACATTAAGTTTATAAGTCCCAAAAATTCACTCTGAATTGTCCAGCATAACGGTTATAGGCGTTGGTTCCCTAAGCTTCTAAGGAGACTATCATCTGGAGGTTGTAGGTTCAATCCTGACAGCAGGTAAGTAACAATATAGGAATACTTAACACTTGTACCTGGTTATCGCTAATGGAATCGGAACAGGCGACCCCCTTGGATTCAATAAAGGACGTAGTTCGAAGTTCCATGAAGGTTTCCGAGTTCGACAAACACTTGAAGAAGGCCGGAGGACATATCGGCCGAAACGTTTTGGAAATAACAATAAAGACGAAGACAATAGTCCGAAAACCCTTAATGATAAGAATCTGGAACATTCTTTCTCTGAGACATCATCAAATATTAAGCAAACAAAAAAGTCTTTGGAGTGTAGTGGTTAAGTTGCTGGAGTACAACATCAAAATGAGTTGGAACTCCAGTCACACTATTATGTTCTCTTTTGGACTAATACATTAAGGAAAAGCATAAACTCCCTGATCCCCACTAGCTATGAGTTAAATTGTAACATTACAGTTTTTCTACTGTTTGGCATTAAATAACCAACAATGGTTGATATGCCATTAAACAAAGAAACCAATCAACCAACAAAATATTAAGAGAACCATTCTGTGGACAAACTAAACAATGTCCTTTTTTTGTCCCTATAACATCATGATATCTAGAAAAGTCTTTCTCTTTCCAGAAGGTAATTAGGAATTTTCCACATTTTTCTCTCCTTCTTTTCCTCTGTTTCCATCTGGCCATTGTTAACAAGGAATTCTTTCTTGTCCTTCATTTCCTGGAATTGAACATTTCTCTCATTATTTGTTCATCGTACTTTTTTTGGAATGATGCTACCTTTGTAAAACAAGCTTCTTTTTTCACTCCTTGTTTGGCCTAGAGGCATGCATGCTAACATGTTGATTAAAATGACGCCACATCAACTTACTGTACATCAGTCTTTTTTAACACAACAGGACAGATTCATATGAAAAATCACAATGTGACACCAAGGAAATTTTTATATAGACTTAACAAATCTTTTTTTGTTTTTACATGATCATCATTCAGGTATGCTGACAGCATAGATTCTCTTCATTCTCTCTTACCATCCATCCCTATCAGTTATTATGGCCCAGTCGGCTGGGATCATAGAATATACTGACTGCATCTCTGCAGACCCCCTCTCCAATGAGTGTCCTGGATGTGATAGTGATGCATCAGTAATGCCATAAATCCCAGGTTCACTCTGGCCTGCAGTCATAGCACCTGATAGGGTCCTATCTATGGGTCAAATAGAACTAAACTGTGCACTTATGCTACACTGAATTGTTTAAAATAGAACTGTTTTGGCATTTAACTGTGTGTAAATAAATGACTCATGTTTAATTGAATTGTTAGTAGTACCTGCAATACTTTGAACCATTTAACTTTGTTGACTAATAGAATTGCTTGAAATAGAACTGTTTTTGACATTTTAAACTGTACTTATGCTAAACTGAATTGTTTACAATAGAACTGTTTATATGTATAAAAATGGATTTGGCATTAAATAACCTACAAAAGTTGATATGCCATTTAACCAAACTAAACTAAACCAATAGTAATACTTGGAACCATTTAACTATGTGCAAACAAATGATTAATGATTAATAGAAATATTTGTGTTAGACAGAAATACTTGAAACCATTTAACTGTGTACAAAAGAATGAGCTCAGGCTTATTTAAAAATGTATCAACAAAATTAGATTACAAATCCTTTAATATATGTAAAAATAGCATTTGGTATTAAATAACCAATAATAGTTAATATGTCATAAAAGCCAACCAAGCAAAACCCTGTTTAGATGGTTTGTGAGATGGTAGGCAAGTGACTGAACATTCATTGTTTTGTAGTGTTCTGGGATTTGTTTAAAACAGCACGTAATATATTTGTAAAGTTTCCATATAGCTTTTTCTCCATGTGTGGTGCAACTGTATAATAATACTGAAACAGCTACAGCTCGGAAGATTTCCAGTTTTCTTTTATCTGAGAGATCTGAGTTCCATATGGTCAATGACCTGTCATTAGCAGTCTATGCTTTATCTATGCATATGTTGTCATTTTCTTTAATAGTACAAATTGCATAAAACATCATAATATAAATTACTGTTATGGGGACATATCCTACCATACCCCGAAGATGGACTCGTCCAACTTAAACATATTCTCCGAGCTTAGCTCGCTTGGGGAAGATAACTTCTTGTTTCTTACGAGACATTTGACAGACGGACTGCAAGCCGAGAACGGCTAGAACTTCTTTTGTATGACTTCCTTTTTCTGCTAATACAATAATGTTTACCTATCACTCGTTGTTTGAGTTGTTCTTCCACCGGTCTTATCTGAAGACCACAACAATTACATTGTACAAAGCCTAGATATGCTTCTGTTTTACTATGATCAGTCAAAATTGTATCGTTTAGTTTTACAGCATATCAACCATTTAATTCCAAATATGAATTATTCATATACATATATATATATATAATTTGTAAACATAGGTCAACAAAGTTAAATGCTTCCAAGTATTCCTATGTATCACTAACAATTCAATTAAACATCAGTCATTTGTTTACAAACAGTTAAATGATCAAAGTCCTATTTCAAAATTCAATTTAGCATAAGTCATTGTTTGAACTCAGTTTAAATGTCAAACAGTTCTATTTGACCCATAGATAGGGCCCTAACAGATGCTATCACTCCAGGCCAGAGTGGACTTAAGAACAATAGCAATGAAGGAGTACTCCGCATTCCCCAAAGCTCCAGCATTACTGGAGCCTCACCATCTGATGGTTTAATGTCATATCCAAGCTATAGATTATTCAGACTGCTCTTCTGCAGAGGTGGGTAAGACTCTCTCCTCTCTCACACTATGTGTATCCTGGGTTTGAAAAAACTGCTCCTGATTAAGAAACTTCAGTTCTGGAGCTTTGGGAAATGTTGAGTAGCTCTTCTTTGCCATTACTCCCAGGTCCACTCTGACCTGGATTGCCAGTGCCTGTTATAGCCCCATCTATGCATCAAATAGAACTGTTCAATCATTTACAAAGGATTATTATTATAAGCCATACACCTGGTTGTTGTATCCTACAGGTATACATATGCAAATACAAAGGCAAACTCTCTTTTGTTCAGGTACAAACCGCTTTTATTAACTTCTGACTTCAGTTCTTCAACACGAGGAGAGAGACAATTCTTAAAAGTCTTCCATAATCATACTATGCTACCAACACCCCAACGCTCAGTACATCTTGTGATCCAATCTCAATTTCTCAACATCACGGTCAGACCCAATTTCTCAACATCATGGTCGGACCCCAACTTCAACTGTCTGCCATTGAGGCAGACTACCCAACTGTCTGCCTACATGGCCCCAAAGTCAACTCCCAACTGACGTTTTTCAAAATCTTCAAATTCTCAGGACCATTGCTTCCAGGCATGATGTCATTCACACTTCAGCCTCATTTCCTATCTGGGGTTTATTATGACAATTGTGATTGTCATATCCTTTGCACACAAGCATAAACTTTACCCAATGTCTGTGCACCTGAACTAAGAGCCGAATAGTTCAAAGCCCAACCAAACTGAATTATAAAATATAATTAATGAAAAATGATTTGAATGAAAAGCTCATTCCTTAATTATATAACACATTGTGCAAATTATTTATATTACATAGAAATACTTGATAATTAGAATTATCAATTTTAATCACTGAACTGTATGGAAACACATGAGCTCTAAGTACTTGTTTAAAGATAAAGTTACCTACAAACTATTCACTTACAAATCATATATATATATATATATATATAGGGGGCGTCCTCATGGTGTAATGGTTAAAGCGATGGACTGCGGAATCGTAGTACGCGAGTTCGTACTCCAGTCGCGCTATTACATTCACTTTCAGGCAAATACCCTTGGGAAAGGTATGAACCCCCTTATCCTCCCAGCTACGGGTTAAATAGTACCACTACTGTTCTTCTAGGAGAATGGCTTTGGCATTATATAACCTAAAAAGAGTTGATATGCCATTAAACAAAGAAACCAAGCCAAACCATATATATATATATATATATAGATTGACAGATAGATAGGATTTGGCATTGAGTAACCCACAGGGATTGATATGCCATAGAGCACAAATCAACCATCAAATCAGCCAAGAAATAGTGACAAGTTAAAGTTCCCTCATATTATAAATAAAAAAAAGACTATGAATTCTTGAAGTTATTGTATCATAACCAAACATGTCTAAATCAATAGAATACCTTAGGAGCAGACATTTGAAAATCAATATATAATGCAATATACATTTTTAAATTTTAACTTTCTAAAAACGCTATAATCAACATGATTATAATATTTGATTTTAACTTTTCACTATTCCTTTCTTGACAATAAACGATGTTGGAAATTTTAGATCAATGATTTTATTTTTTGTAATAAATGAAATTTGCAAATATTTTGGGGCTTGTATTGTTGTTTCCTTATGTGTCAGTACCGAATTTTTAGTTGTGGGAAAGAGAGATTGAAAGTGAGGGAAAGAAAGGAAGAAAGTAAGGGAAAGAGAGGAAGAAAGTAAAGGAAAGAGAGGAAGAAAGTGAGAGAAAGAGAGGAGGAAAGTAAGGGAAAGAGAGGAAGAAAGTGAGTGGAAGAGAGATTGAACGTGAGAGAAAGAGAGGAGGAAAGTAAGGGAAAGAGAGGAAGAAAGTAAAGGAAAGAGAGGAAGAAAGTGAGAGAAAGAGAGGAGGAAAGTAAGGGAAAGAGAGGAAGAAAGTGAGTGGAAGAGAGATTGAACATGAGAGAAAGAGAGGAGGAAAGTAAGGGAAAGAGAGGAAGAAAGTAAAGGAAAGAGAGGAAGAAAGTGAGAGAAAGAGAGGAGGAAAGTAAGGGAAAGAGAGGAAGAAAGTGAGTGGAAGAGAGATTGAACGTGAGAGAAAGAGAGGAGGAAAGTAAGGGAAAGAGAGGAAGAAAGTAAAGGAAAGAGAGGAAGAAAGTGAGTGGAAGAGAGATTGAAAGTGAGAGAAAGAGAGGAGGAAAGTAAGGGAAAGAGAGGAAGAAAGTAAGGGAAAGAGAGGAGGAAAGTAAGGGAAAGAGAGGAAGAAAGTAAGGGAAAGAGAGGAAGAAAGTGAGTGGAAGAGAGATAGAAAGTGAGAGAAAGAGAGGAGGAAAATAAGGGAAAGAGAGGAAGAAAGTAAGGGAAAGAGAGGAGGAAAGTAAGGGAAAGAGAGGAAGAAAGTAAGGGAAAGAAAGGAAGAAAGAGAAAGAGAGGAAGAAAGTAAGGGAAAGAGAGGAAGAAAGTAAGGGAAAGAAAGGAAGAAAGTGAAAGAAATAGAGAAAGAAAGTAAAGGAAAGAGAAAAAGTAAATTAAGTAAGAACAGTTTTTGTTGAAAATTAGGCAAGGACACTTTTTGCTGAAAAAGTAGGAAGGACGCTTTTTGCTGAAAAGTAAGCAAAGACATTTTTTGCTTTAGAGTTAGCAAGGACACTTTTTGCTAAAGTGTAGACAAGAACACTCTTTGCTGAAAAGTAGCCAAGAAAACCTTATTGCTGAAAAAGTAGGAAGGACACTTTTTTGCTTTAGAGTTGGCAGGGAGACTTTTTGCTGAAAAGTTAGTTTGGACACTTTTTGCTGAAGTGTAGGCAAGTGCATCCTTTGCTGAAATGTAAGCAAGGACACATTTTACTGAAAAGTTGGTAAGGACACTTTTTGTTGGAAAGTAGGCAAAGACACGTTTTGCTTTAGTGTTAGCAAGGATTCTTTTTGCTGAAGTGTAGACAAGTACATTCTTTGCGGAAAAGAGACCAAGGACACAGTTTACTGAAAAGTTGGTTAGGACACTTTTTGCCTTGACCAGGAATAGTAGTAGTATTTGATCTATTGCTCAATTAGATTTATTCAAAAATTATTTGTACTGGATAGCAATACTTGATACCATATAACTGTGTGCAAATTATTTGTATTAAGATTAGTTACTTGAAGCAATAATTATTTACTAAGGATTTTTATTATTTGTCACTTGACACTATTTATAATTGTGAGCGAATTAAAGACAATGATGAAACTGAAATAATTGCTTAAAACTATATAATTGTTAATATTAGTTAGTATTACTCGAAACTGGGCAAATCATTTTTATTAGACATGAATACTTAATATCATATAACTATACGCATAAACTTTTAAGAAACAACTATACAAAAAATGAAAATATAAATGTGACTCTCTGCCTTTAAGTTTAAGATAACCCTTGATGGGTTGACATCCTGTTAAAATCAATCAACAAAACATTGCTTTCTCATAGATATGGTAGCATCATTAGATAATAATTTATCTGTTAAATAAGATGATAAATAAGTAGATATAAATATCTTGAAATTGAAACAAAAAAATGCCACCTTTAAAACATATCTATGATAATTGGAGACCAAGGTATGATTAAAAAATGTAGAAATAAGCACATTTACAAGTGATTAAAAAAATATGTACCCTATGGAATAGATGATCAACCGAAGAGTGTCATCAATGTAAAAAATATACACTGTGTACAAGTTAAGTATCACTTAATGTCAGAATTTGTGCAAACAGAATGCATATGTTCACAACTCTTTTTTTTTTATGTCAGTGTTAAGCAGTGAGCTGGTAAGGAATTGTAGAAAAGAGAGAAGTCGATGATGGTGATAGAAAAAGATTATAATTCTTTTGTGAAACAAATACAGCTCTTGACACAGATTTTGAAAAAAACAAAAAATAAAAATAAAAGGCCGACTCTGCCACTCTTAAAACAAATCTTGCACCTGGCTCTTAAGAGATATAACAGACCAAACAAACCGAATTGGACAAGGGTGATCTTGTTTTTGATATTTGCTTTGTGAGTGGTGGGAAGTTTTCACAGCTCTTGACAGATATCATCTCTTGTTTTTGACGAATGACTTTATTTATCTTGACAGTTTTCAGTAATACTGACTTTGATGATTTGCACATACAGTCAACACTACATCTTGTCGCTTTGTTAGTTGGGCTTGGAATACACTTATTGCATTTTCAGTGCAAGACCCCTTTTTCACAAAAAACTCAGGTGTCCTAGGTATGACACTTCACAGCATCTAATGGCGAGGCTCTAGTTCTGGCATTCAGAGCAGAAGAACCTACTAGGTTCCCATTAATCGGTTGAATAAATCTGTTTGAAAATTATTTGTATTGGATGGAAATACTTGAAAGCATACCAATTTATGAGAATTATTCGTATTAGATAGGAATACTTGAAAGCATATAACTGTATGAAAATTATTAGTATTGAATAGGAATACTTGAAAGTATATAACTGTGTGCAAACAAATGATTATTATAATCATGATTGAAAAGCAATTATTTGAAACCATGTAACTGGGTTGAAATTATTAGTCTTTTATAAGAATACTTGAAATCATATCATTCATAAATAAGTACACCCCAAACAATTTTCTTATACAACAGAAGAGAAATTATATTGCCAAAAATAAAGTAAGTAAAGTTGTCGACTGTAATCGAGGGCAACACAAAGGCTCCCTTTTCAATAGCTACTACACCAATGTGTAGAGGAGGATGCTACTCCTTTCACTCGATTGTTCCACTTTACCCTTGATCCTTACCTTATAATGCTGAGTGTTAAGCAAGAAGGCATCAGGTACCATTTTTTGAGTCTTTGGTATGACTCGACCTGGGATTGAACACTGGTCTCCCTGACCATTGGCAAACACTCAACTCTTTAGGTACTTGCCAAAATAAAGAAGCATAGGTATAAGGAGTGTACTTATTTTTAACTGGTTTTTGCTGTCTCCTTAGAAATAATAAAATCCCAGTATCATTGGTTTAGAAGAAAATAAACGTTTTATAATAAATTGTTAAGGGTGTACTTATTTATGGGTGATACTGTAGCTGATAATATCCATTTTGATTGTATAATGTTCCATAAGAAATAATAAAATGCTGGTATCTTTGTTTTAGAAGAAAATGAACTTTTTATAATGAACTATTAGGGGTGTACTTATTTATGGGTGATACTGTAGCTAATAATATCCTTTTTATTGTATAATGTTCCACAAGAAATAATAAAATGCTGGTATCATCAGCGTGGAAGAAAATGAACTTTTTATCTTTAAAAAAATGGTACAGGGTTTATTCATTTGAGGAGATGCTGCAAATTTGGAGATATTTACAAAAGTGATGACAAAATAAATATTGTGACGGTACATCCACCTTCCCCAAAACTGGGATGATTCTGCTTTCAATCTGCTAATCATTCTGCCCAGCTGTTTATTTTATCGGATGGTATGATCAATCCACTTGTCTGCCCACATTTTGTTTTTGATCCAGACAGCTGATCAATTGCTAATTGGAGTTGCCAGTCATTGAGTGGATGGATGAGACCACACAATTAAGAAAGTAAAAAAAAAGTTGACACCAATGAACAAATAATAATATTTAGTTACGAAAAAGTTGGTAGTGATAGATGGAGAACTAATTTACGAGTTAACAGTAAATCAATTTCTCAGAATTCAAAGTTAGGCAAAAGGCTTCTCAAATTATCATATAGATTATAGGCTTTTCTCTTCTTGCTTTCTATAGTTTGGCTCAAGGCAATCTCTAATGGTAGTCATGTTTGCTTTTCTTTGTCTTTAGCTCTCAGCTTCTCTTGGTGTTGATAGTCTAGTACAAGGTGATTTCAAGTAATGTATTTGCATTTCTTAATCTTTCTCAAACTGTCATATTACCTTAGGCTTTCTCTTTGCTTCTTTATTACCAGAGTCTGGTACAAAGTCAAGACTCAGAGTATTATGGAACTTGTTAGCCAGGTCATGCTGATCTCTAAAATATCATATCTTGATTTCACTTTGCTTCTTTATCTCCATGAATGTGGTACAGGCTCATCTCAAGGCATTACATTATTTCAGTTTCTCATTGCTTCTTTTCTTTTATGAGTCTGGTACAAGGGCATATCAAAGTATCATGTTATCTCACAATGTTATATAACATGACATGGATTTTCGGTTCATTCCTAGTGACCCTGTGTGCTTTGACAAACTGTCACATTGTGATTAGTAAACAGGGCTATGGCAGTGGTCGAGGTAGACAGGTCCAGCAGATGTGTAACTGGAAAGAGACCACATAATAACCATGCGGTCAGTTTTAGACAGAGTGCAGAGAATTGGGATTCAAGCCAGGGATACACAGCCGATGAGAGGGTTAGGTCGTCTCTGATGATACGGCTTGCAAGGGGGTGCAAGCATTGGCACCCCCTGGCTCCCGGAAGAAGATATGGGACAAGAAGAAGTCCCCTCTCTGAGTAAATGTCTTTCCATCTATCTCTCAAACTAATAACAAACCGTGGGCTCCTTTTGAGAATAAAATGAGAATATATTTTTATAAAGAAGTGTTTCATTTGTTCATTAAAACTCATTCATTATAATTGATATCGCCAAATTATACAACAAGTGTTGTATAATTTTTTCTGCCTCTCCACTCTGGGCCGTCTAGTGCATGGCCAGAGCCCTGAGCAATGTGATATCTAGTAGCTGCCTTCTGCCGGTCTTCCGCTTGTCTCTCCAAGTATCACATTTTGTGCATTTCCTCTCATCTGACGGTGGTGGCTGGTGAAGCTATTGATAATATCATTTTACTTGCATTTTATTAATTAGTTTTGCTCCTTCTACTTTCATCCAAAAAAGGGGGCAGTTCTATTTCTCATCTCCTGATTTTCTGCTTGTATGACATCATCAAAGGTTTAAATCATTTTGGTCAAAAAATTTTCCCCAAGTGAATTTTTATAGAGAGTGTCATTTCAGAATTTTCATTTCTCAGACAGCCCAGCTGAATATCATGACTGGTAGGCCTTGACTCTGTCAATTTTGCCTTATTATTCGTCGACAATTGAAATAATAATTCTCAAAATGTTTTAGTAGACAAAACAATCTTACCTGTGTATTTCCTCCTATTCTTAGAGTCAAAAAAATATATTTTTTTGTTTTCTTTCTCATCAAATAACATGTTTTAATCTCATCAAAAGTGTTAATTTAAGAATAATGAAGCACAATATTAATTACAAAACCACAACAAGAGCGGATATACAGAGAGAGAATATTAATTCATTCTCCTCTAAAGACTACTGTATTTATAATAATGGTGGTCACACAACTTCCCATTAGAAGCCGACTCACTGCCAGGAGAGTATTTGAGAGGGATTACTGCATTAGATTAACAAACAAGTTAAAAAAATATCCTCTATTTATTCCTTTTTTGATAATGTTCGGAACTAATTTCATCACCACTTTTGTAATGTTCCGTGAAGGGGATAATTTTGGCCAATACTTAAAAATCTCTTCACTCTCATATAATGTCGAATATTGAGTCTGAAATCCCAAACAACACTCACTCGCATTTTACATCTATTCTGCATATGCACATGTCTCTCAACTCATCGTACTTCAGACCTCTGATTGTCCCATTTATATATCCACTAGTGTTCGCCAATGGTCCAGGAGACCTGGGTTCAATCCTCGGTCACGTCATACCAGAGACTTTAAAAATGGTACTTGATACCTCCTTGCTTAACATTCAACAATATAAGGTACATATCAAGGGTAAAGTTGAGTTATCCAGAGAAAGGAGTAGCGCCCTTGCCTACACCTCTGTGTAGTAGCTATTGAAAAGGGAGCCTTCGGGTCGCTCTTGACTACGGTCGCCAACAACGACAATTTCTAGTCACGTGAACTCCAGTAGCACCATCCATTTCAACACTTGTGTTTGTTGGCTAGAGATCTGTTTTCAAACCATACAGATCACTGTTGGCATATACTTCTACATAACTCTTTTAAAATCTATTTCCATTAATTTTCACTTTTTTAATGTACTGAGTTTATTCTTCTAAAATCCAATTTGGACGGATCTGATTTTTCTGGTTAATGAATTTATTTGACAAGATCTCTGTTCATGATGTTATTGTATTATTTGGTATTATTCATTATTAAATCAATTAAAAATTCAACCAAAAATAAAATGGCATATATATATATATATATATATATATATACACAGGGTGATCCAAAAAAAAAACAGAAACCATAAACTTTTTTATTACTTCTACAAAAATAAAGTAAAATGATTCTGTTTCTGTTTTTTGGGGGGTCACCCTGTATATAAGGTGTATACTATTTGCTGGATTGCAACATTTTCGTATTTATGGTCATGATAAATTTCAAACTCATAAATCCTAATTTTAAGAAATAGACTATATTGCATTTTCCTTTCTACAGCATATTAATAACACATCAGCGTACTAACTACCTTGCCCAGTTAGCTGAGGCTGTAGAATACACCCACTGCTTCTCTGCAGAGGGATAAAACCCCTTGAATGATTGTCCTGGATATGACTCTAAATAATCCAATTGTGCAGCTCTAGTAATGCCTGAGCTTTAGGGAATGCGGAGTATCCCTTCATTGCCATCACTCCCAGGTCCACTCTGCCCTGATATCTGTGGGTCAAATAAAACTAAATTGAATTGTTTGAAATGGAAATGTTTTTGTTTGCAAAACTGAATTGTTTGAAATGGAATTGTTTTTGACATTGAAACTGTACTTATGCTAAACTGAATTGTTTAAAATAGAAATGTTTTTGCCATTTAACTGTGTATAAACAAAAAACTATACTCATACAAAACTGAATTGTTTGAATAAGAACTGTTTGACTAAACTGAATAGCTTGAAATAGAAATGTTTTTGACAATTAAGCTATGTACACGTGCTAAACTGAATTGTTTGAAATAGAAGTGATTATTTGTTTAAAAATAGATTTGGCATTAAATAACCTACAAAGGTTGATATGCCATAAAAACTAACCCACCAACCACCCTTAACTACCTTGATACAATAAAACACAGCCTGAACTTCTTCATTCACATGATACACACCACAAACAAGAATGTACAAAAATATTGCAAAACTTTTGATTCACCCTATATTTTACTCATGATTATTTTGTGTTTGGTACCATTTTTTAAATTCTAACAACTCCTATGGGAGTAGAATATACAATATATTAACCAGCAAAATCAACTTTTGATAATTTATAGCTATATCTACGTCTAAATAGTCTTTTGATAATATATATATATATATATATATATATATATATATATATATTTTATTTATCTATATCTATATTATATATATATATATATTTGTTTTTTGTTGTTGTTTCCTTTTTACCTTTAGTTTCATAATCAATACCATTTGAAAATTGTTCAAATTTGATTTTGGTAAGATTTCAATATTGATTTCTTTAAATATAAAATGATTTGTTGAGGAATATTTCCTAAGAATATTTTAAATGTTAAACTAAATCTATATTGATTTCAGCTTTTTGTTTATTCAAAGACATTGTAATTTCATGTGAGTCAATGCAATTTAAGAATTATAAAATAATAATAATGAGAATTAATAAATGCATGAATATTTTATTGTTTCATGTATCTGGCATAATATCCATCAAAAATGAAATTTATCAGTGTCAGTACTTTTGCCTTGGAACAGATTAGTAATATCATATTTTAACAAGATGACTAATCTCTTACTTTTTTCATCCAAGGTTTTGTCTTTGGTCAATCAAAAATTTATGCTCAACGTATTGTTACAAATACTAAATATTATAAAAGATAAATTCAAATAAAAAGGATTTATTGATTATTGGGGGTTCTTGGCAGTATGAAAGATATTCAATAAAGCCTCCATTCATCAGGGTCAATTAGAAACATTAGTATATATGTGAAATTATGGGTCCGAAGAAGGTTCGTTATTTATTCATTTGTCATGGTTGTTGGTTGTCTGTGGATTGCTGAGGTCAATTTGGATAATTCTGAGTTTTGTATCTGATTCATTTATTCTTCTTCTTACCCCATTCACTTGCTGGCTTCTTTGTCTGTGGAAGGCTGCAAGAGAATAAAGGAGGGAAAGAAAGAGACAAGGATGCCTTTTAATTCAAGCTTTATTTCAGGGTTTAATGACTATTCTGTAGTGAGGGACATTTTCCTGTACCAGTAGAAATAGTCATGTCTTCCAGACAAGGCATTGCAATGTCATTTTCAGTGTTAAAAATTTGAAGTTCCTGAGTTCAATGGGTGAGTCCTGTGAAGTATGTTTAGCAGAGGCGACAGCAAACAGGAGACACTACCTGCTGCTAACTATCAGATTCAGTTTAGTATCTTTCACAAGACATATTTGTTTGTGGTGGTGGTGGGGGGTCTTATTTTTCTGCAGTAGATGCAGTTAACATATTTTAAGCCCAACCAGACTGAGATTAATAGATGGGAACAAAGAGAGGGAAATACACAGGATTTGGAGGTGTTTGTAGTGTAATAGATACCATTGTAGAAAATTGACATAGCAACCCAAGTTCAAACCCTGGACAAGGCTGCTTGCATTTTCACATAGTGCTAATACTCATAGGGAAGGTATAAATCTAATTATTTTCCCTCTAGCTATGGGTAAATTGTAGGGCAGACTGGGTTCTTTTACCTTGGTATGGACACCGATCTAGGAGAATGAAAACTCTGAATTCAAACGAGTTAAACGCTGCTTAAAAGTTGACCTTGTGTAGCATCCTTCCTGTGCAGAGGGGTTGGTATTTAAATATATATATATATATATATAGGTTTAGATGGATAGAGAGATGTGAATTGTCTGAGATAGATATAAAGCAGTTGAAATAACCAAGAAGAGATTGAGATTGATTGATTGACAAATAGATATGAACTGAGATAACAAAAATGGATACGAGCAAATAAGAATATTTAAAAAGACTGAAATTGATAGATACTAATAGGGTGAAATGTATCAATGCTAATTATCACTCTAAATACAATGCTTATCAATACTATTTGTTAATTAGTATTTGTCTATTAATATTTGTTAATTAATATTTGACAAAAAAGAATTTTGATTCATCTAATTTTTTTACATGGATGCTAACTTTACGGATGGAGAAAAAGCTTGATGGCAACAACACAAGAACGAGTCTTGGAGGCAACACTCCACAAAGTACCAGCTGTATGGTCACCTACCTCTCATCACAAAAACTATCAAAGTTAGACGAACCAGACATGCAGGACACTGCTGGAGAAGCTGAGATGAGCTTGTAAGTGATTTTCTCTTATGGACCCTCTCACATGGCCGAGCAAAAGCAGGGCGACCAGCTCGAACCTACTTACAGCAGCTCAGTGAGGATATGGGATGTAGCCCTGAGGACCTGCCAGAAGCGATGAACGATAGGGAGGAGGGGCAAGAAAGGGTCAGGGATGTCCGTGCTGGCGGCACGACATGATGATGATGATGAATATTTTATAATATTTTCCTCATTTTGATATTATTAAAAACTTAAAGAATGGATGTTAAAAAAACATCCAGAGGAAAAAAAATCAACAAGAAAATAAGGAACATTAGAAAGGGAAATTGCATCTATTGTTTTTAAGAAGCTTTCTATCAAGGGGTTGTCTATGAATATAATTTTTGTGAAATCATAAAATAAAACTTTTAATATTATCAGATAGACAGATATGAACACATTAGATTGATAGGGAGATATGAATGAGTTTGATAGAGAGATAAGAACAGACTGAGATAGATAGATAGATAGATAGATATGAACTGACTGAGAAAGATAGATAGATATGAACAGATAGAGATAGATAGATATGAACTGACTGAGATAGATAGATAGATAGATAGATAGAGAGATTGATAGATATGAAAAGACTGAGAGAGAGAGAGAGAGAGAGAGAGAGAGAGAGAGAGAGAGAGAGAGAGATTGATTGATATGAACAGACTGAGATAGATAGATAGATAGATAGGCCCTTAGTCCAATGCAATTTTTACAAAATCGTGGAATAAAACCTTTGAATATTGTCGGAGTTATTGTTTTATTTTTTTCCCTCGATGTTATTTTTCTGCTTCACTGATGAGTTTCTATAACAGTCGAAATCTTTTTGATTGATTTATTCAGGTAGATTTTCTCTGCTTTCTGATCAATGAGGAATAATAATTGATTCCTATTAATAGTTACAGTTGCCAATCAGCTAATTATGAGATATCACGAACAAGTCTCTTTCAAGAATTCTTCTCCTTATTTGTGGGTTCATAATATTTTAGGTTATAGTATATAGCAGATTATAAAAATAAAAAGAACATATATAAAATAATATGAAAAAGTGCATGTATGTGTGTGTATATATATATATATATATATATATATATATATATATATATATATATATATGCACACACACATACATACATGCTACCCAAGTACGCCCACCCACCCATATATATATATATATATATATATATGTATGTGGCGGGGTGTATTTGGGTAGCATTTCTTCATCAATGCATATTTCAGTGAACAATATTGACATGTTTTGTCTACATATTTTTGTAGATGTCCTTTCCAGTTGCTGAATCGATTTTACGGTATCTGGTGGGAATTGCTTGATGAAACTCCCATAACTAATTGTTACCCTAGTACTTTTTACCCTACTTTCTGTTGCTACTTATAGAAACTAATAAAATACCAACAAGTCTTATCGCTATTGCTGTATTATTTCTAACTCTTTTCTAGTTAGTGCTAGTATGGTACACTAAGTTGACTTTATTTGTGCAAAGCCTATCCTCACTCGGTGGTACTATAGCTTCTGCAAAATGTATATATATGATATACAATGAAATACTTGAGTCAAAACTATATATATATATATAGATGTGTGTGTGGGGGGGTGTATTTGGCCAGTATTTCTTTATTAATGCATACTTCATTGAACAATAGACATGTTTTGTCTACATATTTTAATATATGTCCTTTCCAGTTGCTGAATTGATTTTATGGTGTCCACAGGAATTGGTTGATGAAACTCCCATTGGTAATTGTTATCCTAGTACTTTCTGCCTGATCTTGGGTCATCATCAGGGATGTGTATATTGCAAAAGTAACATGACCTTTCCATGTACATTACTATTTTGTAAGTATTTATTATTTATACTGGTGTGTTGTAGTGTTTTATTCATTTTTATAAGTAGCAGCAGTAGCTAAAGACATTTAAATACATTAATACTGAATTCAACAACTGGAAAGAGCATATACAAAAATATATAGACAAAACATGTCTATATAGTTCAATGCAATATATATATATATATATATATATATATATATATATATGTGGTGCATTCAATAAGCTTCCAGACTTTATTTGTACAGGCATTTAAAATTGTTGTAGACTCTTGAAAATTCACTATGTTATTGCATTACATCTTATGAGATGACTGACCAATTTTTAGGATTTCAGCTTCAAATGAACGGCTACAGCAGGAATTAGAATACACCCTACTAAATCCGGTGAATTTCAAAAATGCAATCTGGACGTGAGGACACTTTAGAAGTATGATATGCAATAAAATTCTGTTTTAAACTTGGAAAAAATGCCACAGCAACGTATGGAATGCTTCAGAGTGCTTTTTAACCATCTTGCATGAATCGAGCATCAGTTTTTGAGTTGCATAAGAGATTCAAGGAAAGCAGGGATTCTGTAAGGGATGATGCAGAGGAGTAAGGTAGTCAGAACAACAGAGTTGATTGGCCAAAGGGTTAGGGTTAGGGTTACTATGTTGAGGTTTTAAGGGAGTTCAGGAAGAGATTCCTAGGGAAGAAGCCAGCACTCTTCTAATCGGGTCAGTGGCATTTCCACCAGGACAATGCACCAGTCCACAACTCCATGCTTGTCACAGACTTTTTGACCAAGATGGGCGTCAAGACAGTTCGTCACCCTCCCTATAGTCCATAACTTGCTCCCTGTGACTTTTGCTTATTCCCTAAGCTCAGAGGCTGTCATTATGAGACAATTGAGGAGATGAAAGAGGCAGTGACAAAGGTCATTGACACTCTCACACAAGAGGACTTCCATGGGGCCTTCCAGAAGTTGTTGGAACGGTGCAACAAGTGCATTGCAGCCAGAGGAGATTACTTCGAAGGCGGCTAGAGCTTCATGTGTGTACTATCAATAAAAGTGCCCATATGAAAAAAATCTGGAAACTTATTTAATGATCCTTGTATATATATATATATATATATATATGTGTGTGTGTGTCTCTGTGTGTGTCTCTGTGTGTGTTTGTGTGTATAGCAGGGGTTTTAGTCCAATGACAACGCTGCTATGAAGGCAACCCTTTTAGAAGTTAACTTCAAGATCAAAGCTGAAGAAGGAAGCTTCATTATCAAACCTCTGCTGACTTGTAGGTATCCCATGACAGAAAAAGTCTAAGAGAAGATACTCTGAAATAAAACCGGTTATCTTACTATACTCATCACTGGGCTGTAGCTATGTTGATCCAGAGTGTGGAGTAAGTATGTCACTATAATCCAACAGTGTACGGATGTCTTATCACCACATCTCATGCATGTTGTATATTTTTTACCAGTTGAATTAGTTATTAATCAGAATGTTTGTGTAGTAATTTTGGCAGTTAAGATGGCTATCATCTGTCAAGATGTGGAAGTCATCATATAAATTTATCAAGTGAAATATGGTTCTACTGTGAACTTTCAGAATATTTTGAGACAATTACTGTAGATCTTTACTGTCAACAAGATAAAAAAAAGATTAAAAACTCTTGTTATATTCATTTTAATTAAACACCAATGTAAACATATTTACATGAAAATATAATATCTATATTTCAATTTATCTTTAACTACTTTTTAATTCTTTTTAGTTTTACTGTCTCAAATATTTTTCTTATATCTAAGATAAATAAATATTGAATGAAATGTCTGATAAAATGGAGAAATGACTTGAAGGCCCAAATTTGACAGTGTATTACTAATAACATTTCATTAGATAATGATTGGAAAAAGACTTTTAAATCTTTGAAACAATGCTGAAAAATCAGTCTATGTGATTTCCATGGATATATATTTCAGAATGCCTACAATTGGGGATCGTTAAGAATGTAGACTTCTACATATTGGCAAACACTCTTCTCATTATGCCAATGGGGGCACAAGTCTGATTACAAATGAAGTCAACCTCTCTAACAGAAGTTAATTCCAAAATCCAAACAGAAGAAGTGTCGTATACTGACACTGACTCCAACTAACTTGGATCCTCATGGCTTAAGCATATATCATTTCATAATGCCGACAATTTCCAATCAACTACATGACTGCTTCTGCTTATTTACACAGGTGCTTCCTGTTCAGAGAAATCCTGATTGATGACTCGGTCAAGGGTCAATATGCAACGGAAGGAAGCTTCAGCATCAAAACTCTGCTGACTTGTAGGTATCCTTTGACAGGAAAAATCTAAAAGAAGTTATTTAGAAATAAAACATGCTGTTTTCATAGTCACCAGTTATCTTACTATACTTGGATGGTTGTTTGGGTTATATGGCATATCAACCTTTGTCGGTTATTCAACACCGAATCCATTTTTATACAAATGTAAGTACAGTTTAATTCTGAAAAACATTTCTACTTCAAGCCATCTAGTTTAGTCAAGCAGTTCTAATTCAGCTAAATCAGTTTACTATAAGTACAGGTTCCGTTTACACACAGTTAAATGTTAAAACAGTTCTATATTAAAGAATTCAGTTTAGTGTAAGTAAAGTTTCAAAGTGAAAAACAGTTCCATTTCAAATAATTCAGTTTAGCATAAGCACGCAGTTTAAATGTAAGTGCAGTTTAATTATCAAAAACATTTTTATTTCAAACTATTCAGTTTAGTGAAACAATTCAGTTTAGCATAAGTATGCCATTTGTTCTAATTAAACCATAGATAGGGCCCTATCAGGTGTTACCACTCCGGGCCAGAGTGGACCTGGGAGCAATGGCAATGAAGGGGTACTCCGCATTACCCAAAGCCCCAGCATCACTGGAATCTCACCATCAGATTATTTAGTGTCATATCAGGACACTCATTGGTGCGGGTTCTTACCCCCTGCAGAGGTGCAGTCGGTGCATTCTACAGCTCCAGCCAACTGGGCAATTACTATACTTGTCACTGGGCTGTAGATATGTAGATCCAGAGAGTGGCGTAAGTGTCTTACAAACACATGTGACGATAATCTAGCAATGTACAAATGTCTAATTACCTATTTATCTTAAACAACTTGTATATTTTTTTATAAGTTGAATTACTTATCAAATAGGATGATGGGGCTAATTTTGGTGGTAAAGATGGCTATCATTTGTCAAGATGTGGTAGCCATGGAGATACAAAGTTAAATGGTCTCAAGTATTGCTATGCATCACTAACACTCTTTGAAACATCAGTCATTTGTTTACATGTTGTTAAATGGTCAAACAGTTCTATTTCTAATAATTCACTTTTGCATTATTCATTTGTTTGCACACAGTTTAAATGTCAGTTCTATTTGACCCATAGATAGGACCCTATCAGTTGCCACCACTCCAGGCAAGAGTGGACCTGGGGGTGATGGCAATGAAGAGGTACTCTGTATTCCCCAAAGTAAAAGCATTACTTGAGCCTCACCATCAGATTATTTAGCATCATATCCAGGACACTTATTGGGGGAATCTTATTCCTCAGCAGAGATATAGTCAGTGTATTCTACAACCCCAGCCAACTGAGCTGTATTTGCATTTAGAATAGTTTCTTGAAGCTATAATTTAGCCCCTTATCTGTTCATAATCTGCCAAGACTACATACTTCAAATGTTGATAGATCTAATGAAAGACAATAGCTTTACACAAAAAAATGGCAGGAAGTAGATAATATCCTTCATAAATTATTTTGGATGCAGACTATGCAGATGACATATCATTTCATGCAAATACAACTACCCAGGCCAAATCCCTGCCACTTAGTCTGGAGCAGGCAGCAGGAAGCATTGGTCTCCATGTGAATGCAGACAAAATGGAGTACATGTGTTTTAATCAAAAAGGAGACATTTTTGCTCTAAATGGTGGTTCTCGGAAATTAGTGGACAACTTCTCCAACCTCAGAAGCAGCGTCTCATCATCTGAAAGTGACATCAATATGTGCCTTGCAAAAAGCAAGGACTGCTATTGATAGGTTATCACTCATATAGAAGTCTGACCTATCTGATAAATTAAAATGAAATTCCTTCCAAGCAACAGTTGTGTCAATTCTACTATATGGATGCACCACATGGATACTGACAAAGTGTATCGGGAAAAAACAAGACAGAAACTACATAAGAATGCTATGAGCTATATTGAACAAATCCTGGAAGCAACATCCAACAAAACAACAGCTGTACGGCCACCTACCTCCTATCTCTAAAACCATCCATATAAGATGAAGAAGGCATGCGGGACACTATTGAAAAAGCTAAGATGTACTCATAAGTGACATTCTCGAATGTACCCCTGCATACAGATGTGCTAGTGTAAAGCCAACCAACAAGTACATCTACAACAGATCTGTACTGACACAGGATGTAGTCTAGGAGACCTACCAGAAGTAATGGTTGATAAGAATGAATGGTAAGGGAGAGAGTCAGGGAAATTTATGCTAGCAGCACAACTTTATGATGATATATATATACAAGGATCATTGAATAAGTTTCCAGACTTTTTTCATATGGGCACTTTTATTGATAGTACACACATGAAGCTCTAGTCCCCTTCGAAATAATCTCCTCCAGCTGCAATGCACTTGTACCGTTCCAACAACTTCCCGGAAGGCCCCATGAAAGTCCTCTTGTGTGAGCGTGTCAATGACCTTTGTTACTGCCTCTTTCATCTCTTCAATTGTCTCATAACGACAGTCTCTGAGCTTAGGGAATAAGCAAAAGTCACAGGGAGCAAGTTATGGACTATAGGGAGGGTGACGAACTGTCTTGATGCCCATCTTGGTCAAATAGTCTGTGACAAGGATGGAGTTGTGGACTGGTGCATTGTCCTGGTGGAAATGCCACTGACCCATTTTGAAGAGTGCTGGCTTCTTCCCTAGGAATCTCTTCCTGAACTCCCTTAAAACCTCAACATAGTAACCCTAACCCAAACCCTTTGGCCAATCAGTTCTGGTGTATTGACTTCTTTACTCCTCCCACACCTCTCATCATCCCTCACAGACTCTGTGCCTTCCTTGAATCTCTTATGCCACTCAAAAACTGATGCTCAATTCATGCAAGATGGTCGAAAAGCAGTCTGAAGCATTCCATACGTTTTTGTGGCATTTTTTTCCAAGTTTAAAACAGAATTTTATTGCATATCGTTCTTCTAAAGTGTCCTCACGTCCAGATTGCATTTTTGAAATTCACCTGCTGTTACAATTAGGCTTTAGTAGGGTGTATTCCAATTCCTACTGTAGCTGTTCATTTGAACCTGAAATCATAGCAATACTTGTAATCAATTCACTGTGTGCAAACAAATGATTAATACTGAAACCGTTTAACTGTATAGAAACAATAGCAATATGAATATGCAAGCAAATTAGTTTTAACTCATTTAAAAATGAAATTACTAACAAATTAATTTCTTACATGTCATGTATGCCTATTTAAATGTGTGCAAATAAATGACAGATTTTAGATTGTTACTGTTACATAGCAATACTTGAAACTATTTAATGGTGTGCAAACAAATAATTAATAGTAAATAGAATGATTCATATTAGATAGAAATACTTGAAACCATTAAAGTGTTTGCAAAAAATGAGTCTTTATTTAAAAATGATATCAACAAACTGTATTTAGACATCATGTATTTAATGTATATGTATAAACAGGATTTGGCTTTAAATACCCTATGGTGGATGATATGCTATAAAACCCGACCCAAGAAACCAAATATAAATGTATCTCTTTTGGACCAGTTGGCACAAGTTCTATCTTGGACTAATAAGTCGTAGTCGAGAGCAACCAGAAGGCACCCTTTTAAATAGCTAATACACCAAGGTGTAGGGGCAGGTGCTACTCTTTCTCTGGATTGCTCCACTTTACCCTTGATATGTATCTTATAATGCTGAGTGCTGAGCAAGGAGGTATCAAGAACCATTTTTAAAGTCTTTGGTATGACACGATCTGGGATTGAACCCAGGTCTCCCAGACCATTGGCGAACACTCTACCCACTAGGCCAATGAGCCGGTACCTTACCCTTGGGCAATAAACAGACCCTCGGCTAAATGTTAAATAGTACCTTTGCTTTTCTTTGACAAGAATGACTTTAGCATTAAATAACCCATAAAGTTTTTTGTGCCAGCAAAAGCAAACAACGGCCTATTACAAGTGATACAGTATTTGAAATATATCATATATATGTCATAAATCAGTCTCAAGGCTTAAGTATCCAAGCTTTATTTAACTTCAAAGAATGCTAAGATGTTTCAATATCTTAATCTGTGTTGACTTTGCATGCACAGAAGTGTTTTAAAAAACAGGTACTATACTTGCTGGTATAATGATGAAAGTGTTGAACTGCAGCCCCTCAAAGTAAACAATTTCAAACTCCAGTGACAGGATTATGCTCATTTTTGGATGAATACCCTTGGGAAAGGCATGAATCCCCTTATTTCCTAGCTATGGGTTGAATAGTACCCCTACTCTTCTTTTACAAGGATAGCTTTGGCATTAAATAACCCACAAAGGTTGATATGCCATTTAACAAAGAAACCAAACCAAACTATAATTGTTTAGAAATTATATTGTCAATACTTTCTGTATATATGAAGGTCATTCAATGGAAATGGGAATTTATTTGTCTACGAGGGTCATTGAATAAATAATGGGAATATTTTTGAAAATAAAACAAAATTATTTCTTTTTTTTTTTTAGAATTTTTTTCCATTACTAAAAACTCTGCATAATTTGAAATCAGTTCAAACCATATGGAATTTACAGAAGAATGTGCAATTGTGTATTGAGATGCAAATTTTAGTCAAAAACATGCTTACAAATGAACTAAACATAGGTTAACTACTATGAGCCAAAAACAAAAAAAAAACAATCCATGGAGTTGAAACACACTGACTTTCCTGTAAAAAAAAAGTTCCTGATGCAGCAGTCAGTATGCTGACAGTGTTCTGTTAAATGATTTCCTTATTGATTTCCTTAAAAAAATCCAACTGCTAATTGTACTTCCTATTGCCTCCTCTCAAGGCATAATTCACTTTATTTATTGAATGAACCTCACATGTACAAACTTAGAAGAACACCTTATAAAGAAACATTTTTCTAATGATTTTACAATAGCATTGCAACTTTTTTTTTCTATAAATCTATCACGTTGCTTCAACAATAATGCTAACAGCAGTGAGATAATTGCAACAAAAACACAAGGTCATTAGTTTTAATTGATTTATTTTAACTTCATATCAATCCATCAAAAGTTATTTTTCACTAAGTGATTAAATGAATTATATTCATAGTAGATTAATATTTATAATTATTCAGTAGTTTTTTCTAAGAGTCTTTTCTTGGGTCTGGGGGAGGGAAATCTTTCCATCAAATGCAAATAATTTTTAAACAGATCAATAGGACCTATAGATGGAACCCTAACAGGTACTACCACTCCAGGTCAGAGTGGACCTGGGAGTAATGTCAATGAAGGGGTGACTCCACAATCCCCAGATCTCCAGAACTGGAGCCTCACTATCAGATGCAGTTTAGTGTCATACACTGGATATCCTCTTCTTTGTGGGGGATGTCTTACCCCACCTTGCAGAGGACACTGACAGCATATTCTAAACCCTGCCCAAATGATAATTAATTTATTTTGAACGGAACTCTTTAAAAGCACAGTCAATTGGGGCTTTAGAATACACTGACTGCATCTCTGCAAAAAGGTAAAACCCCCACCCTAACAAGTATCCTGGATATGACATTAAATAATCTGATGGTGAGGCTCTAGTTATGCAGGAGTTTTGGGGAATGTGGAGTACTCTTCCATTGTCATTGTTCCCAGATCTACTTTGACCCAGAGTGGTAGCACCTGACAAGGTCCTATCTATTTGTCCAATAGAACTGTTTGACATTTAAACTGTGTGCAAACAAATGACTTATGCTAAATTGAATTGTTAGTAATAGAACTGTTTGATCATTTAACTGTGTGTAAGAAAATGACTGATGTTTAATTGAATTGTTAGTAATAGATAGCAATACTTGGAACCATTAAACTTTGTTGACTCATACAAAATTGAATTGTTAGAAATAGAACTGTTTGATCATTTGAATCTAAAATGTGTTTACAAATCATATATCTAATATATACATAAAAACAGGATTTGGCATTGAATGACCAACAATGGTTGATATGCCAGAAAACCAAACTAAACCAGAACTCTTTAATTCTTAATGCTTAAATTGTAAATGAAAATAAAGTGATATTTATAATATTAAAATCTGTAGAATTTTAGCCAATTTCTGTTCAACCCCCTGAGGCCTCAACCAAACAGATTGATTCCATATCAGTCAGATTAGAACCAAGACATATGGGATATGTTGGGGTTTTTTTTTTGTTGGTGTTTAAAGAACATTATTAAAAAATTAATTAATATTTGATCACATTTCATTATACTACATTACAGTCAAAGACATTTTTAAGAGTCTAAAATTGCTTGTGTAATGTTCCCTTCACAAGTAAAATACATAGAAATACAAGCAATTAGTGACAGATTTGCTGTTTGGATAAAAAACACAACATTTTTGGATAAGCAAATTGATCATACTATCCGATGTCATCATCAACCAAGCAGAACAGTCAGCAGATTGAAAGCGGAATAACCGCTGTGATATGTTTTCTTTATTGGTCTGTTCTGTTCTTTTGGTTTTTTTTATTATAAGCATGCTACATTTTTCAGTCCTAAATTCCATTCCAATGTCTTGACTGTAGATTCTAATTGTTTGTAAAAGGGTTTCTAGTTCTTTTTCATTCTGAGCAAATACTGTAATATCATTCATATACATGAGATGATAAATCTTTTCCTGTGATTTTTTAAAATTTTGTAGCCTCCAGTGCATTTTCTTACCGTTAAATTGGGTGGGCATAATTACACTGATAAATAGTTGTGTAGAGAAGAGAAAAATTTCGTATTTTGGTTTGGCGCGCAAATTTAATTCAACACTTAATTTTACCCAATCAGGATGACTTATACTATTCAGCCCGGACCTTCATTTCTGGCTAGCAAATTGGGTGAGCTACCAAACACACTCTCTTTGGCTGGAGAACGCTGACCAGTGCAGACGTCACACTGGCCGTTCTTCAATAGCGATATTTTTTAGCTGGACAATGCCGCCCATTGCAGACATCTCACTGCGGCTTTAAAATAGCAGCAGCAGCAACATGGATACACGAGGGAACCCATCTAATTTATGGATTTCCTTACGAGGAATCCCAGTTGAATATAAATTAGATGCATTCAACATGCCTCGCACAGGCACAACTTTATGTCACCCTAAAATTGACTAAGTCGATCTGAGCGTAATCCCGCTCTCGACACACTAGCTCCCATTTCACCTCTGGTCCACATTAATGGAGATAACGCCTACTCTCACAAGATACCAGACACGAAACTCACGGTGACATCCAAAGTTCAATTCCTACAACTGCAACATGTTTTTCGCCAAAATCCAACTAATACAATCCCTCACACGTCCGACGACACACGCTGCCTTCTCAACCTTCTCAACTTTCTCCTTACTCATAATCTACACAACACGAGTCTTGCAGCACCAAAAGCAAACCAAATATTCCATGCTGCAAATAAAAAACTTTCTTTGTGGTGTTGTTAAAAAGAAGTTTCGTTATTCATTTGTGTTGCCTAAAAAAATATAGTGTTAAAGAAATTAACAATTTCCCAAAACGCTATAGTTGCGATAATGAAGAGAATTCTTAGATTTTAACTTCTGAAAGAATGTGTCTTCCTGCTCTGAATTCCACTCACTAGTTTTCCTTAGCTTTCTTGATGAAATTCAATGCCTTTGATATCTTGATGATTTTCTGACATTCTTGTATCCTTATTTACTGAATCTTGTTATACGCATTTTTGTAGTATATTGTTAAATCTTTCAGTTTCATTGATCTCCCAGTATTGCTGAGATCAGGCAGAATACTTAGGAGTGTCCTGGAGATATAAGGAGATTTCTCTGAGTTGTGTGGTTAGGATCTTTCATATTATACACAAATATATTATCTGTCTGTTATTGCTTCAGATGGTTCCTTTTATGGACATATTTCTGCATCTTGGTAATTTTCCCCTTTTTGGCATCCATTCAGGAATTCTTGTCTCTTATAGGCATCTATGTACTTGTTGAGCTATTCTGTCTGTGAATCTTTTGAACCAGAATCTTATTATCCCATCTTGCTCTATTGTCTCCAAATTTGCTACTTTCTTGAGCATTACTTTTACTGTATCCAGATGTATTTCAGCCTCTGGGAATTCTTTGATTCCTTGTAATTCAGTTCTTATATCATTTAACCATTCTCTATTTCTATTGTGCTCTTTTCATTCATTACAATTCTCTTGTACTCTTTTCATTCATTCTGTTGTGCTCTTTTCATTCATTACAATTCTGTTGTGCTCTTTTCACTCATCACAATTCTCTTGTACTCTTTTCATTCATTCTGTTGTGCTCTTTTCATTCATTACAATTCTGTTGTGCTCTTTTCACTCATCACAATTCTCTTGTACTCTTTTCATTCATTCTGTTGTGCTCTTTTCATTCATTACAATTCTGTTGTGCTCTCTTTACTCATCACAATTCTCTTGTACTCTTTTCATTCATTCTGTTGTGCTCTTTTTACTCATCACAATTCTCTTGTACTCTTTTCATTCATTCTGTTGTGCTCTTTTCATTCATTACAATTCTGTTGTGCTCTTTTCACTCATCACAATTCTCTTGTACTCTTTTCATTCATTCTGTTGTGCTCTTTTCATTCATTACAATTCTGTTGTGCTCTTTTTACTCATCACAATTCTCTTGTACTCTTTTCATTCATTCTGTTGTGCTCTTTTCATTCATTACAATTCTGTTGTGCTCTTTTCACTCATGACAATTCTCTTGTACTCTTTTCATTCATTCTGTTGTGCTCTTTTCATTCATTACAATTCTGTTGTGCTCTTTTCACTCATCACAATTCTCTTGTACTCTTTTCATTCATTCTGTTGTGCTCTTTTCATTCATTACAATTCTGTTGTGCTCTTTTTACTCATCACGATTCTCTTGTACTCTTTTCATTCATTCTGTTGTGCTCTTTTCATTCATTACAATTCTGTTGTGCTCTTTTTACTCATCACAATTCTCTGGTACTCTTTTCATTCATTCTGTTGTGCTCTTTTCACTCATCACAATTCTCATGTACTCTTTTCATTCATTCTGTTGTGCTCTTTTTACTCATCACAATTCTCTTGTACTCTTTTTTCATTCATTCTGTTGTGCTCTTTTCATTCATTACAATTCTGTTGTGCTCTTTTCACTCATCACAATTCTCTTGTACTCTTTTCATTCATTCTGTTGTGCTCTTTTTATTCATCACAATTCTCTTGTACTCTTTTCATTCATTCTGTTGTGCTCTTTTCATTCATTACAATTCTGTTGTGCTCTTTTTACTCATCACGATTCTATTGTACTCTTTTCATTCATTCTGTTGTGCTCTTTTCATTCATTACAATTCTGTTGTGCTCTTTTTACTCATCACAATTCTCTTGTACTCTTTTCATTCATTCTGTTGTGCTCTTTTCATTCATTCTGTTGTGCTCTTTTCTTTCATTGCTGTATTTTGTTCCAGAAATATTTTTTTTCATATCTATCTAGTTGCTAAATTTTCTTTATTGATATTCTGGTTTGGTTTAGTTTTATGACATATCAACCATTGTTGGTTATTTAAAGTGAAATCATGTTTTTAGATATATATTAAATATATGATTTGTAAACACATTTTGTAGATATGTGCCGTTAAATGATCAGACAGTTCTGTCAAAAGCAATTCAATTTGAATTAGTCTTTTGTTTGCACTCAGATTAAGTGTAAAATAATTCTATTTGACCTATAGATAGGACCCTATCAGGTGCTACCACTCCCGGCCAGAGTGGACCTGAGAGCAATGATAATGAAGGGGTACTCTGCATTCCCCAAAGCTTCACCATCAGATTGTTTAGTGTCATTTTCCGGACATTCATTGGGGGACTGGGGGTGGGGTCTTACCCCTCTGCAAAGGTGCAGTCAGTGTATTCTACAGGCCCAGCTAACAAGGCTGATGCATTTAGGTAAAGGTTTCTAGACATAGTATTCATCTGTCTTCATCAGTTTGTAGTACTGATGTGATGTTTAATAAATTTTTTCAATCCTCTCAGTTTCAGTAAATTGAACATCTCTGTAACCTGCCTGAAGATGGTGGACCTGATTAAGCAAATTTTAGAAAATAACAAATCTAGTGTATCAAAAGCATGCAATTTTATTTTTGGTTACTGTCTCTCTGTGATGTAGACTGGAAATGAATAATACCAAATAATATCTATTTTTAGGGGAAGTCCCAGATGTATATTGAATTGCATACATAACCGTTACATTATGATTAGTCAGTTCAAACTCCAGTTGCGCTATTATGTTCACTTTCAGACTCTTACCCTGTGGAAATGTATTAACCCCCTTTTTCTCCTAGCTATGGTTGAATTGTACCACTACTGTTCTTCTAGAAGTATTGTATATTGACCTACGACCCGGCTGAGCTGTCAAAATAGGAAATGCACCTATGTAAATAACAGGTGCATCCGGTTGAGGAATAGCAGAGTGTATCCTTGACCGTGGATGGGTTGAATGAGTGCAATTTGTGACGGCCACAAGAAGAAGGTGGGCATTGAACTATTATATAATTCAGTGCACAGGAAATTCAATCAGTTGCAGACAAGATGCGGTAGAGAAAGCCAGCACCCAGCAGAGGGAGCCCTCAGGTCCCCGATTGAGCAGTTTGGAGACCAGACCAGTGAAAGATAAGATGCAGTAGAGAAAACCAGCATCCAGAGAGGCTAGGCCCCAGGCTCCCGGTTGAGCAGTCCAGGAGAACGGGAAAGAAACACTGATGGCCATAAGAGTGGGGGTCAATACTTTGCAGTTCTGTTCGGTCTCCGACTCTCTCTCACACATGACCCTTTCAAATAAAGTGAGAGGTATATTTTTCTAAGAACTGTGTCGCTCGTCATGATTCTGCATGCATCTGCATATGTGGCTATACAACAGAAGGATGGCTTTAAATAACCCATACGGGTTGATATACCAATAAAACAAATATTTAAATAACTGATGGTAGTTGATATACCAACAAAAGAAAGAAACCTAACCAAGTCTTTTTTATTTTATAATATTTCACTAGAAATAATAAAATCCTGTTATCTTTGTTTTAGAACACTCATGAACAGACTGTTTCCCAGGGGCCACATGTGGCTCTTAGTGCTTTCTAAATGGCTTGCATAATTTCACAAGGAAAATAATGTTTATTAAAATATGCACCTGTAATTTAAAGAAAATAGTTTTAATAAAATTTTGATTATGAAAAAGTCTAATTTTTTCTTCAATACGTGGATCATATTCATTCTGAATTCATTGATTTTTCGTGTATTCATTTTTATTTCTTTTAATCATTTCATAACGTATCACAGCAGCAGCAGCATACATTAATCACTTTGATATCAGTGATAATATTTTTCCAAGACTTTTGTTATATCGTCGAGTTGAATGATACACAGAGAAGAATGAGTGCTTAATATATTTATTCAGCACAAGTATCCGCTGCTAACGGATGCATAAAAAAAAGACACAGTACAATAAGTTACAAACAATTAACAAAAGAATTTACAAGATAGTGAGGTAGGTAAAATGTTGTATAGCCAAACAAAGTAAGATCAGTCCAAATATTAATTAGCTTATTAAATTAATGGTATTTGTCTTCCATCCTACCAACCAGACAAGTGTGGCACAAGGCTTTTTTAAAATGGATCCGGGCGAAGGGCTGTCGCCCAGATGCACCCGGCATTCCCAAAAAGGCCCCAGGCCCCATCAGCATTCCCCTAAAAAGAGGCACCTCAGGAAATAAACATAACCCTTCCTAAGAGGGTTAAAACCTGTGGGGATGGCCACCTGAGGCTCAAGGTATGTCCAGAGATGAGACACACCCGATCAGATATGTGCCATTGTTACAATGGCTGGCCAAAATGGGTGCCATCAACTGGATTCAGCTGATTAACTCAATGGTAGTTGTCTTCCATCCTACCATACGGACGAGTGTGGCACCAGGCCTTTTTTAAGGTTGGTCTGGGCGCAGGGATATCGCCCAGACGCACCCGGCATTCCCAAAAAGGCCTCAGGCCCGGTCAGCATTTCCCTAAAAAGAGGTGCCTCAGGTGCCAGGCAACAAACCTAACCTCTCTGAAGAAGGTTAAAGCCTGGAGAGATGGTCCCCTGAGGCTCAAGGTATGTCCAGAGATAAGACACACCCGACCAGGTCGATGCCGTTGATACCACAGCCGGCCTAAATGTGTCTGATTAACTTAATTCAGCTGATTAAATCAACGGTATTTGTCCTCCATCCCAACAACTGGACAAGTATGGCGTGAGGCCTTTTTTAAGGTGGGTCCGGATGCAGGGCCGTAGCCCAGATGTGCCCGACATTCCCAAAAATCCCTCAGGCCCCGTCGGCATTCCCCTAAAGAGGGGCGCCTCAGGCACCAGGCAATGGACCTAGCCCCTCCAAAGAGGGTTGAATCCTGGGGGGACAGCCCCCTGAGGCTCAAGCTATGTCCAGAAGATGGGACACACCCGACCAGATCCGTGCCTTTGACCCCACGGCTAGACAAATTGTGACCCATCAACTGGATCCAGTTGATTGAAATCAACCCTCAAAGTCTTTAATCATAGACTCTTCATGGCTATGAGCCAGTCCATTTGGTAGAGTGTCAGAGGGGTATTTAGCCACTCTACAACTTTAATTTTTCACAGAAACAATCTTTTTACCAAAGAGAAAGAATCAACTTTTCCTTGTTTCTTAGGCAAATGCTTGCTCATATGGTCTTCCGTAGGGAAAAAAAGTTGAGGTATCTTCAATGAAAAATTATCTTGAATATTTTTGTAGTGTAGATTGCTTGATGATGAGCCACGCCTCATGCTGCTTTATGGCAAAAGCTTGCTCACGATTGATCTATTATGCAGCGGGTGGATAAATAAGAAGTTAAGAGAGTAGATTTGATAAATTTGAAGGTTAAAATAATAAAATCTTTCAAATCAGTTCATTGTGAGTTCACCGGAACTTAATTTTATTCATGAAATATTTTAAATTGCTTTATAATAGTCATAGGCAAACTGTAACCCATGGGTCTCATGTGGTTCTTAGAATTTCTGAATGGCCAGCTTAAGACTTAAATTTTTTTTTTTTATTGAAAAGATCTTTTTACTGAAGAGAAAAAAAACCCAACCTTTTTCCTTATTTCTTAACATATATAGGCTTTTGTAATGAAAAAGATTGGGGCACCTATAAAAAAAAATTTTTCAAATGGAACATCCATCCTGCAAAGGGGACTTCAAATATTCACTAATTGTTATGTAGACAAAAATCATACACCCCCACCCTTTTTTAAATGAAGGATTAAGATCCATGTTTTGCAAAGAAAGAATTCAAGAGCCAACTCAAAAAGTTATTAAGTTAGTATCCTATTAAACGTATTTGAGTCATCTGGGATTGGGAAAAAATGGGAAAATTTCTGGATTTTCTTCTATAAAAGACTTACACCATGATTTGAATAAAACTTGGTCGGATATGAGAGAAGAGAGTAGATTTGATAAATCTGCTCAGCGAGTTCATCTGAATTTAATTTTATTCATGAAATATTTTGAACTGCTTTAGCAGATGTGGCCAAACTGCAGCCCTCAGGCCACATGTGGCTCTCATTGCTTTCTGAATAGCCTGCTTAAGACTTCAATTTTTTTTATAGAAACAGTCTTTTTACTGAAAAGAAAAAAAATCAACTTTTTCCTATTTCTGAGGTAAATGCTTACATGTATATATTTACATATTCCTCTACATGATCACAATGTAACACAAGGTCAATTTTTAAGCAGAGTTTAATAAGTTTGAATTTAAAGTTTTTTTTTCTCCTTGACTGGTTGCCAAACCAAGGTTAAAGAGCACCATCTGCCCTACTATTTACCCATAGCTGGAGAGAAAATAATTGGAACTATACCTTTCTCAAGGGTATTAGCACTATGTGAAATGCCAACAGCCTCATCCAGGATTTGAACTCAAGTTGTTGTGTCCATTTCCTATGATAGTATCCATTACACTACAAACACTGCTTGACATGTATGGGCTTTCTGTAGCCAAAAGATATTGAGGTAGCTTCAATGTATGGCTTAAATTTTTTCATCAGTACAGATTACTTAATGATGGGCCCCGTCACACTGTGCCCCACTTCTTGAAAAAGATTGTCCATGCTTAGTTTATGGTTTTCATAGAAAATAGAGGAATCCTTTTTCTGTCATGTCTAAATATTCTCATATAACACACATTTGCATATACTTAGCTAATAAAGACTTAATTATTCTTATATAACATACCCTTACATTAACTTACACAAAACAGAGTAGCATAAGTTGACGACCTTAATCGAGAGCCACCCGAAGGCTCTCTTTTCAATAGCTACTACTCTGAGGTGTAGGGATGGGTTTTACACCATTCTTAGATTGCTCCATTTTACCCTTGATCCATATCTTATAATGCTGTGTGTTAAGCAAGGTGGCATCAAGTAGAATTTTTTGAGTCTTTAGTATGACTTGACCTGGAACTGAACCCTAGTCTCCTGGACCGTTGGCAAACACTGTACACATTAGTCCAATGGATGGGTTATATATTCTTACACAACATAAGTAAAGTTGGTGACCTTGAGTGAGGGTGGCCCAAAGGGTCCTTTTTCAATAGCTACTACACCAAGGTGTAGGTGAGGGCACAACTCCATTATCTGCATTGTTCCACTTTACCCTTGATCCCTACTGTATAATACTGAGTGTTAAGCAGGGTGGCATGAATACCATTTTTTGAGTCTTTAGTATGACTCAACCTGGGATTGAACCATGGTCTCCAAAACCATTACCAACACTCTACTCATTAGGCCAACATACCCTTATATATAATTACTTAACATGCACTTACATAAAATTAACTGATATATACATATTCTAACCTAACATACAGTTACATATACTTACATAATATACACTTACATATGCTTACCTAACATACACATACTTATACTAATATCAGATATGCTTAGATATTCTTACATAAAATACACTTGCTTAACACACATATATATTTTTAGATAATATACACTTATATATCCTCACCTAACAGACACTTACGTATACGTTACCAACATGCCCTTAGATATACTTACATAAAATATACTTACATATTCTTACATAAAATACACTTGCATTACACACATATATATTTTTAGATAATATACACTTATATATCCTCACCTAACATACACTTACATATATGTTACAAACATTCACTTAGATATAGTTACATAAAATATGCCTACATATTCTTACATAACATACACTTGCATAATGCAAACATATATGTTCTTACATAATATACACTTGCATAACACATATATATATCTTTAGATAATGTACACTTACATATCCTTACCTAATATACACTTACATATACTTACATAGCATACAGCCATATACTTACATAACATACACTTAAATATACTTATCTAATATCCACTATCATATTCTTACATAACGTATGTTTACATATACTTATGTAATATACACTCATACAATCTTTTGCGCATTACATATATCCAAGTTGGACATATCAATGTAAAATTATCTTGAATATTTTTAGTTGTGTGGGTCACCTGATTATGAGACATGTCTCATGTGGCTCACTTTGCAAAAAAGTTTGCTCATGTCTGATTTTGATTTTTGTCTATTTATGGTCCTAAAAGACTTTCTTTCTCCTTCAAACACATTTTCAGGTGTGCAAATACATATACCTATACACAAAAGCCTGAATGTGCTTGTGTGTGTAATTGCATGTATATATGTGAGTATATATATATATATATATATATATATATGCATATGTATATATATATGTATATATATATATATAGCATGTATATATATATATAATATATGTGTGTGTCTATATATGTAATATGTGTGTATATATATATATATAGATATATATATACTCTGTGTGTGTGTGTGTATACATATATATATATTCACACACAGTTTGTGAATATATATATATATATATATATATTGTGAGTGTATATATATATATATATATATATATATATATATACGCAGTTTGTGTGTATATATAAAATATAGTGTGTGTATATATACATATATGCAGGTTTCTATATGTGAGTGTGTACATATATGTAGTATGTATGTGAGTGCGTATATATATATATATATATAGAGAGAGAGAGAGAGAATGAGAGAACATGTGTGTGGATATGTATGTATATACATTTATATTGTGTGAAGGTGTGTATATGTACATACCGTATATGCATATTAGAAAAACAAAACTGAGGGTTCTAATTTATCAGCAATACTTTCTTTGTAACCGTTATCATTAAAAAGATAATTTGAATAATCCAAAAGCATTAATCTAATGTTTTTTTTAAGCAGGGTGACATTAATTATTGAGATTCAATATGGAGAAAACAAATTCTGAATGATGACTGTAAATTAGCTATAGATATTTTTTTCCCTTTTTTTTAGAGATCATTCATAACGTATATTGAAAAAGTTGTCTTTCATAAATACTCTATATTTACTATACCCATATTTACTGACCCCTCCGCTTGGGCAGGATATGACACAAGGTCAATTTTTTAAGCGGAGTTTAACAGGTTTGAATTCAGAGTTTTTCTTCTCCTAGACTAGTTGCCTCACCAAGGCTGAAGAACATAGTCTGCCCTACTATTTTATCCATAGCTGGAGGGAGAATAATTGGATTCATACCTTTCCCAAGGGTATTAGTGCTATGTGAAATGCAATCAGTCTCATCCAGGATTTGAACTCGTGTCGCCATGTCCATTTCCTACGATGATAACCATTACACCACAGGCACCTCTATATTTACAATATCTATGTCTACATCTTTTCTGCAACTATGAGTAGATGTCATTGATGTAAATATTTTTTAATTGTAAAATTTGGTGTACAATCTAATTGGAGTTGTTTTAGTTGCATTATTTGAATAAAAAAATTTCCAATGCTGTTCTTTGTTTCACTCTCAATTAATAATTTATACAATAAAGAAGGTTAGGCACGTTTCTCTAATAATCTCCCACCTTTGAATCCTCATCAATAAGACATATGGGTGTCCTCGTGGTGTAATGGTTAAAACACTGGATTACAGAATCATTGTATGTGAGTTTAAACTCCAGTCGCGCTATTACAGTCACTTTCGGACAAATACCCTTGGGAAAGGTATGAACCCCCTTTATCCTCCCAGCAATGGGTTAAATAGCATCACTGCTGTTCTTCTAGAAGACTGGCTTAGGCATTATTAAACTGTGTGCTAATGCTAAAGTGAAACTGTACTTACATTTAAACTGCGTGCTCATGCTAAACTGAATTATTTGAAATGGAACTGTTTTTTGACATTAAAACTGTACTTACACTAAACTGAATTCTTTAATATAGAACTGTTTTGACTAAACTGAATTGATTGAAATAGAAATGTTTTTCACATTTAAACTATTTGCATAAAAATGGATTTGGCATTAAATAACCAACATAGCTGGGAGGATAAGGGGGTTCGTACTTTTCCCCTGATTAATTAATCAAAGAGTTGTATTTCTAAAAATTCAATTTTGCATAGGTTATTTGTTTGCACACAGATTAAATGCCAATGTGACCCATAGATAGGACCCTGTCAAGTGCTACCACTCTGGGCCAGAGTGGATCTGGGAGTAATGGTAATGAAAGGGTACTTATATGATATCAAGTATTCCTATTCAATACTAATAATTTACAAAAGGTTGTACGGTTTCAAATATTGCTTTTTAACATTAACACTTCTATTTAATAATCATTTGTAAACCCACAGTTATATAACTTTATCCAATCCCATCCAATACAAATGATTTTTAAGCAGATCTATTTGACCCTCACATAGGATCCTAATAGGAAATTCCACTCCAGGTTAGAGTGGACCTGGGAGTAATGGCAATGAAGAGGTACTGTTGTATTTTCATACGCATATACATCTACATACATGCAGCAGAATCATAACGACACAATAATTAAACAGACGAGCGAAGACTTCTTTAGAAAAATATGTACCTCTCACTTTATAGTAAGGGTCCGAAAAGGTTATTCAAGGTTTTACTGTGAGAGGGAGTTGGAGACCGAACAGAACTGCAATATGTTGACCCCCACTCTTATGGCCGTCAACATTGTGTCTTTCTCGTTCTCCAGGGCTGCTCAACCGGAGGCCCAGGGGCCCAGCTCTCTGCTGGATGATGGCTTTCTTTACTGCATCTTATCAGCAACTTCTCTGGACCCCAACTTAATCGGGGGCCCCAAGGGCCGCTTCGGCCTGGTATGGCTTTCCCTACCACATCTCATCTCTTACTCCAACTGTCTGACTTCTTGTCTTGACTGAGTTATATAATAGTTCAACGCCCACTCAATCTTTGGAATGGCATGTTTGAACGTCATCAAGCAGAAATAACTGTCATGCAGTTCAGAGGTCACTCTCATCCGGTGCATCAGTCTATGAGTGTATCATGAGATTTTTTACCTAGTCCCATTTCATCAGCCAACTTCCGCCTACGCGATTTCTTTCAATTACTGGCCATTGTGATGTGTCACTTCCTTCTGGTGCATCACTTTGGAATGGCATATTTGGCTGGGTTGAAGGTCAAAATACAACAGTACTCAACATTCAAAAAGTTGTATTTAGCCCACAGAAGGGATCCTAACAATTACTTCCATTCTTCATCAGAGTTGATCTAGGAGTGTAGTTGGTTTCAGAAGTCTCGTCAAAGAAGAATCAACCTATTGGACGCTAGTCAACTCGCTTAACTTGGAAAATGAACTGATGGACGTGCACCAATCAGACATCAGCAAAATACTGCAGTTTTCCACTTCAAACTTTGTCTCTTTTATCTTCATCAAATCTCACCACTTCACGTAGGCTTATCTCGTTCTCCTCCATAAAACAAGTCACACCTCTTGCTTCCTTTTTTTCTGATTTCCACGTGCCAGCAGCAGAGAGAGAACACCTTCTGTTTCTTTGAGGTAAGATTGATTGTGGCATTACTACTACAAGGAGTAATAGCAATGAATAGGTTACACCTCACTTCCCAAATTTCCAGAACAGAAGCCTCATCATAAGATACAATTTAATCTAATACCCAAGACAGTATACACTTGAGGAGCTGATGAATGTATCTGCCAAAATATATTTAAAACAATAAAGATGAAGATATTCAGAAACTTGAAAGATAGAATAAATCAAACCTAGGGAGGTGTTACCTTGGCACAATAGCTAACATGTTAGATTGTGACATAGTAGTCAGTGAGTTTGAACATCAGTCGTACTATTACCTTTATTTTCACACTAATACCTTTGGGAAAATTATGAACTCTTTTATCTGCCCAGCTATGTGTTAAATAATACCACACTATTCTTCTATAAGAATGGCTTTGGCAATAAATATCCCATGAAGGTTGATATGCCTGTAAGCAGAGACAAACAGTATGTCATTTAAGTGTAAGACTCGTTCTTTAAATCTGAATTTCAGCAAAGACCTATAATTCTCGGGTAAGAGGAATTTTTGTCATACGTATATTCTAAGTCTATACTTGACAAACCTTTCAGCCACGGGCAGGATGTGGCACAAGGTCAATTTTTAAGTAGAATAAAGCAGGTTTAAATTCAGAGTTTTCTCCTAGACTGGTTCTCTAAACTAGGCAGAAGAACCCAGTCAGGGATATGTATAGCTTAACCTTATATATGAAAGGTAACTACTAAGATATCTGAGCTAGGAGATTGATAATAATCATCATCATCATGTTGCGCTATCAGCACGGATATCCCTGACTCTCTCTCGCCACCCCTCCCTATCATCCATTAGTTCCAGCAGGTCTTCAGGGTTACATCCAATATCAGCATAGAGCTGCTGTATGTAGGTTCGAGCTGGTCGTCCTGCCTTTGCTTGTCCATGTGAAATGGGGGGATCCTAAATACTAATTGTTTTAAACAAGCCAAATGATTTTTTTTCTAACTGTAAATTCTTACCTTTTTAGTATAAACGTGTTTTAAGACTGTCTTTGTCATTAAGGAGGCACTTGTGGCTTAATGGTTAACTTTGTAGAGGTGGACATAACTATCCAAGTTCAAATTCTTTATCAGGCTATCAGTGTTTCGCAGAGCACTAATACCCTTGGAAAAAAGAGATGAATCCAACAATTTTCCCTCTAACTATGGGTAAATATTTTGTCAGATTGGGCTCTTTAACTTTAGTAAGCCAACCAGTATAGAAGAAGGAAAACTCTGAATTCAAACTATGCATGGGTTCAGCCAGGCTATTTCAAGTAGCATCCCCACAACCAAAGTAGGTTACCGGATAAGTCATCATTTGCCATTAAACTTTGTAACATCCTTTTTATAGAATTTGTATTGTAAGTATGTAACTATCATGAGGGTCAATATCTTAGGGGTTATTTTTTGTTTTTTAATAATTTTTTAAAAGTTGTTTATTTCTTTGGTATACCTTATATATTGTTTTGGAATTAGAATTTTGCTGACAGTTTTGATTCACAAAATATCTCAATTTCAAATGATTTTTTTCTCGAAAGGTATTATTGTTAAACCAAACAAGATTGCCAAAAAATAATGAAAGTAAAACATTTTGTTTTTCACTAGCTCAGTCTCGTATTAGCAGAATGTACAATCTATGCAATGTATAAATAAGAATATAAATTACAAAAAATAGAAAAAGGTGAAAAAAAAAACACAAACAAACTTAACTCCTTTTAGTAAAGAATGACACATCACCAACTGTTTTTCCCCTCCTCCATCTTTTTCCTCTTCTCTCCCCAGAAACCATTCCATTGTGCTTCCATCAGATTGTCAAACCGAATGTCAGTGTCAAAAATCTGGGATCAATAGACCACAGAGAAAATGGTAAACTCTTTGAGAGTGAATATTGGTAGAAAGAATTGATTAAGCCAAGTAAGATTACTGCCGTCAAAGCCAAATATTACAGAAAAGAAAGAGATAAGAGGCAGATACTTATTTAGCATAATAGTTCTATTTAGCATCTGTTGCTTTTCATGTGAAGTGTTGTAAGAGAGATCTAGAAAAAAGACTGATATTTATTTAGCATAATAATTCTAAATTATATATATATATGATTCTACAGTGGTTAATTCCCCTTGACCATTTTTAGGGTAAAATTAAAAAAAAACACTTGACGGCTATAATAAATGTCCCCACCTTATCTGGTTTAAGTATCTGGATCCTAATTGAAACAAGAGGAATATCTAAGATGGCAACAGCTGGGTTAATTAACAGACATATCAGAAATAAATGTAAATCATATATGAGATAGCCATTAGTTAAACGAACTTAGTCTGTTTAGAAAAGCACACCTGCCAAGTAGAAGAAACCACAAACAGAACACAAAATTAAAAGGGACTGACCAGTAGATTAATTCCACTCCTGTTTCTTAATCGTTCTAACATATAATATGTTCACACCCTCTGCTCATGCCTATGAACGAAAGAATTTGTAGCTTTGTAATTTGGGTTCCACTTTATGTTTTTTATTTTTATTTTTATGTTTTTTATTTTTACTTTTATCTTTATCTTTATTTTCTGATTTTTAATTTATTTTTTAATTTCTTTAATTTTCCTTATTTATCTTCTGAATACGAACTGTAACTCCTCATCCGCATCTCTGGGACAATACAGAGCATGTAAAAAGAGTCATCTGACGAGACGGAGAATATACCAACAATATTCTCCGCCGAAATAAATTTATTTTGACAGCTTAACCGAGTTTGAGTCTCCATTTAATTGTACTATATACGCTCTGAATGTGAATTTTGTTATACCCTAGAGAATAGATAGGGAAGTAACAATAGCCATACATTGAGCACTCTCATAGATTTATATGATTACCCTCATATATTCTACGTAAAGAATAATCCACACCGACTGTCCTTGGACACTGACTGGATAATTTGGATATATATATATATATATTATAACTGCCTGATGATTGCTGTTTTGCAAAAAACTCCATGAAACCCAGAGGTCACAGTCTAAATTCCATGAATTAAATATATATATCTAAAATATATTTATTTATTATTATCATATTATATTATATATATATATATATATATAGGTCTGACTTCCATATGACTGATAGCCTATTGATAGCTGACCATGCCTTCTCTAGTCATGTACTGATATCATTTTTTGTAGATGAGATGCTGCTTCCAAGGTTAGTGAATTCATCCACTATTTTCAAGGAGCCACATCTTTGGAGATGTCTCTTGTTTGATTTTGATTAAAGCACATATTCGCTGTTTTGTCCACAACAGCATGGAGGCCTGTACTGCCTGCTGCCTTCACCAGACTATGCAACAGGGATTTAGCCAGGGTGGGTGTATTTGCCAGTAGTCATCCATGTAGTCTGCGTCTATAATGGTTTGTGCTGGGTATCGTCTGCTTCTTGCCTTTTCCAAGGTAAATCCACTTTCTTAGGAAATCAGACCTATCCAATAAAATAAGATACAATTTTTTTCAAGTAGCTGTCATGTTCATACTACTATATGGATGCACCACATGGATGCTGACTAAATGCATGGAGAAAAAGCTTGACGGCAACTTCACAAAAAAAGCTATGAGGCATATTGAAAAAATTCTGGAAGCAGCATCCCACAAAACAGCAGCTATACAGTCACCTACCTCTCATCTCTAAAATCATTCAAATTAGATGAGCAAAGTTAAATGGTTTCAAGTATTGCAATGTATCACAAACAATTCAATTAAACATCTGTTTACACACAGTTAAATGATCAACAGTTCCATTTGAAACATTTCAGTTTAGCATATGTCCTTTGTTTGCACACAGTTTGAATGTTAAACGCTTCAATGTGACCTAGAGATAGGACCCTATTAGGTGCTACCACTCTAAGTGGACCAGGGAGTAGTAGCATTTAACAGGTACTCCGCATTCCCCAAGTTTCAGCATTACTTGAGCCTCCCTAAATTGTTTTATGTCATAACTAAGACACTCGTTGTGGAGGGTCTTACTCCTCTGCAGTAGTACAGTCGCTGTATTCTACAGCTCCAACCAAGTGAATTATTTGTTTTTAATACCAATATTTGAAACTCTTTAACTGTGTACACAGCAATACATAAAACTATTTAACTTTGTGCAAAATACAGTTAGCGAACTTAGTCGAGGTTGACCAGAAGGCTCCCTTTTCAATAGCTACTACACTAGTAGAGAAGTAAATGCAAGCTCATATGCAACGTTTTCCTGTGGACTCCTTCACACAGATGGGCAGGTGTTGGACGTCCAGTTAGAACTTATCTACAACAGATCTATACAGACACAAGATGTAGTCTAGAGGACCTGCGGAATGATGTGAAGGATGATAGAGAAGGATGGAGAAGGAAAGTCAGGGAAATCCATGCTCGTGGCATGTGATGATGTTTATGAAGATGATATATATATATATATATATATATATATATATATCATCATCATGTCATGTCGCTAGCACGGATATCCCTAACCCTCTCTCGCCACTTCTCCCTATCGTTCATTGCCTCTAGCAAGGAAATTGGAGACTTTAGCTTCATAAAGGCAATCTCCCTTAAGTATTTGATAAAATGGTAATATATATACAGTCATCATCATCATGTCATGCCGCTAGCACGGATATCCCTGACCCTCACTCGCCACTTCTCCCTATCGTTCATCGCCTCTGGCAAGTCTTCACGGCTACATCCCATATCCTCACATAGCTGCTGAATGTATGTTTGAGCTGGTTGTCCTGCTTTTGCCCAGCCATATGTGGGGGTCCATAGGAGTACATAACTTATGAGCTCATCCCTCAGTATTTAGATTGCCCTGTTGATTTGAACTGTACATCACAAATGTATCTCTGCAGAGGGATAAGACCACCGACCCAATGAGTGTCCTGATGTGACACGAAACCATCAGATAGTGAGACTCCAGTCCTTGGAGCTTTGGGGAATGTAAGTACCCCTTCTTTGCCATTTGTCTTGGTTTTAAACAGATCTATTTGACCCATCTATGGGACCCTAACTGGTGCCACCACTTCAGAATGAACCTGGGAATAGTTGCAATGAACAGGTATTTCACTCTTCCCAGATATCCAGAACTGAAGTTACACCATCAGATATAGTTTGATGTTATACTTAGGACAGCCCTTATTTTCAGGGGAGGGATCTTACTCCTCTGCAGAGGTGCAGTCAGTGTATTCTAATCCCCACTGACAATGGTGTACTAAGGTGTGGCGGTCAATTATCCAAGTCAGTCAATCCATTTTTTCCTCCTCAAAATGCTTGCCAAATTTCAAGTAAAGAGACTTCATTTTGGAACTTCAGATGTTTATTCATAAAAGAATAAAAATCTGACATTCTAAGTTTTATTTTTGGTTGCAGAATTTCAATACTGTAGAGCTTAGCAATAGATATCACCTAATGATATCTGTTTTATTGTACAATGTTACCCAAGGAATAATAATGAATGTTGGTTGCTACAATCATATTGATATACGGATAATTCATTTTAGAACTTCAGACACTGATTAGTGAAAGAATAAAAATCTGAAATAATCTTCCCCTTTTTTTTTCTTTTGAGAATGTTTACCATTTGCTTCCGAAGTCAGCAGCAGCAAAAAAAAAAAATTCTGCAGAATTCATCTTGGCTAACCTTCATTAATTGAAGAGTTGGAATTGATATGGTATATAATTGGAATGTTACTTACAACTGCACTTGTTGTGATAAATGACATGGTCGGTCAGTGCAGAAATGGTAGCAATTAAATTTAAATTGTTGTATAAAATCAGATATGTACAAAGCTAAAGTACTAACTAGACGACAACATCTATATTTAATTTGTCATGCAATATTAGATATATCTATATATCCATTATTTTATATATATATATATATATATATATATATAAGTTTGGTTTGGTTTGGTTTCTTTGTTTAATGGCATATCAACTTTCATAGGTTATTTAATGCCCAGATCAGTTGACCAGGGCTGTAGAATACAACAACTGCAGTTCTGCAGATGGGTAAGATCCCCTGCCAAACAAGTATCCTGGATATGATTTTAAACCATCTGATGATGAGACTCCAGTCCTGGAGTTTTAAGGAATGTGCAGTACCCATTCATTGCCATTACTCCCAGGTCCACTCTAGCCTGGAGTTGTAGAACCTGTTAGTGTTCTATCTATGGGTCAAATAAAACTTGTTAACCATTTAACTGTATGCAAACAAATAACTGATGTTAAATTGAATTGTTAGTATTACATAGGAATACTTGAAACCACTCAACTGTTCAAATGAATGCATAATATTGCATAGAATTATTAGTGTTGAATAACAATACTTGGAATCATTTAACTGTGTTAAAAAATTGAATTAGTGATATTACATAGGAATACTTGGAACTATTTAATTATGTGAAAATGAATAAATGAAGGTGAATAGAATGATTCATATTAAATAGAATTATTAGTGTTTGATAGAAATACTTTAAACTATCTGTTTGCAAACAAATGAGCTCTGGCTTGTTTAAAATGTTATCTACAAATTATGCATTTACTAATCATATGTATATATATATATATATATATATATATATATATATATATATATAAACAGATAGATAAAATTAGATAACCTACAAGGGTAGATATGCCATTAAACCTAACCAACCACTGTAGGAAATGGAGTCAGTGATATGAGTTCAAATCCTGGACAAAGCTGTATTTCACTTTATGTTAATACCCTTTGGAAAGGCATGAATCCATCTCTTCTACCCCCAACTATGGTTAATGATAGGGCAGATTAGGTCCTTTAACTTTGATTTGGCAACCAGTCTAGGAGAAGGAAAACTCTGAATTCAAATCATGTGTACTTTGCTTAAGAATTGACCATGTGTCACACCTGCTTGTGCCAGAGAAGTTGGTTTTGATTTTGTTTCTTTGTTTAATGGCATATCAACCTTTGTGAGTTATTCAATGCCAAAGCCATCCTTCTAGAAGAACAGCAGTAGTACTATTTAATCGATAGTTGGGAGGATAAGGGGGTTCATGCCCTTCCCAAGGGTATTAGTGTGAAAGGGAATGTAATGGCAAGACTGGAGTTTGAACTTGCTTACTTCAAAGCTGCTGTCTAGCATGATGCCATGGAGGCTCCCTACTCAGAAGGGTTGAGTAAATACATATGAATGCACTACTTGGACGCTAACAAAACAGCTGGAGAAAAAGCTAGACGGCAATTACACAAGAATGCTGTGAGCAATATTGAACAAGTCCTGGAGGCAACACCCCACAAAGCATCAACTATACGGCCACCTACCTCCCATCATGAAAACTATCCAAGTTAGATGAACAAGACATACAGGACACTACTGGAGAAGCAGGGACGAGTTCATAAGTGATACTATTTACCAACCCCTCCGCTCGGGCAGGATATGACACAAGGTCAATTTTTTAAGCGGAGTTTTACAGGTTTGAATTCAGAGTTTTCCTTCTCCTAGACTAGTTGCCTCACCAAGGCTGAAGAACCTAGTCCGTCCTACTATTTACCCATAGCTGGAGGGAGAATAAGGGGGTTCATACCTTTCCCAAGGGTATTTGGCCGAAAGTGAACGTAATAGCGCGACTGAAGTACGAACTCGCGTACTACGATTCCGCAGTTCATCGCTTTAACCTTTACACCACGAGTTCATAAGTGATGTACTCCTATGGACCCCTACATATGGCCGAACAAAAGCAGGACAACCAGCTTGAACATACATACAGCAGCACTGTGAGGATATGGGATGTAGCCCTGAAGACCTGCCAGAGGCAATGAACGATAGGGAGAAGTGGCAAGAGAAGGTTAGGTATGTCCATGCTGGTAGCATGGCATGATGATGATGATGATGATAATAAATATATATATATGTATGTGTGTGTGTATATATATATATATATTTAACTGTGATATACGTGGAAAATTATGCCTGTCTGTTGCTGGTCTCAAAAGCTATCTGCGTAAATGTGCAAAATCTATCTTGCACCCAAATAATGTCACTGCAGACAAAACTGATCAGTTGTGCCAATTCTGTGGCAAAATCTGTCGCAGTTTGGCTGGCCTGAAGAGTCACCTATGAACACATACGATTTAAGTGGGGAGTTGGGGAAGGGCAGAGGACATGTGATTAAGGTGGTGGTCACGCTCAAAACCGAGAGGACAGCCATCATATATATGTGTGTGTGTGTGTGTGTGTATATATATATATATATATATATACACTTACCTGGTATTCCATATGGCATTTGTGCTGGGTAGGTTATTCAAAGATATTTGCCTGGTCCAAAGGGGCCTTTTTCCCAGGCATTTTTCATGACTGAATTATTTGCTTAGCATCCATGAAAGGGAATGCCGAGAAGACCTACTAGTTTTTTGTAGATGATCATGTCCAAGCCTCAATTCATGCATGGCTGCCCGATATAAAATGACATCATGCTAAATCTAAATTAGTGAAAAGTTGGATAAATCCATATATACATACACATATGTGAGGAGTGGTGAAAAATTCTCAGCCTCACCAATGACCAGAAGATATAAAATATACATGCACTTCATCCAGTCTGAAGTTCTCTTCACCAATCTTCAAAAATGTTCATTACCTTCTTGGTTGGGACAAAAACTTATCAGCTTCCCTCATATTTTACCCTAACATACATTATTGAATATATTAATAAATTTATCAATATGTACACACACACACACACACACACACAGTGAAATAAACAATCTAACACAACCCCTGAAGATGACCTGCAAAATGGTCTAAAGCACTTGGGCTAATATCAGATACTTTATTTACCAACATGACCCACCTTCTTGGTTGAGACAAGAACTTATCAGCATCCCTCATATTTTAGCCTAACATACATTATTGAATATATCAATGTGTATGCACACATACACATATAGAGTGCAATAAATGATCTAACACAACCCCTGAAGATGACCAGTGAAATGGTTGAAAGCACTTAGGCTAATATAGGATACTTTCTTTACCAACTTGACGCAGACATAAGAAGACTAGTGAGAAGGCTTGGTCTTCTCACTAGTTTTCACTTGAAGATTTTAAAAAAGAAACAATCCAATCCACAGTATTTAACAAAACCTGTTTTCATAAATATATATATATATATATATATATATATGAGCTGTGAACCCAACAGATTGGAGTTGTAATTGTGGTTCTTGATGGTATTGATACTTTTATTTACAAAGGGCTGAAAGATTCTACTGATGGAAAATAGTTTATTCACTAACTCAGACTGTTTTAATTAATTCCTTTGTTTAATAGCTTATCAACCTTAATTGGTTATTTAATGCAAAAGTCATCCTTGTAGAAGGATACTAGTTGTGATTGTAACAGCAGCAACTGGGGTCAGAAATCAAAGACACAAGTCTCGTACTGGTGAAGTTGTATATCTTTATTTCCACACGTGTTTGGCATAAAATGCGTACATTCTACAAGTATACACTCTTCAACGTATAGATGTTCTCCAACATACAATCTTCAACGTGAAAACTGAAACAAAATAAACGCACTCGTAAATGTTCCAAAAGAGGAAACACACCATGAAAGTGATGATTTAAATCGAATTAAGAGAATTCACGTGCTTATCTCTTTTTGCCTTGCTAGTGACCCACAACAAGAGAAACGTCAGTCTCGCATGCCAGTCGATTTGAAAAAGGCTGAATTCGCGCCAGCCGGTGTTCAAGCCGGAAGTCCCTCCCACACCTTCCACCCGGAAGTGACTGGTGCGGGAGGCAAATTTCAATCTAAAAACTATACCGGCCGAAACGTAAACTCTTACATTAACAGTGATATTAATTCATTGTTGGAGAGATAAGGCAGTTCATGCCTTTCCCAAGAGGCATTAGTCTAAAAGTGCACATAATGAGGCACCTGGAGTTTGAACTCACTTACTAAGATGTCACAGTTAAGCATATTAGCCACTACACTACAGAAACTCCTCATAAGACATTTTTAAGAATATTGCTATAATAAAAACTATGCAATCATGTCCCATTTTTTCCAGCTTATTATATTCATACATACATGTATATATATATATATATATAAATTGATAACAAGGTAATCCAAGTAGAAGGGAATAGTTTTCAACTAGCAATAACCCCACCTGGGAAAATCCTCATTAGCTATGGTATCGCAAAGGCAATTCAAGTAGAAGGAGATATTTATTGAGAAACAAAGTTGACACTATAGCATTTCGGTTCTAATGAACCATCATCAGGACTGTGAGGGAGGATATTAGTGATGTTAAATCAACAATGGATGTTTAAAAGTACAACATACAAATTATCAATTTTTCTCAATATATTATTTACTCCCATATATATGTATATATATGTATTATCATCCACAGAGTGTTTCATTGTATCAAAAACTCTTCAGTGTGGGTAGACATGCAGGATGCTTCCAGCTGAGATCAGGACCCTGCCAACTTTACAATAGACATAGTATCTTACCACTCAGCCACCAGGTGACCTACATTAACTCATGAATAATAACGCATTATGTATTGGCTTTTGTTTGTTTTCATTTTTTGCATTATATATATATATATATATATATATATATATAGGTATTATTAGGTCCAATTAAACCGGAGTTGGGAGTAATTCC
>OY757936.1:60494140-60621640 GCA_963585895.1 Sepioteuthis lessoniana
CCAATATAATCAGAATTTTAATAATTTATAGCAAAGATTGCATGTATATATATATATATATAATGTAATGTAAATAGAGAGAGATAAAATGATATGAGAACACTCAGTATAATATTAAGCTTCACTTGCATGCAAAATATTTTCCTAGGGATAATTTACTGTTCACATTCAAATTATATGGCTTGTTTTGTCAATTTGCTTTTACCCATAATGCATTTTTTTTTTTTTTTTGAAATGTAAATTTAATTAACTTCATGTACATTAGAATGATGAAAATGAATCTCTCTCGAGTCCTCCCTCTCTCTCTCTCTCTCTCTCTCTCTCTCACTATATATATATATATATATATATATATATATATATATATAAGGTTGTTTAGAAGATTCTTGTTTAGAATGTCACATTTTCAGAGAAAGGAAAAAAGATTTCAGCATTACTACAGTATTCCATTTAACTTCTTATTCTTATGTTCAAAAATAGTTGAACTGTTTATGATTAATAATTGTAATATAAGGATCCAATTTGGAAATAATTTTGCTGCAATGGAACCTTGTATTGAACAAAATTTAACAGGTACATAAAATGTATAATAGTATAACAGCAATGGAGCTGATTTTTTGTGGGGTGGGGTGCATTATTGAATACTTTTAATCATATTTTTGCTAAAATGACTAAATAGCCTACTAGCAACAAAAAATTCTAAAAACCAAAATAGGAGACAAAATAAAGGTAGAGTAAACAACACTAGTCAATAGTCTGGGAGACCGGGGTTCAATCCCAGATTGACTCATACCAAAAACTAAAAATAATGGTACTTGATGTCTCCTTGCGTAACATTTACCATTATCATATTTATGTAGGACAGACTAGGTTCTTCAGCCTTGGTGAGGCAACTAGTCTAGGAGAAGGAAAAACTCTGAATTCAATCCTGTTAAACTCCGCTTAAAAAACTGACCTTGTGTCATATCCTGCCCGAGTGGAGGGGTTGGGTAAATAGGATTATCATATTTACCAACCCCTCCTCTCGGGCAGGATATGACACAAGGTCAATTTTTTAAGCGGAGTTTAACAGGATTGAATTCAGAGTTTTTCCTTCTCCTAGACTAGTTGCCTCACCAAGGCTGAAGAACCTAGTCTGCCCTACTATTTACCCATAGCTGGAGGGAGAATAATTGGATTCATACCTTTCCCAAGGGTATAAGTGCTATGTGAAATGCAATCAGTCTCGTCCTGGATTTGAACTCGTGTCACTGTGTCCATTTACCATTATAAGTTATGGATCAAGAGTAAGTGGAGCAATCCATGGAATAGTAGTACCAATCCCCACCACCTTGGTGTTGTAGCTTTTGAAAAAGGACCCTTCAGATCACCCTTGACTATGGTCAGCCAACTTTCTTTTTTTTTTTCTTCTGTTCTTGTTACAAGGTACTACAATGAAATCCATTATGATAAAACCATGAAGAGATCAGATAAAATACTTAAACAAGCTAACAATCTTTGTGTTCTGGGTATGACACTGAGCTGCATCTGGTTGTGGGGCTCCAGGGAATGTAGAATACCCCTTCATTGCCATTACTCCCAGTTCTACTCAAACCCAGATGGTAGTACCTTTTTGGGTTTGTAGAGAAGAGGAAAATTTCGTATTTTGGTTTGGCGCGCAAATTCAATTCGACACTTAATTTCAACCAATCAGGGTGACTTATCCTATTCAGCCCGGACCTTCATTTCCGCCCACCAAATCTTGTAAGCTGCCAAACCCAGTCTCTTTGGCTGAAGAACGGCCAGTGGGACGTCTGCACTGGTCGGCGTTCTCCAGCCAAAAAAATGGGTTTGGCAGCTTACAAGATTTGGTGGGCGGAAATGAAGGTCCGGGCTGAATAGGATAAGTCATCCTGATTGGTTGAAATTAAGTGTTGAATTAAATTTGCACGCCAAACCAAAATACGAAATTTTCCTCTCCTCTCCAGGTCTCATTGTTGGGTTAAATATAACTTTTTAATCATTTACGATACTTGAAACCACTTAAATGTGTGTAAATAGCAATATTACAGTTAGATAACAATGCTTAATACCCTTTAACTGTGTGCAAACAAATGAGTGTTTGCTCATTTAAAAAATGTTACCAAAAAAACTATTCCCTCTCTGAAATGTATACCTGTATAAACAGGCTTTGGGATCAAATAACCATCAAGAGTTGATATGCCATCAAACCAAACCACCTAAATTAACCAAACAATTTAACTGAGTGCTTGAAAAACTGTCAGTGTTAGATAGGAATACTTGAAACCATTTAACTGTGTGCAAACAAATGAGCTTTTGCTTGTTTGAAAATAATGTTACCTTGAAACTATTCACTTACAAGTCATATATATAATATATATGTATAAACAGGATTTGGCTATAAACAGCCTACAACGGTTGATATGCCATAAAACACAACCAAACAAAATCCATAGTCACAAATATAATAATCCATCCTTCTTTTCAGTCAGTCAAAATTTTATTGAAGAGTTTTATTCCTGCTTGCAATTTGTTTGTGCTTAAATGGTATTTGAAAGAAATGTTAGAGTCTCACATTTGTGGCCTGACAAAAATCTTAGGTTAGCTATGTAGAAAAAAAAAAAGAATTTTCTCGGTCACATCCCTTTCCAGAATTTTTTCAAATTTCTAGTTTTGAAACAGAACTGTGACAGCTGATTGGTGTATTCATCTTTTACCACCTCACCATTCATTGCCCAGTCGACTGGGGCCGTAGAATACACTGTCTGCTTCTCTGCAGAGGGGTAAGACCTCACCGCCAATGGCTATCCTGGATATGACAATAAACAATCTGATGGTGAGATTCTAGTAATGCTGGAACTTTGGGGAATATGGAGTATCCCTTCATTACCATCATTGCCAGGTCCTCTCTGGTTCGGAGTGGTAGCACCTGATAAGGGTCCTATCTATGGGTTAAATAGAACTGAACCGGGGTTTCTTGACTTTACTATTTTTTTTTCATTTAAACTGTGTATTTATGCTAAAATGAATTGTTTGAAATAGAACTGTTATGATATTTAAAATATGTACTTATACCAAACTGAATTGCTTGAAGAACTGTTTGATTAAACTCAATGGCTTGAAATAGAAATATTTTTGACAAACAAACTGTACTTACATTTAAACTGCATGTTTATGCTCAACTAAATTGTTTGAAATAGAACTGTTTTTGACATTGAAACTGTACTTACACCAAACTGAATTGTCTAATATAGAACTTCTGTACTTATACTAAATGGAATTTGCTGAATTAGAACTGTTTGCATAAATTGAATAGCTTGAAATAGAAATGTTTTTGACAAACTGTGTACTCATGCTAAACTGAATTGTTTGAAATAGAACTATTTGCATAAAAATAGATTTGGTGTTAAATAACCTACAAAGGTTGATATGCCATAAAACCTAAACAACCAACCAACAACTTTTTCAATGCGAACCAGAATGATTTCAAGTTGTCATGATAAAACGATGACCATTCAATTAATAAAAGAGTCTAAGTAATGAAGTGGATAACTTGCTGGATTGTAACTTTGTAGTAAGTTGTAATTTTGCTTAGTTGCGACATTCAAACTGCGTACTCATGCTAAACTGAATTGTTTGAACTAGAACTATTTGACTTAACCGAATAGCTTGAAATAGAAATGTTTTTGACAATTAAACTATGTACTTACATTTAAACTGCATACTCATGCTAAATTGAATTGCTTGAATTAGAACTGTTTGATTAAACTGAATAGCTTGAAATAGAAATGTTTTTGACAATTAAAGAGTGTAATGCTAAACTGAATTGTTTGAAATAGAACTATTTGCATAAAAAAGATTTGGCATTAAATAACCAACAAAGGTTTATATGCCATAAAACCCAACCAACCAACCAACCTCACCATTCATTTGAAGAACTTGTTTTATTGTCATTTACCCCAACTGTGATTAATGTCTTGATCTTTTACCTGATGTAGGATGGGTACCTCAACTAGTCTGATATAAGTCTATACACTCTTTTACACTTGCCATAATGATTCCAAACAAGTTGATTTCAAGTTTTCACTAATTGGCTTCTATTGCCAGCCAATCCAAGTAAATACCATTTTCTCTACATTCTGATTTTTGACTACAATGATGCCCCCAAAGAAACTGTTTCTGTGAGTCTGTCATAAAAACAACAAACCTTTACTAATCTTTTTTTCTTTTCAACCAAGAAAATAAAACAAATGCACAACATTTATATAAAAAGTGTTTTATTTATTTATATTTTTTAGGTGATTTTTTTTTTTTTTTGCTGATGAAGGGAAACGGCTAATATGGTATGTTTTTCTTCAGTTACATCTCATAGAAATTTCTTTAAGATCCTAATTTGATATTTACCCCAACATTGTTTTTACATATACATATTCCTTTTTGTTTTTATCTGATATTCCCCACTGGCTAATTTTGTGAGCTAAGCATCTACAGGAATTTCTCTTCGTAATTCCTATTTTCTCACTTTGAAAAGATAGAATTTTATCTTGCATAGAAATATTAAGCCGGAGTTAGTCCGTTAACTGTCAGGATGGTTCATGTCCATACTGTGGAAGATGACGGTGATACCAATTCAGGTTGGTGCCTTTGGAATATTCCCAAAATGTCTGGAAAAGAGACTAGGGGAACTGGAGAACAGAGGAAGAATCAAGACCTTCTAGAACATTGCTCTGTTAGCGTCAGCTGGAAATACCGAGAAGTGTCCTGAAGACCCAAAGAAACTTTTGTGCTAAGCATTTATTGGAATCTAACTTTATAATTCCTATTTATTCAAAGTCTAAAGACATAATTCTATTAGACGTAGAAATGTCAAGTTAAAGGTAGGTTAAGTATCAAAGACATGATTCCATTTCTTTCATCAACTGTGGGTAAATAGCAAGGAAGTTGGAGACTTTAGCTTTATAAAGGCAATCTCCCTTAAGTATTTGATAAAATAGTAATATACATAAAGTCATCATCATCATGTTGTGCCGCCAGCACGGATATCCCTGATCCTCTCTTGCCACTTTTCCCTATCATTCATCGCCTCTGGCAGGTCTTCTGGGCTACATCCCGTATCCTCACAGAGCTGCTGTATGTATGTTCTAGCTGGTTGTCCTGCTTTAGCTCGGCCATATGTGGGTGTCCATAGGAGTACATCACTTATGAGGTTGTCTCTGCTCTTCCAGCAGTGTCCTGCATGCCTGGTTCATCTAACTTGGTTTTTGTAATCACCCATAAATAAGTGACCATGTGCTTGACTAAGTTTTATAAATACAGTATCGGACATACTTAAGTACACCCCTTATAATTCCTTAAGAGTTTGAATCAAAGTCCCAACATTTTATGTACTTAGGTATGGATATATGTTTTTATATATGTATATACATGTTTATATTTGCCCAGTCAGCTGGGGCTGTAGAATACACTGATTGCAGTTCTGCAGAGGAGTAAGACCTATGGGATACACATTTTTTCTAGTCTTAAAATAAGCAATAAAAACATACTTAAGAACATTCTAGAAATTTAGGATCAAAACTGCATTAGCATTTAAGTTACATTTTTATATTTTTCAACTAATCAGCTAAAAACATTGAATAGAACATTCTAGAAAAATAGGATCGGAAGTGAACTAAAAGAAAATATTTAGGCTCGAAAATAAAATAGTAAAATACAAATTTGATTGGTCAATAAATGTCTATGCGCCAAAATTTTAGGACAATTCTTTGATCCACCTGTAGGATATAAATAACACAGAGTTAGGGAGCCATTCACACAAGACACAAGCTTACACACAGACAAAGATAAGCCACTAAGCCAGCAAAGCTGTAGCAGATACTATGTCAGACAAATTCCTTTCCTCAACTAAAGTTCATGACCTCTCTTCAGATGGCTGAGAATGACATTCAAAAGAAAAACCCGACAAACTTTCTTTCATCAATGAGACACGCTGTCGTCACAATCATAAAACAAGACATGAACTTAATGTAAGTAAGAACGACTTATTTACAGACTCCGTTAACATGAACATACACACATCTTTAAACAAATTTATTTTCTTCTTGTCAAACTTTATTTTCCAAAAGGCCATTTACACATCATGTATTTTGTTTGTTTTCATATTTTGTTATATGCATATTAAATTGTTTGTTGTTTAATGTTCGTTGTGTTCTATTCCATTTCTTTTACGCGATTGTAAAGTTTGGTGTGGTGGGAATAATTTAGAGAGCAATCTACTGAAATAACCAAATTACATACAACCACCACAGACCCCCTACAAATGAGTGTCCTGGATTTGACACTAAACAATCTGATGATGAGGTTCCAGTGATGCTGAAGCTTTGGGTAATGCAGAGCACCCCTTCATTGCCATTGCTCCCAGGTCCACTCTGACCCAGCATGGTAGCACTTGATAGGGCCCTATTTATGGGTTGAATGGATCTGCATACTTATGCTAAACTGAATTGTTTGAATTAGAAATGTTTGACTAAACTGAATAGCTTGAAATAGAAATGTTTTCAACAAATAAACTGTACTTACATTTAAACTGCATGCTTATGCTAAACTGAATTGTTTGAAATGGAATTGTTTTTGACATTGAAACTGTACTTATACTAAACTGAATTGTTTAATAAACGAGTAGAACTATTTTGACATTTAACAAAATCTATACTTATACTAAACTGAATTGGCTGAGTTAGGATTGTTTGAATAAACTGAATAGCTTGAAATAGAAATGTTTTTGACAATTAAACAGTGTACTCATGCTAAACTGAATTGTTTGAAATAGAACTATTTGCATAAAAGTGGATTCGTCATTAAATAACCTACAAAGGTTGATGTGCCATAAAACCCAACCAACATGTTTATATGCATGTATTTATTTATGCATGTGTATATCTGTTAATGTGTTTGTCGTGAATTCAACCAATCTCTCCACTTGGTCAGGATGCGAGATAAGGTCAGTTTTAATGCAAAGTTTAACAGGTTTTTGTTCTCCTACAGCAGTTGTTCTATCACGGCTGAAATGCTCTGTCTGGACCAATTATATTGCCAATAGCTGGAGAGAGGATAGTTGGATTCATGCCTTTTGGAAGGTTATTAGTGCTATGGGAAATGCAAATAGCTTCATCCAGGATGTGAACTCAAATCGCCGTGTTTATTTCCTATGAAGATGTTCATTACAGCAAGAGCATCCACTGTATGTATATGTATGTATATACATACATATATATATATATATATACAAGTGTATATATATATATATATATATATATATATATATATATATATATATATATTTGTGTGTGTGTGTGTATGTGCATATGCATATATGTATGTATATACGTACATATATATACAAGTGTGTGTATATATATATATATATATATATATGTGTGTGTGTGTGTGTGTGTGTATGTGCATATGCATATATGTAAGTGCATATATATATATATATATATATATATGTGTGTGTGTGTTTGTGTTTATATATATATGTATATGTATACATATATGTATGTGTATATATATATGTGTGTGTGTGTGTGTATATATATATATATGTATGCATATACATGTATATGTATGTATATATATATGTATATATATGTATAAATATGTGTGTATATATATGTGTGTGTGTGTGTGTGTGTGTGTGTGTATGTATATATATATATATATATATATGTATCTGAAGAGATATGATCAAAATAAAGAGTCCCTCTTTTTAGAAATACACCAACACATTTTTTCTCAATATTCACATCATTATATACCTATGTATCTTTATATATATATATATATATATATATATATATATATATATATATATATTTGTGTATGTGTATCTATATATATCTGTGTATATATATCTATGGTGTTTATATATATGTGTGTGTGTGTGTGTGTGTGTGTGTGTGTGTGTGTGTGTGTGTGTGTGTGTGTGTGTGTATCTAAATTTGTGTATTTTTAAATATGTGTGTGTGTGTGTGTGTGTGTGTGTGTGTGTGTGTGTGTGTGTGTGTGTGTGTGTATGTTTGTGTGTATGTATGCATATATCTGTGTATTGTTTTATCTATCTCTCTCTCTAAATACATAAACATGTATATCTATGTGTGTGTGTGTGTTTGTGTGTGTATATTGTGTGTATTTAGGCTGCAGATTTTTTAAAGGCATATTTTATTAAAGATGACAGATAATAACCAACGAAGGTCAAATATACATGTACTGTGGTCATAACGTGTACTCTGGCTGAACTATAAGATATTTTGGACAAATATTAAGTAGCCTTCATCCTCATTTGTCACATCTCACTTTCAAACATAAAAACGCTAATAAAAACCGCCACTCTAAATCCTTGTCTGTCATCATTAATAAAATATGCCTACATGTATTGATATATATTTCAATATTATGTATATATATGTGTGTGTGTGTGTGTGTATTTATGTGTGTATATATATATATATATGAAATAGAAAATGTTAATACAGTAATCACCCATAAACAAGTATCTCTATTCCATTTTTCTTTTGTTATGTTATATTCAAATTTGTTTGGTTTTTTGAAATCTGTTCAAAAAGCACTAAGACTGAAACTGTATTTACCAAGACCAAAATGAACATTGAATGAAACATTCATTTTTTTAAAAATAGTCCATTTTGCATTTAGCACACTTATTCCATTGAGTTTTCTTTTAGTCACAGGACTTTTGAAATTCCTTTTGTGACATAGGGTGATGCTGTGATGTCATATTTCTTTTTTATATTCTCATGTCCTCAAATTCACATCTACATATAACTTTTTAGATTAATTTAGGTTATAAGAAAATGCCACATGTATCAAGGTTGGATGACTGTAAAGGGCTTTGCTCTTAAACAATACAGTGTTTCATAATTTTAGACTTCTAGACATCATTATTCGATTGTACAAGTTTCTTCATTGTCGACATCTTTTTATTTAAATTTTGAAATCTAAAAAAAAAAAGAAAATTGAATTTTGTCTTGATAGTTTTTGCCAACACTCATTGGTGTTAAATGTGGTAGCCAAAGATTCTAGTGAAGTAGTACCACTGCATCTATTTTTTTATTCTGCAAATTTCGAAATTGATTGGAAAACATAAAATGATTTAACAAAGAATGTTTATTATTTAAATTTGATCATTAAATGTGTATTCTGCGGAATTTTTGATATATATAATTTGCTTCATTTATTTCTATGTTTATTACCTATGAACCCCCCCAAAAAATGAGCCAGCTTGATGAAACTCTGCATGTGAACTCCTTTCATCTCAATGAGTGTTTTAATGATATTTGGTGAGGTATGTAGGAAGCCCACCACAGCTACCAGATGTGTCAACAACATTTTTCTTAAAATTGATCATGAATGTTTAATTCATTCAGAAAGCAAATCAAATGGCTATTTATGAGAGCATACCACCCTCCCCACCAACCCACTCACCACTGGATCTTACTGGTGTACTGGGATTTTTTAGATTAAAATTAATAAGACAGGACTCAATTCTACAGAAAGTAAATAGAATTCATTTTTTATTTAACAAGATTTCCTTTAGTATATTATTTTTTATCTGGGGCAATGCCTCATTCTTCAGCTCTTTATATATATATATATATATATATATATATATATATATATATATATGAATATTATGTGCAAGAGAGAGGGAAAAGGAAAGAATGTGTTTCCATAGGTAGCAATATATATATATATATCTATATATATATATATATATATATATGTATATATTATGTGCAAGAGAGAGCAAGAAGGAAAGAATGTGTTTCCACTAGAGGCACTATATATATATATATATATATATATATATATATATATATATATATTTTTTTTCCTCTAGAAGTATGAGGCTCACTAAATGTATATAAGTAAAGATATTTCCATTTTCACTTTGAAATTTATCAAAGATGTCAGGTTCAGTAAAAAATTTCTTTGAAATTTTATCACAGAAGAGAAAAAAAATTCCAAAAATTTGCTTTTTGTGAATTTCTTTTCATAACTGGTGGTCCAATGTTCAGCTTTTAAGTGAAGAAAAAATGAAATGAATAAAATGAACGTCTTTAGAATTTGTTGGAATAATTCTTTTGTGACAATTCCAATTATATGTTATGAAATTGTACTGAAAAGTTCTCATTTTAAAGAAGAAGCTAATTCCCTTATCTTTTTTTTTAAATATTTGTGGGTAGAGTCATACAAACTTTAGAAATGATTTGTTTCATGGTTAGACCAAGAACTTTTCGACACCTTCTCAATAGTGAACTAAAGATAATCTGTATTAGAACTACTGGAGATGGGTTGACATGGTGTTCAAATCAATCACTCAATCAATCATTTTTTATGCTTCCTCCTGGCTATCTGCTCACATCCAGTTTTTTCCACACAGCCCCCGCGTCTTGACCGCCTTGTTTGACATTATGCAGAAACTAACTGCTAAGTCTTATTTGGAAAATCTACCACTAGTCTTTGCATCATAAGCATGAACAATACTCGCACTAACAACTGGAAGAAAACAGCTTTTTTTTCTATTGTCAAAAAGTTCCCTGCCTAACAAAGAACTGCACTCTTGGTGGGGCTTAGAATACACTGACCATATTCCCTGCGCCCGCAGTGAGGTTAGAACCCCACAAAGCTAGATGTCCTGGATATAACACTAAACTGCATAGTTGGAGAGATCCAGTTTTGAAACTCTACAGAATGTGAAATCACACCTTCATTGTCATTACTTCCAGGTCCACTCTGACCAATGTAGTAGTAATTCTTAGGGCTCCATCTATGGAGCGAATAGATCTGTTTGAAAATGATGGGTATTAAATAGGAATACTTGATACCATATAACTATAAATTATTGGTATTTGATTGGAATACTTAATACCATATAATTATTAATTATTTGTATTTGATGGGAATACTTGATACCATATAACTATAGATTATTGGTATTTGATTGGAATACTTGATACCATATAACTATAGATTATTGGTATTTCATAGGAATACTTCATACCATATAACTATAGATTATTAGTATTTGATAGGAATACTTGATACTATATAACTATAGATTATTTGTATTAAGGATAGTTACTTGAAGCTATAATTGTTTACTAAGAATTATTAATATCATTTGTTATTTGAAACAATATGACTGTTTTCAGACAAATAATTATTAATTATTAAAGCAAAATGATTACTTGAAGCCATATAACTGTGGATAAACTATTAGTATTAGATAGGAATACTTGAAACCATATAGCTGTGTGCAAATTATTCATATTAGTTGAGAATACTTGATATAATATAAACAAAAACACATAATACATAAAAATAAACATATGTAAATTATTCCCTAACCTCTTGGCATTGAATAACCCTTGATTGTTTGATATACTATTAAAAGCAATCAATCAATTAACCCAATCACAAAATCGAATTACATTTTTTTTTAATTTTTTGGCATATGAGTTCATTTGTTTATTGGTTAGGCTAATAACTTTTTTGTTAGTAAAAAAAAGTATGTGATTTATAAATAGATGTGTAAAGTTCTGTGATAAAATTCTTTAATTGTTCCAGGAATTATTTCTGCTCATATTTTCACTTATCTATTTTTTTAAGTGATTAAGTTGAAATTGAATCTTATTTAACCAAGATTTCATTTCGATTTGTTTGTCGCACAAAATCCATTTACAAGAATTCAGCTAAAAGAAAGAAATTTAACCGTATAAGACCATCCTATCATCTGCCAAGAATTTCTATCTCTTGAGTTCCTCATGACTTCTCCTAACAAACCAACCAACCAAGGAGCACCTTTTTAACTTCCTCTTTTCACTGGCTTTTGCTTCAGCCGTTGTGACCTTTCACCTATTAACTATGCTTCCAAAAGTATGTAATACATTTGCCATCCAGACCGAACAATGTATCACAACATATATATATGGTGTTGTAATATATATATATTTCGATATATATATATATATGTTGTGATTTACATATTAATATATTGCCTCATAATATAATATGTTGTGAAATATATATATATATATTGCATCACAATATATATATATATATTACTATATTATAAATTAAATAACTTACTGAATAATAGCACTTACGGTAAGGAAAAAAACCCGCAAGTAATTCGAAGATAAAAATATACAACGAATCACTGTCTAGGGGGAAAAATATATATTGGAAAAAAAAAGAAAAAGCCAACCTTGAAACATTAATTGAAAAAATCAACAGATACGCAATCGATTGGTTTTCTCCATGCTTTGTTCGTCAGGATTAGGTACCCTAATGAGCCGCTTAGGCAAAACTCTAGTAGGTTAGTTCCTGACTCACAAAATAATTTTTGTAACTATATATATCACAACATATATATTGTGATGTATTATATATTGTCACATATAAATAAAGTGTGACACTAGTGTTTGAACACTGATCAACCGTAAATGAAAATGGCAAACCTTTAGATAGTGTAAGTAGAGATACCGTGCTGTTAGGGAGAAAGGACTTCAGTCCTACCACAGGGCCTTGATACACTTTGGCTGGCTGTGTCTCCTGGTATCCTATGTAGGTTAGGTAAGCCTTGGCTTTAGTGGCAGTCAATCAAGGCTGCCTGACATGGGTGCTGAGGAAGCACAACATTTGTGCCGCCTAGCTTAGACCAACACTTCTTGGGCCTCTGAGGGACTGTCCCCCCAGGCTCTTACCTGGTTTGGTAGGACTTGGTTTATTGCCTGGCACCTGAGGTGCCCCTTTTTAGAGGACTACTCATGGGGCCTAAGACATTTTTGGAGCTTCCAGGCATGTATTGGCAATGGCCCTGTGCCTAGCTCCCACATTAAAAAGGCTTCGTGCCACACTTTGGCATGGAAAGAGGCCAAACAAATACCAAATACCAAGGACTTCAGTCCAACTACTGTGCCACAACACACTTCAGCTGGTTGTGTTCCTTGGTACATGGATCATGTTGGATGTGTCTTGGTTTTTCTGGAAAGTTGATCATGGCTATCTGACATGAGTGCCGGGGAAGCCCAGCATTTGTGTCACATGATTAAGATCGACACTTCTTAGACCTCGGGGTGGGGGGGCCATCCTCTCAGGTTCTCACCTGCTTTGGCAGGGCTTAATTTATCGCCTGGTGCCTGATGCACTCTTTTTTAAGGGAATGCTGTTGGAGCCCAAGGTGTTTTTGGAGCCACCAAGCATGTCTGGGCTATGGCCCTGTGCCTGGCTTCCACTTTAAGAAAGTATTGTGCAATACTTAGCCATGGTGAGATACCAAACAATACCAAGGACTTCAGCCTTAGCTTGGCTGTTGCACTCTTGATTCGAAGCAACTCTGATATTGTTCCAGGCAAGACTAGTGTTACGGATTGTAACAATCTTTTGTTTGCCTTATTTTCTATGCTTGACTGCCACTTTAAAAAAGTCTTGCACCATACTTGGGTATGGTGGGATGCCAATCAAATAATGACTTTGTAGAAGTCAAATGACTCACCTGCTAACATGGCTCCTTCTTGAGTCTTCTTGGAAAAGCAAGCCAGCTAAGCTTACCTCATTTATCAGAGAGTACCTAATGCAGCAGGCAGATTGGTCTATTTTGCTAGGATGGACTTGCCCAACACATTTGCATGAGTGGTGTCTGTTCCCTATATATTTATCCAGTAAATGACTCAAGGGGAATTTGATCTACACCAGTCTACTTGTGTGTTAGACCACTTGCAAGTCAACCAATATTCTAGAGACTTCAGTTATAGCTTGGCCGGTACACTCTTGGTTCAAAGTAACTCTGTTATGGTTTTAGGCAAGACTATAGCATTATGGATAGTCACAATATCCCATTTTGTTATGGATAGTCACATATTGTCAAGATGTCAAGAGTGTTGTCAGGTTGTATAGTACAGATGTCAAGTCATCAAGATGTCAAGTGTCATGTCAGTTTGTATAGCACAGATGTCAAGATGTCAAGTATAATGTCAGGTTGCCTAGCACATATGTCAAGTTGTCAAGATGTCAAGTGTAATTGTCAGGGTGTATAGCACAGATGTCAAGTTTCATGTCATGTTGCCACAAGGCAACAATTTGTCTTATTTTCTGTTTGCTGTATTAATATCGGTTGTGTTGTATTCTGCTGATTCATGCAGAAATATACATATATATGCTGGATACATACTGACACAATAAATAAGAACGCAGTAATAAACGACAACACACGCAGGCTAAAGATGCAGAAAGACTTCTTTATAAAAATATGTACCTCTCACTTTATTGCAAGGGTTCGAAAAGGTTGTGTGGGGTTTTACTGTGAGAGGGAGTTGGAGACGGAACATAAACTGTAATATTTTGACCCCACTGTTTTGACCGTCACGTTGTGTCTTTCTTGTTCTCTAGGGCTGCTCAACCGGAGGCCTAGGGCCCACTCTGCTGGATGCTGGCTTTCTTTACTGCATCTTATCAGCATCTTCTCTGGACCCCAAACTCCATCAGGGTTCCTGAGAGCCCCCTCAGTTGGATGTGGCTTTCCCTACCACATCTTGTCTCCAACTGTCTGGAATTCTACTGGCAACTCCAACTGGCACCCTGGGCGTCAAACTCAACTGGAACCAGAACTCAATTCAACTGTTATATAATCGTTCGACACCCAATCGATCATTGAAATCGAATGTTTAATCGTCATCAAGCGGAAATAACTGTCATGCAGTTCAGAGGTCACTCTCTTCCGGTGCATCACTCTGTAGTGTACCATGGGAATTTTTTTTAGCTCGTCCCATTTCATCAGCCAATTTCCGCCCACGCGATTTCCTCTAATAACTGCCATTAGAATGTGTTACTTCCTTCCGGTGAATCACCTTGAATGGCATTTTTGGCCGGGTCAAAAGGTCAAGACATAACAGTTGGAACGAAATACTTATGCTTTTATTAAGTTGTATTTTTTTTCATCTTGTTGTGTAAATATTGTGTATATGTGAGCATTACAAAAGTGGCATATGAGTATTTGCAGGAACTTATATGAGCATACTAAAAAGAAGAACAGATATTTTCCACTTCACGACAGTGATGGCATATTCCCAGGACTACAGATAAACAACCAGGTGAGATTATTCAAAGACTAATTTATGAAATATTCAGCACACTACAGAAGAATGGAAGATTTAAAGTCTATCCTGATCCAAATGTTGGCCCTACAAAAACAACAGGAACAATTAAGACAACAAGAAGAATGGAAGATTTAAAATCTATCCTGATCCAAATGTTGGTCCTACAAAAACAACAGGAACAATTAAGACAACAACAAGAATGGAAAATTTAAAATCTATCCTGATCCAAATGTTGGCCCCTACAAAAACAACAGGAACAATTAAGACAACAACAAGAATGGAAGATTTAAAATCTATACCTGATCCAAATGTTGGTCCTACAAAAACAAAAGGAACAATTAAGACAACAAGAATGGAAGATTTAAAATATATCCTGATCCAAATGTTGGTCCAACAAAAACAACAGGAACAATTAAGACAACAAGAAGAATGGAAGATTTAAAATCTATCCTGATCCAAATGTTGGTCCTACAAAAACAACAGGAACAATTAAGACAACAATAAGAATGGAAGATTAAAAATCTATCCTGATCCAGATATTGGTCTTACAAAAACAACAGGAACAATGAAGACAACAACAAGAATGGAAGATTTAAAATCTATCCTGATCCAAATGTTGATCCTACAAAAACAACAGGAACAATGAAGACAACAACAAGAATGGAAGATTTAAAATCTATCCTGATCCAAATGTTGGTCCTACAAAAACAACAGGAACAATTAAGACAACAACAAGAATGGAAGATTTAAAATCTATCCTGATCCAAATGTTGGTCCTACAAAAACAACAGGAACAATTAAGACAACAAGAAGAATGGAAGATTTAAAATCTATCCTGATCCAAATATTGGTCTTACAAAAACAACAGGAACAATGAAGACAACAACAAGAATGGAAGATTTAAAATCTATCCTGATCCAAATGTTGGTCCTACAAAAACAACAGGAACAATTAAGACAACAACAAGAAGTGATGATTTAAAATCTATCCTGATCCAAATGTTGGTCCTACAAAAACAACAGGAACAATTAAGACAACAAGAATGGAAGATTTAAAATCTATCCTGATCCAAATGTTGGTCCTACAAAAACAACAGGAACAATTAAGACAACAAGAAGAATGGAAGATTTAAAATCTATCCTGATCCAAATGTTGGTCCTACAAAAACAACAGGAACAATTAAGACAACAACAGGAACAACAGAATCAACAACAGGAACAAAAATAAAAACAACAAAAGCAACAAGGGTTTTGGGAATTTTGACTTAATAAAACTTTGGAAGAAAGAACATCAGATTCTTTCTCTCCAGACGATGCTGCCAATTCAATTCTTGTATTTGTATACAATCCTGCTGATGGAACAACTTTTCTACCTTATTATAGAAGATATGAAGAGATCTTCAAGAGGGATTGTTTGCATTGGAATGATAAGAAGAAAGTCTGCTTATTATTTTTGCTGAACATGAAAAATACGTGAATTTTATCTTGCCCAAAAAACGGGTGAGATTAATTCTGATGAAACAGTATTAATACTATTGAAGATTTTTGCAGATAGAAGTTTGTTATTCATTACATGTTGGCAATGTCTTAACCTTATAAAGGGTGACAATAAAGATTTTGTTTATCATGCAGGAGTTCTGAACTGGGTGTGGGAGAGATTTAAATGAATTAGTACCGGTTTTATTTAAATGCCTAATATTCATACAAGGTTTAACTGCTAATAAGGATGTGAAAATAAGATCAAGGATACTTGCCAAATAGGAAATGGATCCTAAATTAACTCTACAGAAGATAGCAGAAGAGTGTCAATGCATTGTAAATATAAAACTCGATACTGCAAAGATTGAAGAATGAGACATTTCATGTGTGCATAATATCTGACCATTTAAGAAAAAAGACTATAGACCTTTTTCAACTCCTAATAAACATTTAAAAAGATGATTAACCCCAATAATGCCTAAGATTCGAGATACTTAATGTGTTTAGGCATATAAAAGTCTGGTTTCTTGGCAAATAAAATGTGGCTTAGTTTTTCTTTTTTAATATTATGCTGATTTTATATTTTTCTGGTGACTGATTTATCAATAAAATATTGTTTGGGCTAATCTTCTTTAGTCAGAAGTATCCTGATGATCTGGTTAGAGAAACCTAGATATATTAATTCTGGTTCTTTAGGTATTATATATGTGTGTGTGTGTGTGTGTGACTGGAGTTTGAACTTGCTTACTATGATATTGTAGTCCAGTACATTAGCCACAATGCCATGGGAATTTCCCTCAACAAGTTGAAGAGATATGAATCTTCCTCTCAAGAAGAAATACAAAAACAAGGATTTAGAATTAACAAGATATTTTATTGTCCAAGCCAACTAAACAGAAAGAATACACTTTCTGAACTCTTCCAAAAAGTGAATAGGAGGTTATCATTGATACTATTTATAGTTATTTTGGTTTTTGTTTATGTCTTTCTTTGATATACAGCCACATCGACAATTTGGAAATGTTTTCTGAAATAAGTATTTAGCATTCACTGTTTGGGTAGTGTAGTTTAGTTTGGTTTGGTTTTATGGCATATCAACCATTGCAGATTATTTAATGCCAAATCCTCTTTATACATATATATTAAATATATATATGATTTAGTTTGGTTGGGTTTTATGGCATATCAACCATATTTGGTTATTTAATGGCAAATACTCTTTATACAGATATATTAAATATATATGATTTAGTTTTGTTGGGTTTTATGGCATGTCAACCATTGTAGGTTATTTAATGCCAAATCTCTTTATACATATATATTAAATATATATGATTTAGTTTGGTTAGGTTTTATGGCATATCAACCATATTTGGTTATTTAATGCCAAATCCTCTTTATACATTGTTGCGTTCTGGTTAGTGAATGCTTGTAATATTAAATAAAGGACAAACCACAATATGAGTGGAAATAGAGATATATTCTATTGAAAAAGTATATACAATAGAGAGACTATTAGTTGACAAGAACATAGTGTTAACATCTTATCTTGGCTTACGGGACGAGCAATTATCTCCCCTGATACTCTCGAGAAGAGAAGGCATTATGGGAAGTAAACAAACGGCCATATTGGTTTATGGGTGAGTGTAAGCAGAGGGGTAAAAAAGGCGTCTCCGTATGCAGAGTGTTAAAGTCTGAGTTCTTTGTGTTTAACAATGGTAGCAGAGCTAAAAGACACTATGGCTTCTAAGTATTTTCCTCCACCCGCATTGCTTAAAGATAAATACAGTACATGGCAGAAGGAAATGTTAATATGGGAACTAGCCAGTTAACTGGATAAAACAAAAAGAGCCCTCATGGTGTTTTTGTCATTGGAAGGAACAGCAAGAGAGGCTGTTTTGGAATTAGACATTGCAGTTCTTAATTCTGAGGATGGAATGAAAAAGTTATATGAAAAACTGGATACACTTTTTTCTGGAAGATATAAACCAGTCTGCCTTTCGAGCATACGAAACATTTGAAAATTATCAGAGACTGCCTGGGACGTCATTAGAAGATTTTTTGATTGAATTTGGCCGACTTGTCGCCAAATTAAAAGACTTTAACATTAACCAGAACCTGTACTCGCATTCAGAGCACTAAAGAGTGCCAATATCACCCCGGATAATGAAAAATTGGTCAAAGCTACAGTCAGCGAATTAACGCTATCTTCCATGTTGAAACAGTTACGGAAGATTATGCATGGACATTCTTCTAGCGATTCATCACCCAATATTTCACCTGTCAAAAAAAAAACCGAAATGGATATTGTTAACTATACGAAAGATAACCAAATGGACCCTACTGCAGTATATTATGGCCGCTCCTCATATCGACGTGATTCGCGTTTAAATAATTCGCGAGAAAAGATAAACCACGCTGGAAGACGACAGGGATATAAGAATAAAACACGCTCCACGAACAAAAAGAAGTTAAATCCGCAAGACCGAACAGGTAACATTACAGTATGTTTTAATTGTGGCCACAGGTTTCACTGGTCTTATGATTGTCCTTATGGTCATAGTAGCAGGAAGAAAGATGGTGTCGAAATTGAGGAAGATTTATCCGTGTCGCACGTGGTCTTAATGAGTCAGCAAAAACATAAGAATGGCGGAGACATTTTTTTGGGTGAGACACTTGGCTCTGCGATTCTAGATAGTGGTGCATCCAGCACCGTTTGTGGAACAAAATGGTATAAATGTTGTCTTGAAACATTAACGGATGCACAAAAGAAAAAAATAGTAAAAAGAAAAGGAGAGAGAACCTTTAAATTCGGCGATGGGAATCAACTGAACTCACTCTACAAGGTGATTCTACCATGTGTTATCGCTGATATTGAAGTCAGTATTATCACAGATGTGGTGAACTCAGACATTCCACTCCTCTTGAGTAAAGACGCCATGAAAAAGGCTGGAACTTGCCTCAATTTTGAAGATGACACTGTTACGATGTTAAAAAAGAAAATTCCATTAAGCTGCACATCCTATTACCCAACCTCTACCAGACAAACATAAGTTCAAACACGTACCTTTTATTAAAGAAATCTCTTCTAAAAATACGGCCAAATAAATTAAAATTGCAACAAAAGTACATAGACAATTTAGTCATCCTAGTAGTAAGAAATTGTGTGACTTAGTTAAAAATGCAGGAGTGACGGATCCTGAATTTATAAAAATTTTGCAGACACTTCCAAATTCATGTGAACTATGCATTCGTTACTAAAAGACTGAACCCAAACCCATTGTTGGAAATTTCAATATGGCGTCGGAAACCAGTGGTTCAAATTCTGGGATTTCTAAAATGTCTTTGTATAAGCTGGCACCCAAGGAAAGAATCAAGGCCAAGTGTACAAACAGAAAGCCATTTGTGCAGAGTCAGCTTGTTGATCTCAATAATCCTACATCAGCAAAAATCTGCAAGAATGGGATGAAATCATTACCTACTCTAGAATGCAACTTTTTATCTCCTGATGTTCATAGAAAAGAAACAATTTGTACTCCGGGAAAAGGATCTATTTCTTGTGGACAATATGATGCTGCAGTTGATGACAAAATGAGTGAAACTATGAATCAGAAAGAGAATTGGAATAAAGAGGATTCGGTTGCAAAAGTTATTTGCCATGCACAACGTTCTGCAAAGAAGAAATTGCTTGGAAAAATTCCAGGTTCAACTTGCAAGAAAAATCCTCATGTAATTGTTTCAACTATGAATTGAAATGGCAATCCTTAGAGAAATGGTTGACAGGGGAGAAATTGCAGAGATATCATGGATACCCACTGACAAACAAATTGCGGATAGCTTAACAAAAAAGGGAGTCCCCTCCTTCAAAATTCTCCAATTCATATCTAAACCCAAGGAATCATCTGTCTAATTTTCAAGTATGCAGTCTTAAATCTTTGTTCAACTGTCTTTTTCTTTTTCCCTGCAGACAGCCATTTGATGTTACCTCCTAAAATGTCCCACCTCAGTACCAGAAAGAAAAGTGGGGAAGTGTTAACATCCTATCTTGGCTTACGGGATGAGCAATTATCTCCTCTGATACTCTCGAGAAGAGAAGGCATTATGGGATGACAGGAAGTAAACAAACGGCCATATTGGTTTATGGGCGAGTGTAAGAAGTGGGGTAAAAAAGGCGTCTCCGTATGCAGAGTGTTAAAGTCTGAGTTCTTTGTGTTTAACACATAGGATTAGGGAATACAGAATAAAGATATAGTCCAACGATAGTATTGGCTTCCGTTATTATGGTAGCAAGTAAGGTGAACTAGTGCGATCTCCAGTCTCTCCAACGCTCTAATACTATTCCTATAAGAAGCTGCTCTTCACCTTCTAGTCTGCCCTGGTATTAGTAGCTACTGCTGTATATGGCAGATGGACTAGTTCATTGTGTGGAAAAAGGTGGGTGATACCCAACATACATATATATTAAATATATATGATTTAGTTTGCTTGGGTTTTATGGCATATCAACCATTGTTGGTTATTTAATACCAAATCCTGTTTTTACTTATACATCAAAATATGATTTGTTAACACATTTTGTAGATACACATAATTAAATGATCCAACTGTTTTATTTCCAACAATTCAGTTTAGCATTAGTCAACGAAGTTGAATGGTTCCAAGTATTGCTATGTATCACTAACAATTCAATTAAACATCCGTCATTTGTTTGCACACATTTAAATGATCAGTTTAATTTCAAACAATTCAGTTTAGTGTAGTCATTTGTTTGCAGCCAGTTTAAATGTCAATTCTATTTAACCCATTGGTAGGACCCTATCAGGTGCTAGAGCTTTGGGCCAGAGTGGACATGGGAATGATGGCAATGAAGGAGAAGTCTGCATCCCTTAATGCTCCAGCATTACTGGAGCCTCACCATCCAACTGTTTAGTGTCATATCCAGGACAATGGTTGGAGGAGTCTTAACCTTCTGCAGAGGTGCAGTCATCATATTCTACAGACCCAGCAAACTGGGCTGTGGGCAGAGAAGAGTTTTCCTTTTTTCTGAGAATTGCCTGCCATTTCTCAAGTTTTTGGCTAAAAGTGATTAAATGTTCCTTTTTCAAAGGAACATTATCAGCAACAATACCTGGAATCTTGCTTTTATCTATGTTTTATTATCAAGTTCATACACCGACTGATATTTATTAAATAGGATATCACATAAAGTGATAATAAAGAGTTCACTCATGGAATTAATATTTGTGAGAAAAGGAAATATCATTTGATGTTAAAGATGCCACACAAAGGTGAAGATAAAAATGTCAGTAGGGAAGGATTAATAAAATATCAAACTGAAAATTTGGTGATATGTGAGGAGAAATATCCTTATCATGTGTACATTAATGTAAAGTTCCTAGAAAAAGTTTGTTGAAAGATTTAGATATCTGAGAAGAATTCTTTAGTTGTTGGTTATGTCGAATTATCAAATGTGTACATGTTCTTGAACTGGTGAAAAGTATCCAAGTGATTGCTAAAATAATAGTGTCTTTGTAATATATGTACTTGAGTTATGTTATTTTAGATAATAAATGAGAAGTACAAATATTAACTTTAAAAGAGGAATTTTATTCTTCGTATACAACGCCACGTGTTGGCTAGAAAATGTCCGGCGGTCAACACACGTGCTTTGTGTCTGGAATCTCTTCAGCAACTGCCTCCTCTTCTGTTTTTGGGTCGTCTTCGGCAACTGCTACTATCTCCGCTGATTAGGTAGAGGGAGAGCGAGAGAGAAAAGGAGAGAGAAGGGAAAAGAGAAGAGTGACAGGCGATGGATTCTGGGATAGCATTCCTTGGCCGAGGTGAAAGTAAGGACCAAGATTTCTGTTGAGGTAGTATTGACTGCCCCATTTACTGACCTTATTAAGGGAGGTGATACTACATCTTCACTCGGTTACACCCTCTCACCAACAAGAATAATGTCTCCACTCAGTCACACTCTCCCACCAACAAAAATTACGTCTTCACTCAAATAATGTCTTCACTTGGTTGCACTCTTCCGCAAATACGAATAATGCCTTCACTTGAATAATGTCTTCACTTAGTCGCACTCTTCTGCCAACAAGAATAACGCCTTCACTTGAATAATGTCTTCACTTGGTCGCACTCTTCCAACAACAAGAATAATGTTTCCACTCAAATAATGTCTTTACTCTGTTGCACTCTTCCACCAACAAAAATAACATCTTCACTCGAATAATGTCTTTACTAGATCGTGTTCTCCCACCAACAAGAATAATGTCTTTGCTTGGTCATGTCTTCAGTAGGTCACGCTCTCCCTCCAACAAAAATAACATCTTCACTCGAATAATGTCTTCACTTGGTTAATACACTCCCACCAACAAACATTACGTCTTCACTTGAATAATGCATTCACATGGTCGCACTCTCCCACCAACAAGAATAATGTCTTCACTCAGTCATGCCCTCCTACCAACAAGAAAAACGTCTTCACTCTGTTGAACTCGTGAGACCATATGGCTCTCCACATTCACTTGCTTGGTTTTTACCACACCTCGTTGCCCTCTTTTGCAAATGAGACTGCTGTATAAAACAGGCAGTTTGGTACATGAATGGTAACTGACGTAGTATCGTTCTGTTGTTTCTTGTTATTTTTATAGAAGGGAAACAAATAATGAATGCGTAGATACTGATGGCTTTCAATCTAGTAGTTTAATGGCTGCTTGAGAGAAGTTTTCCTTATGCCATAAGTTGAAGAGAATGAGAAAACACTTGTAAATGGTTATGCGGGTGTTTAGTGCTTAGCCAGAGGCATCGGGTCCATTTGGTTTAGGAGGGAGAAATAATTGACCAGGAAATGGTCTCCTAAGGTATGCAAAGGAACAATTGTTGAAGTGTGCTCTCAAGATGGATAGTCCCTGTCTGCTGTTGGATTCGTCCTGAGTTAGAGAGAGAAATGTTATCTCTCGTATCGGCTGGTCTTACCTAGCTGCCAGCCAAGAGGAATGAGAAAAGAAAAGAGAGAGGGAGTATGGTTAGCGCTGCCTTTTTATGGTGCCCAGTGGGGTGGTGTCCAGGCAGAATGGCATGGGTTGTTCTCATTGGATGAAATGTATGATTTCAATATTCCAATGGCAAAACAATTCCTGCACTAAATAATGGTTGGAACTTCTTTCTGCTACACATGCGCACTGAGCTCTCTGCAAATGTCAACTTGATAAGTGAGATAATGTATGCATTTGGCATTCAGTAAATCAGTGTTACATCTATTACAGTAAGCTTAGGGTACTTATCTTATCCTCCTGCATGAGCAGGATGTGAGTCACAAGGTCAGTTTTTTAAGCAGAGTACAGCTGGTTTGAATTAAGAGTTTTCATTCTTGACAGGTTGCCTATGACTAAAGAACACAGTGTACCCAATTATTTACCCATAGCTTGGCTGAGAAGAGAGAGATTGATGCCTTTTCTAAGGTCATTAATGCAAAGTGAAATAAAACATGCCTCACCCAGGAATTGAACTTGAGTTACTGATTGCATTTCCTATAATGATGACTGTTAAATAAAGTAAAACTAAAACAGGTAAATCAATGTGTGTACTGACCCAGCCCCTCTGCCATGAACAAGATGTGACACAAGGTCAATTTTTAAACAGAGTGAAAAAAGCTAGTCTGAATTCAAACTTTTCCTTCTACACTGGTTACCTTACTAAAAGTAAAGAACTCAGTCAACTCTACAATTTTCCCATAGGGGGAGGAAAAACATACAGATTCATGCCTTTCTTTTGGGTATTAGGGCAAAGTGAAACAAACAGCATTGTCCAGGTTTTGAGTTTGTGTTACTGATCGCTTGCCTTCCAATGATAACCATTACACTAAGAGCTCCTCCTTAAAGTATTGCTTCCTGTATCAGGGCCAATGCAGTTTCAGTTTTATCCTCATGGAACATGGTATTGCATTGCATGCTGTGTCATGATCAATGCACTTTCATTCTATCAAACATGATATTGCATTGCATTGCTGTATCATGATCAGTGCAGTTTAAATCTCCTGGAACATGGTATGGCATTACATGCTGTGTCATGGTCAATACAACTTCATCCCTGTGGAAGATAGTATTGCATTGCATGCTGTGCCATGGAAGATGCAATGCCATTTTACCTTGGGATGAAACTGCCCATCAGAGAAGCACTTTAATAGGTCTTTCTTGTTTAGGCTACTCTATGAACAGTTGAACATGTTCTTTCATCCACTTTTTAAATAATGATTTAACAATGCCATCTTGTGGTCATTTGCAAAAATTCTTTTGCCGACAAGGACAGTAACCCCATAAAGTCAATCATTATCATTTGCCAATTAATTACTTTATGTAATTACTTTACATCAGAAAGTAGCTGTATTGATTTCTCTAAAGGAATTTTTTTTATTAAACCTTTAATAATTATTATAAATATTATGGAGCATGGATTGCTTGTTTTGAGAGGCTGCAAATGCACATTACATCCAGTTGGTTGGAAGGACCTGAAGAGATTGATTTTTTTCTTTTTGGCACTGAAAGTTAAACTTTTAGCAGGTGTGGAATTCTAGGATATTTTTTCAATGTTTTTATATTATTTTCATATTTTATTATTGATTTTATTTTGGTATTTTATTAGTTGTTTTATTTTTCTATTTATTGATTTAAATGATATTCAATTATTAATCCCCACAGAACACCAGAACACCAGAAATTTTGGAAGGGTAGAAAAGATAACATCTCTAAAACAATATAGAAGTTTTGAATAACAGACAGATGCTTAAGTTGTTTTTTCCATAAGAACTCTGTTGATTAAGAAAAAATTAATGATTTTGATGTACTATGCTGGATTTTAAAAAATTTTTTTTGAAATGACTAATTTGTTGTAGAGGAATTATTCAGAGAATTTTTCAATAGTGTGATTCACTGGCCTGGCTCATTGGTCTAGTTGGTTGAGTGTTCACCAATGGTCCAGGAGACCTGGGTTCAATCACAGGTCGCGTCATACCAAAGACTTTAAAAATGCTACTTGATACCTCCTTGCTTAACACTTAGCAATATAAGGCACATATCAAGGGTAAAGTGGAGCAATCCAGGGAAAGGAGTAGCAACCTTCCCAACACCTTGGTGAAGTAGCTATTGAAAAGGGAGCCTTCTGGTCACCCTCGACTACAGTCACCAACTTTACTCTACTTATGTACTATTTTATACACACACACACACACACACACACACACATATATATATATATATACATATATATATACTTGAAACCATTTATCTGTGTGCAAACAAATTCATGCTAAAGAAAATTATTCCTGTTAGATAAAATACTTGAAATCATTTAACTCTGTGCAAACAAATTAGTTCTAGCTTTTTAGATTGTTGCCTACAAACTATTTGTTTACAAATCATATATATTTGATGCAAATATGTGTAAACCAGATTTGGCATAAAACAACCTTTAATGGTTGATATGTTATAAAACCTGACCAATCACACAGCTGGATAGAATTAATAATGTTTGATTGGAATTCTTGAAACCATTTAATTATGTGTAAACTAATAAGCTCTGACAACTCATTTGAAAATAGTTACTTACAACCTATCCACTTATTTATCAAATATGTACATATACATATATGAAGAGTAAATAAAGGATTGTAATCCGACAATATATAGTAAAACTGATAACAATGATCCAAGTGGAAGGAGAGATTTATTGAGAGGTTGACACTATAGTGTTTCGGTTCTACTGAACCATCATCTGGACTATGAGGGGTGATATTAATGATTTTAAGTTAACGATGGATGTTTAGAAATGTGAAATAAAAAAACCTTGGAGAAAATATGTAATTTTCTTATTGTACATATTTTCCCCTAGGTTTTTGTATTTCACATTTCTAAACATCCATCGTTAACTTCACTGTTAATATCAATGCTCATGGTCCTGATGATGGTTCAGTAGAACCGAAACGCAATAGTGTTGACCTCTCAATAAATCTCTCCTTCCACTTGGATCGTTGTTATCAGTTTTACTACGTATACATATATGTATATTTTGGCAGCATTTCTTCATTAATACATATTTGAAAAGAATTTTCCATAATTCTATCAAGAAGACTTACAATGCACCTTTCTGATACAAGTTCCATTACACAGCATTTAAAAAAACCTTCATGCCCAACAGCAGAATTATGGAAAATTCTTACCGAAAACACAACAAAATTAGAACATCAAAATAATAAACAAAAACTACAGATTCTGAAGGCACTACATATTAGGAACATACAATCCAAACTTAATAGAATTAATTTTGAAACTAGTGTAAATGTACTTAAATGTCTTTAGCTACTATTCATAGAAACAAATCCATAAAGTAAACGCAACACAATATAACAGTACAAACGCTCATTCTTACAAAGTAGTAATGTACATACAAAAGTTACATCACTTTTGTAATACATCCTCCCCTGATGATGGCCCAAAGTTGGGCAGAGAGTACTTGGGAAATAACTAATTACGGAAGGTTTATCAACCAATTCTCGCCAGATATCATAAGATCAATACAGCAATTTGAAAGGATTAACAAAAAAATATGTAAACAAAAAATGTCTATTATGTTCAATCAAATATACATATATACATATATGTTGTATATTGACCTACAACCTGGCTGGGCTGTTAAAATAGGAAATGCACCTGTGTAAATAACAGGTGCATCCAGTCGAGGAATATCAGAATTATAACCTTGACCGTGGATGGGTTGAATGAGTGCAATTGTGACACCCACAAGAAGAAGGTGGGCGTTGAACTATTATATAACTCAGTGAAGACAGGAAGTCAGTTAGTTTTGAGACCAGACCAGTTGGAGACAAGATGCGGTAGAGAAAGCCAGCACCCAGCAGAGTGAGACCTCAGGCCCCCGATTGAGCAGTTGGGGATCAGACCAGTTGGAGAGAAGATGCTGGATTGAGGAACATGTCCCAGAGAGGCTGGGCCCCCAGGCCCCTGGTTGAGCAGCCCAGAAGAACAGGAAAGAAACGCAGTTATGGCCAATAGAGTGGGGGTCAATATGTTGCAGTTCTTTTCGGTCTCCAACTCCCTCTCATACACAACCCTTTCAATAAAGTGAGAGGTATATTTTACTAAAAGAACTGTGTCGCTCGTCTATTATTGTGTTGAGTATACAACATATAATTATAAACAGAATTTGGTATTGAATAATCCACAAGGGTTGGTATGGCATAAAACACCAACTAACCAAGATTTCCTAATTTTAGCAAAAGACTTTCAAAGATTCTCCTAAAAAATGTTACAAAACTGATGGAAATATATACATGTATATACATATATTTTTTTTTTCATTTTTATAACTATTTCTATTACTCTGACAGCATGAAAAAAAATAGATAAAGCAATTTGTAAATCATCATCATCATCATGTCGCACTATCAGCACTGATATTCCTGACCGTCTCTTGCCACCCATCCCTATCGTCCATTGCTTTCGGCTGATCCTCAGGGCTACATTCCGTATCAGCACAGAGCTGCTGTATGTAGGTTCAAACTGGACATCCTGCCTTTGCTTGTCCATGTGCAGGGGTCCACAGGAGTACATCATTCATGAGCTCATCTCTACTTCTCCAGTAGTGTCCTGCTTGTCTGGTTCATCTAATTTTGATAGTTTTTGTGATGGGTGGTAGTTGGCCATACAGCTGCTGCTTTGTTGGGTGTTGTCTCCAGGATTTGTTAAAAAACTTTATCACAAACAACTATCTGAAAAAAAAAGAATAAACTAAAAACATCCATATTGCTTGAAAATAATCAACCAACACCACAATGCTTAACCAAATAGAAAAAATGATAGAGTTATCTAAGTTAATATCATAAAGGTGCTCAATACACTAATTGTTGCTCTTCTTGAATGAGGTTTTGTGGATCAAACAAAAAGGAGCTAGTGGTAATTTTGATATGATGGAGTCCAGATCTGTGACTTAGTGGGTATCTTGCTGTCATACAACTTCAAAAATATTATTGACCTCTGCAACCTGAAATTCTATCGTAAGACTTAGTAGCAATGTGTCAGTGCTTACATGTGTAAGGAACTTCGAGTTGAAGTGAGATTATATGGACATTGGGACGTTTAACTATTCGAAGGTGGCCAACCCCATTCCCTGCACAGTGATTAGCTGCTGGCCCAGTGAGTGGGCATATTAGTTACACCGGCTTGTTTCAGTCATGTTTCAGATGTTACAGGTTCGGTATTGAGTTACCACCCATTCTGCTTTTGTTTGCCAGCCGGATGCTAGCTGGGGCCATTGAGTCGGTAAATGTTGTTATTCTTGTTTATTCTGCACGTTAGAGCAGTGACTTCTACACAACCATGGCCTTTATCAAGATGACAGGTTGATTATTGTAGACAATTTCAAGCCAAGAAATGGTAATGTAATTAAGAAAAAATTGCATTGGTTATTCGACAAGTTTGCGTTTAAATTAGATGTCCAAACTAACTTAAAAATTACAGATTACTTGGATATTTCACTAAATGATATTGTGTACTCATTTAGGTTGGTTGGTCGGTTGGTTTGTTTTTTTATGGTGTATCAACCCTTTTCGGGTCATTTAATGCTGAATCAAGTCATTCTGATGAAAGTTTGTTTGTTTCAAGGTCTTTGTATCTTCAAATATTTATTCATGGTGTACTGTAATTTTCAGATACTCATTTGATTTTAAATTCTTTCGTATTGTTTATATTACACTCATCTAGGAAAAACAACAAATACCAATGTTATATCAATGATGGTTTTAATGATTCTAGACAAGCTTTCAAACATATCCCCGATGGTATTATTTTTAGATTATCTACTAATTCTTCTGACATCAACATCTTTACCCAAAGTAAGCATGATTACAAGCTGGCTCTAAAGAATAATGGCTACAAAATTGAACATGGTAGGGTAAAGAGTTGGTCTAGGAAAATTCTATGGTTTACACCACCATATAATATGGCCATAGATAATGAATGTTGGAAGGAATTCTTTAAATTATTAAAAAAAGGACTTTTCCCCATCTAACAAACTATATAAGATATTTAACAAAAATACAGTTAAATTAAATTATAGCTGCAAGCCCAATCTTGCCAACTTAATTAATAAAAGCAATTCTAAAAAACTAAATAATAAGTAACATATTAAGTTGCCTAGATGTAACTGTATTAATAAAGCCATGTGTCCCCTTAAGGGTAAATGCCAGTATGAATGCATAGTATATAAGATTGAGGGGTATAATGATGGACCTAATAATAATAATAATAATAATAACGGGAAAAATGTGTTCATGCGATCTACTAAGGAGCTTTCCAAAAAGATATTATAACCATAGAAGCGGTTTCACTCTCAAAATATACAGATATAGGAATAGTTTATCTAATTGTGTGTGGGAAATAAAAAAAAAGCAAGGAATAGATCCCATATTAAAATGGGAAATAACAAAAAAAAATGCTGAAAATATAAGGCTGATGATAGATATCGTTTCCTATGTATGTGGGGAAAAATTTAGCAATAGCTTCTTATAATAACCCCAACGAATTGCTCAATCCGAGACCTGAAATTTTATATGCTTGCAAACAAGAAATGCCTGGCTCCTTAGCAGATAAAATGTTTTTATGCTAATTTTTTATTCTTTCTGGGAGCCACTTTAACCAGAAAATCTTGTTTGGGCCACCTCTTTTTAGTTAAAATTATCCAGAAGATCCATCAGGTGGAAACCTGGGTAGGTAGTTTCTGGCTTTTCTAGATATTCTGTAAATATATATATATATATATATATATATAAAATCACCCAATTTGAGTAAAATTTCTCAAGTCACATTAAATGCTCCTAAAAATATCAAATGTGTTCCTATACTAAAGGTCTGATAGTTTTTAAATTAAAAATCTTTGACATTTTAATTTTCAGCATTTTGTCTTTCATCCAATTTCTGACATTCACTGAAACTCCTTTGAAAATCTGTGTTGAAGAGGCGACATCTCCACACTAAAGGGTGGTCCTCTGTAAGTAGTGGACAAGTTCACCTACCTTGTAAACAGTTTTTCATCAACTGAAAATGACATCGATAGGCTATTGGTCATGTGGAAGTCCAATAAAATAAAATGCAGTTTTTCCAAGCAGTGATCGTGTCGATACTGCTATATGGATGCACCACATGGACCCTAACTAACCATATGGAGAAAAAGATTGACGGCAATTACATAAGAAATCTGCGAGCTGTATTGAACAAGTCCTGGAGGCAACACTCTACAAAGCAGCAGCTGTACAGCCACCTACCACACATCACGAAAACTATCCAAATTAGACAAACCAAGAATGCAGGAGAAGTAAGGATGAATTCATAAGCGATGTACTCCAGGGGACCCTTTCACAGGGATGAGCAAAGGTTGGACAACCAGCTAGAACAGCTCTGTGTCGATACAGGATGTAGCCTTGAAGACCTACCGGGAGCCATGAACGATAGGGGCGGGTGGTGAGAAAGGGTCAGGGAGATATGAGCTGGCAGCATGACATGATGATGATGAGTCATATCTGCTGTTTTCCCTTTAAAAATTGCTACAAAAGCTAAAACACAAAAAGACAAAAAAGTTATTTCTTTTATTTCAATTTAACAAATCCTACTTGCTCGCATAAAAGAGAAATACCATTCAAATACCATCTATGTGACTTAACATTTTTAAGACAATTTGAAATCTCATTCGTATGCGATTTATTCAGATAATGAGGCAAATCATTCCAAACAGTTATATAAAAGTAAAATTGTCGGTGACCTTAGTCGAGGGCGACCAGAAGGCTCCCTTTTCGATAGCTACTACACTGAGGTATTGGGAGAGGGCACTACTCCTTTCCCTGGATTGCTCCATTTTACTCTTGATATGTACCTTATATTGCTGAGTGTTAAGCAAGGAGGTATCAAGTACCATTTTTAAAGTCTTTAGTATGACGCGACCTGTGATTGAACCCAGGTCTCCCAGGCCATTGGCAAACAAGTCTGAATGACACTGATTCCAATATGGAATTACTGATCAAAACTTTGTTAGATATTCTAACTCATCAAGACAATTTAATGCACTGGATGAACCTACATTTCCATACAAATTTGTCCCTTGAAATATTGGGCATCAAGCAGTGTTACCTTTTCCTCTGAGAAGAATAATATATGGATTCATGATTCTCTCAAGGGCATTAGCATAAAGTGAAACATAATCAGCTTTATCTAGGATTTGAACTTGGATCACTGATTTCATTCCTTCTACAATAACCATTACTCTAATAATATACTTGTATATTACTATTACTGTTACTATTATAATATAGTATTGAGGTTGGTTGTCGTGGTTTTCTAGGACACTCAGTCATTTCGTTTCTTTCAAAAATAGGAATCACTGGCCGTAGTTTTAAAGTTGCCTCAAATCGTCTTCAGACTGCAGCGCAATATGCATCAGGCTGGATTTGGTCGAAAGTGAGAAATTTTCAGCATGAAGGAAATACACACAGAACCACCATTCCCGTGTGATTACGTAAGAAACAGTTACTGTAAACGCGTTATAGAATTAACGGCCGAAAGTAAACAGGGTTTTTTTTTGTTTGTTTTTTTAAATCACAAACTGCATAATAAAAACGAAGATTAACATCCAATATAGTCTCTGCTCTTAATTGATCTGGCATATATATATATATATATATATATATATAATTCTCTTAATACCCTGTCCAGTGGCAAAAGCTGCTTGGTAGCACCAGGAGTAGCAGTACTGCCTTGAGCAACTGAAACTGTGTCATCACACTTGGTTGGCGGCTGATGCGGACAGGGTATTGCACGTGCTTTCACACGTTGTGTGATGAAAAAAAAAAAGAAAAATTCTTGTATATTACTATTACTGTAAACAAAGTGTGCTCAATAATGGTGATGGAGCAAAATGTAGACTGAAGTTTGTATAACATAGATTGCCAGTTTAGTCAGAAGATTCCATAAGTGAGAAACTGGCTGTCATCAACAGCTGCTGATTCAGTTTGGATTGGTTTTATGGCATATCAACCATTGTAGGTTATTTAATGCCAAATCCGCTTTATACATATCTAGTAGATATATGATTTATAAACATAAGTCAACAAAGGTAAATGGTTTCAAGTATTGTTATGTATCACTAACAATTCAATTAAACATCGGTCATTTGTTTACATACTGTTAAATGATCAAACAGTTCTATTTCTAACAATTCAATTTAGTATAAGTCATTTGTTTGCACTTAGTTTAAATGTCAAACCCATAAATAGGACCCTTTCAGGTGCTACCATTCCAGGCTAGAGTGAACCTGGGAGTGATGGTAATGTAGAGGTACTCTGCATTCTCCAAAGCTCCAGCATTACTGGAGCCTCACCATCAAATTGTTTCCAGTCATATCCAGGACACTTGTTGAGAGAGTCTTATCCCTCTGCAGAGATGCAATCAATGTATTCTACAGACCCAGCTGACTGTGTGTCTATACAATTCAAATTTATATATATATATATATATATATATATATATTCCTATTGATCATGCATTTCCTCTATATATGTACAAATGATTGATTAAATATGAGAGACACTTAATTTCTGCCTATTTTATCTTTGATCCGTTCAAGCCTTCCTATGAGTCATTTAACTTCTGGATGGAATAATTTCAGGAAGGCACCATTTTTTTACCTAAATGCTTTTGGCTCCAGCTGGAGCCATCTTTGGAAAAATGAATAATGAAATGACAAACACAAGGATGAATTTTCCTTGTCTGTACTTGGGAAAAATATGGTCCTTTCCTGAATTAAATTCATCCAGAACTCAGCCGACTCATACAAAGACTAGAATAGATCAGAGATAGAATAGGCAGAAACAAACTGTCAGTCCTATTTCATCAAACATGTTTAAAAGAGAAAATGCTGCTTAGATACACCCCCCATCTATATATATATAAATATATACCTTTACTGTTCAAATATTTCATACACATACATGCCTAATTATATATATATATATATTCATACTCCTATTGCCTAGTCGGCTGGGGCTGGCGAATACGCTGACTGCACCTCTGCAGAGTGGTAAGACCTCCCTACAACAAGTGTCCTGGATATGACACGAAACAACCTGATGGAGAGGTTCCAGTAATGCTGGGGTTTTGGGAATGCAGAATACACTTCATTGCCATCGCTCCCAGATCCACTTTGGCCCAGAGTAGTAGCATTTAATAAGGGTCCTATCTATCAGTTAAATAGAACTAAACTGTGGTTTCTTGAGTTTACTGTTATTGGCATTTAAACTGCATATTTATGCTAAATTGAATTTAAAATAAAATAAAAAGAATACAAAAATTTTCATTTGTTCCCTCATTTGATATCCATGAATATACACTACAATACATATGGAAGAATATATTTCTTTCTGATTGATGGAACCACCATATATTCTTATTTCATTTTACTAAAGTGACTAAATTAAAAAAGGAACATAATTCAAAGATAATAAAAAAATTAGTATAACTTTTTGATTTTCAGATAGTAAGCAGTGCTCTAATGACCAAACAAGGTGTTAATACGTATTAGGAACGGAAGATACTGTATCTTACTTTAAATCTCATTTGCAGATATTCTGTCCTTATTTGGAAGTGTCAGACGACATCATTCCCATTCTTAATTACCTTAGAAATCTTGTGCATGCAACGACTTTTTTTGTGATTATTTTTTTAGAAAGCCAATGATTAGAGAATAATCTTAGAAAACTGTTGGCTTATCTTGAAATTTCTCTTTCACCTCACCTGAGAGCTCTGGGAATACCTGTAATACAAACATACACACCTTATACATAGTTTATTTGCTAATAACTTGGGAACACTTTTTCTTTAATATTTAATGTTTGAGGAAACCCTAAATTGAAGGAAGAGGTTTGAAAAAAAATTTTTTTCTGGGAATTTCGATTCATTTTACTCAAGACAATGGATACACAGTATAGGTGTATTGAATGTTACAGCTGTTGATCTGAGTTCAAATCCTGGATGAAGCTACCAGCATTTCACTTTGCACTTGAGAAAGGCATGAATCCATCTCTTCTACTCCTATTTAATCAAATTGGATTCTCTTGCCATGATAAGATGATCTTAATTCTAACCAGCTGCACTTGACTTGAACAATGACTTTGTGTCAGATCCAATCCATGGCTAAGAGGTTAGGTAAAAGCATACTCCAACATATATATATACTACCTGAAGTAGTAGAACTTATTTGGGTCTCATCTATGAATCAAATAGATCAATTTGAAAATTATTTGTTTTTGTTTGAGTTTTATGGCATATCAACCATTGTAGGTTGTTTCATGACAAATCCTTTTCATGCACCTATATTAAATATATGTGATTTGGTTAATTTAGGTTTTATGGCATATCAACCATTATAGGTTATTCATATTAACCAACCCCTCTGCTCGGACAGGGTATGATACAAGGCGAATTTTTAAGCGGAGTTTAACAGGTTTGAATTCAGAGTTTTCCTTCTTGACTAGTTGCCTCACCAAGGCTTAAGAAATTCAGTCTGCCCTACTATTTACCCATAGCTGGAGGAAAATAATTGGATTCATACATTTCTCTAGAGTATTAGTGCTATGAAATGAGTCTCATCCTGGATTTGAACTTGTGTCGCCGGGTCCATTTCCTACGACGATAACCATTACACCACGGGCACCTTCATTATAGGTTATTTTATGCTGAATCCTCTTTATACTCCTATATTAAATATATGTGATTTGGTTTGGCTTGGTTTTATGGCATATCAATCATTGTAGGTTATTTAATGCCAAATCGTCTTTATACATCTATATTAAATGTATAAGATTTGCTTTGGTTTGGTTTTATGGCATATCAACCATTGCTGGTTATTTAATGCCAAATCCTCTTTATACATCTATATTAAATATATAGGATTTGTAAACTGATTTTGAAGATAACATTTTTTAACAAGCCTGAGCTCTTTTTGCACACTGTTAAACGGTTTCAAATATTTCTAACATAAATAATTCTATTTGCTATTAATCCTAAGATAATTAAATGGTTTCATGTACTGCTATGTAACACAAACAACTTAACATCAATCATTTGTGTGTACACAGTTAAATGGTTATACTTATATCATTTGTAAGAGAATAGTTTGTCTGTAATTTTATTTATAAATGAATTATCATTGATTTGTTTGTACACAATTAAATGATTTCAATTAATTCTATCAAACAATCATTTTATTCAATATTAATCAATTTATTTGGAAACAGGGTTGTGGTTACAAGTATTACTACTTAACAGTAATTATTATATTTTGAACACTATTCATTCACACAGTCAAATGGTTGCAAGTATTGCTATGTGATACCAATTATTCACACAGTCAAATGGTTGCAAGTATTGCTATGTGATACCAATTATTCACACAGTCAAATGGTTGCAAGTATTGCTATGTGATACCAATTATTCTATTTTGTAAACAGGTAAACTGTTTCAAATATTCAACATTAATAGTTTTATTTGCTCACAGTTAAATGATTCCAAATATTGCTATATATCACTAAAAATTCAATTAAACTGCATTTGCTTACAAGCAGATAAATAGTCTAAGAGTTTGATTTCTAACAATTTGATTTAGCATGAGTCTGATGTTGAGGCTCCATTTGAGGAGCTTTGGGGAATGTGGAGTACCCCTTCATTGTCATTACTCCCAGGTCCACTCTGACCTCGAGTGTTAGTACAGGTTAGGGTTTTATCAAAATCATCTGATGTTGAGGCTCCATTTGGGGATGTGAAGTACCCCTTCATTGCCATTACTTCCAGGTCCACTCTGACCTGGAGTGTTAGTACAGGTTAGGATCTTATCTCAGGGACAAATAAAACTACTTGATCATTTGCTATACTTGAAACCAGTGTGTAAACAAGTGATTAATATTGAATAGATTTATTTGTATTTGATCAGAATACTTGAAACTATTTAACCCTGTGTAAATAAACTACTAACTTGTTTAAAAATAATATTACTAAAAACTATTTGCTTGCAAATCATTTATATAATTCTATAAAAATTTATTTCTAACAATAGACTAAAACCGGCCACATGTGGCTATAAACAACAATTTTGGAACTTTCAGAGTGGAGAAGGGAGAAGTGAAGTTAGGCAGTAAGGCACCAAAAACTGCCTCCCACCATTTGTCAGAAGCTACAACTAATGCTCAGCCTGAACTCTGATGTCTGACTGTTAAGATAGAAAAAAAGATTGCCAGCAGAAAGGTTTAGTCACTCACTCCTTTAACAGTAAAAAGTAAATGAATAGGCAAGAAGCTATCCAAGAAATTCAACTAAAAGTCAACTTAACAGAAAATTCAACTTAAATTAAACAAAAGCTGAAAATTCAACCAACATTTCAACAAAGCCACAAAAACTACTCGAATTTATAGAACTTTGGAACCTACTGTTTAAAATTACCCACTAAAACTGCCTAAAGACATTTTTCAAAGAATTCTTCACTAGGTGGATGGGACACAAGCTCAATTTTTTTTTAAGTAGAGTTTAATAGATTTGAATTCAAAGAAGTTTTTCCTTCATCTAGACTGGTTGCCATTCCAAGTCTAAAGAGTACAGTCTACCCTACTATTTTACCCATAACTGGAGGGAGAATAGTTGGATTCATATATTTCCCAAAGGTATTAGCACTATTGTAAATGCAAAAAGCCTCATCTAACTAAAGTTGTTGTGTCCATTTCCTATGACAATATCCATTTCACTATGAATACAGCATATATATATATATATATAGTGTAATCGGATAGAAACTCAAACACGGTTAAGTTGCCATAATAAATTTATTTCAGCGGAGAATATTACTATACTCTCCGTCTTGTCAGATGACTTTTTACATGCTATACTTGAAGTTGCAGAACAGCAAATGTGAAGTTACAGTTCATATGTAAAAAAAAAAAGAATTAAATTCACAGGTAAGGGCAGAGTGGGTCAAAATATTAGATGTTAGAAACATCAAGAAACAGGAGTGGGGCTTCTCTGTACGTCAACCCATCCTAATTTGCTCACATGTTGAGAATCCCATAGCAGGTGAATAATCTAAGATCATAGAATGAATGACTATCCCTATATATATTCTACATTTACTCCTAATACATCTGTTAACTACCTCAGCTGTTGTGATCTTAGATATTCCTCTTAACTTAATTAGGAACAAGATAATTAAATAAATTAAAGTTAAAGAAGTTTTTTTCGTAGCTAGCATGTGCCTTTAATCAACCCTAAAAATGGTCGAGGGGAATTAACTACTCCAGAGACGAAGGCCTTAATTTTTGGATTAATATCCAAACTTCCTCGGATCATCATCTATCTAAAAGGATGTTCCAGACCCCTAGCTTTCTTTTGATAATGTCTTCATGCCTGAGTTTTGGTCTATCTGTTTTACATGACCTTTCTTTAAGTTGAGAGCATAGGATCTATTTTGGCAGTCTGTTGTCCTCAAATCTGTTCAAGTTGCCTGCCCATAAAAGGTTACATTGGGTGAATATATCATACATGCCAGGGAGTTTAGATTTCTCCTGGATGAATTTATTTGGTATATGATACAACCATTTAGCATTTTGCACAAGTGACATATCATATAGATGTAGTCTTTGGGTATCCACTTTGTATACCATTTAAGTTTCTGTGCCATACATGAGGGATGAGAGAACCATGGTGCAACACACTATACATTTAGTTTTTGTGGTGTGGTCTTTGTTGAGCCGGACTTACTTGGTTAACCCACCAAAGGCCTTGGAAGCTTTTGACATTTGTGTATCTAGTTCTGCATCAAGTCTGTTGTTGTTGACAACTGTGGAGCCAAGATATTTGAATGTGTTTACTTGGGTTAGTACTTGGCTCTCTAGCTGTATATCTTGGCTAATGTCATAGGATTCTGGAACGGGTTGATACATAACCTTGGTTTTGTTCAGGTTAATTTTCAGCTTAAATGCCAAGGGAGAAACTGGTGATTATTTCCTGTGTATCTTGGAGGTTGTTTACCATGAAAGCAGTGTCATCAGCCAACATGAGCTCCCATACCAGAATATTTCTGGTTTTTCTTGCAAACTGAAATTGACTGGCATTTGTATCTATACTCCTTAGGTGGAATCAGTGAAGGCATTAGACAAGACCATAGAAAAAATACTGACAATAATGTGAAGGCTTTGGCATTAAATAACCCTCAAGATTGATATGCCATTAAGCACAACCAAACCAAACCATCAGGTTAAAAACTGACCTTTTGGCTGATGGATTGGATAAATATACAATATTGTAGATGGAACCACCATAACTTCTTATTTCTTTATTGTTGTAACTACCCAAGATTCTAAAAAATGTACACAAAAAAATAAACACAATTCAAATAGAATAAAGAACTAGAATGATTTTCCAGTTTTTAGATTATAAACATCACGACTATGACCAAACACAGTCTGTATGCATTTTAGGAGGGTTGATATACAGTAAAACCAATCAGCATTGTAATGAGGGTGATCCTCACTATGTTCTATATATGTAAGACAACACTGAAAATTACCTATCAAGAGGCAGGGGTTGGCAGGCTAGCCTCATAGACCATCATGACATAAAATACTCTTCACTGGACACTGCACAGTATTAGTGTAAAGTTAGTTAAGTTGGCGACCTTAGTCGAGGGAGACCCAAAGGCTCCCTTTTCAATAGCTACTACACCGAGGTGTAAGGGAGGGCGCTACTCCATTCCCAGGATTGCTCCACTTTACCCTTATAATGCTGAGTGTTAAGGAAGGTGGCATCAAGTACCATTTTTTGAGTCTTTGGTATGACTCGACCTGGGATTGAACTCCAGTCTCCCAATGATCCTCACTGAGTGTTCAATATTTGTAAGACAACACTGAAAATTACCTTGCCAAGAGGCAGTGATTGGCAGGCTACCATCATAGATTATTATTACAGAAAATACTCTTCATTGAACTCCCTATGGTTTTAGTGCACTGTAATGAGGATAATGCCCGTGGTGTAATAGTTATCGTCATAGGAAACGGACACGGAGACATGAGTTCAAATCCTGGATGAGACTGATTGCATTTCACATAGCACTAATACCGTTGGGAGGTATGAATCCAATTATTCTCCCTCCAGCTATGGGTAAATAGTAGGACAGACTGTGTTCTTCAGCCTTGGTGAGGCAACTAGTCTAGGAGAAAGAAAACTCTGAATTGAAACCTGTTAAACTCCGCTTAAAAATTAACCTTGTGTCATATCCTGCCCGAGCAGAGGGGTTGGTAAATATGGTAATGTGGATAATCCTCACTGAGTGTTCTATTTGAAGAGAATTATATCTGTTATTCTCTTAAAAGTTTATAAATTTCCTGACCTCTGATTAGACTTTACTAAAGAGTTCCTTGTCAAGTAACGATGTTAGTAAAACAAATTTCGCAAACCATTTCTTATGTGATGGTGACTATCCTCACTGAGTGAACTATATTTGCAGTTTTTACTTTGACTACCCACAAAAAATGTACAAAAAAATGAACTCTCTTCAAATAGAATGAAGAAATAATATGATCTTTTATCTTTTCGATGATAAACATACTTGTCATGAACAAAGTGTGTATACATTTTAGAAATGGAAAAGCTGTTACACGTAAATATCAACTGCTGATTTTCCAGCTTTATTTGCCAGTGTTGAATGACTTGATAACTATTCTGAACTGTCTCAAAGAAAATAGTACAAAGATTTTTCTTTTGTGAATGTTTCTTTCAGGGTCTGATAGGAAATTTCATCTAGTGGTGAGGCTACAGACCTAGGGGAGTACTCCTTCATTGCCATTACTCTCAGGTCCACCCTGACCCGGAGTGGTTGTACCTGTTAGGGTCCTATCTATAGGTCAAATAATTCTATTTGAAAACTATTAATATCAGATAAGAACACTTGAAACCATATGGCTGTTAAATTTTTTTATATTAGATTGGAATACTTGAAACCATACAATTGTATGCAAAAACATTATTTTTGTAATGATTGCAATGGAACATTGAAAATATAAATAGTTATGTTTGTTTTCAAATGTTTAAGAATAAATCAAATTTTGACATGAAATAACCCATAACAGGTTGATATGCCATCATACGTAGGAAACCAAAACTTTGTTTCACTGGAACTGTGAAGTCCAGTCGGCTTGCGTTGTAAAATACACAGACTACACCTCTGCAGAGGGGTAAAACCTCCCACCAAAGATTGTCCTGGATATGACGTTAAAGAATCTGATGGTGAGGCTCCAGTTTTGGAGATTTGAAGAATGTGGAGTACCCCTTCATTGCCACTGCTCCCTAGTCTACTCTGTTCAGGAGAGGTAGCTCCTAATAGGGTCCTATCTATGGGTCAAATAGAATAAACTATGCATGCAAACAAATGACTGATATTATATTTTTAGGAGGTGCCCATGGTGTAATGGTTAGCGTCGTAGGAAATGGACACGACGACGCGAGTTCAAATCCTGGACGAGACTGATTGCATTTCACATAGCACTAATACCCTTGGGAAAGGTATGAATCCAATTATTCTCCCTCCAGCTATGGGTAAATAGTAGGACAGACTAGATTCTTCAGCCTTGGTGAGGCAACTAGTCTAGAAGGAAAACTCTGAATTGAAACCTGTTAAACTTCGCTTAAAAATTAATCTTGTGTCATATCCTGCCCGAGCGGAGGGGTTGGGTAAATATGGATATTATATTTTGAGTGTTATATAGCAATACTTGAAACCATTTAACTTTGTGCAAAAATAGAGCTCAGACACATTTAAGAATGTGTTTACGAATCATTTACATATATTTGATATATATGTATAAAGAGTATTTGGCATTAAATAACCTACAATGGTTGATATGCCATAAAACCAAACCAAACCAAATCATATATATTTAATATATATGTATAAAGAGGAATTGGCATTAAATGACCTGGAATAGTTGATATGCCAATAAACCCAACCCAATCATATATATTTAATATATATGTATAAAGAGGATTTGGCATTAAATAACCTACAATGGTTGATATACCATAAAACCAAACCAAACCAAACCAAAATATATATATAATCAATATATATGTATAAACAGGATTTGGCATTAGATAACCTACAATAACCTACAATGGTTGATATGCCATAAAATCCAACCAAGCCAAATCATATACATTTGATATATATGTATAAAGAAGATTTGGCATTAAATAACCTACAATGGTTGATATTCCATAAAACCAAACCAAACCAAACCAAACCAAAATATATATAATTAATATATATGTATAAACAGGATTTGGCATTAAATAACCTACAAGGGTTGATATACCATAAAACCAAACCAAACCAAATCCTATATATGAGGATCATTAAATAAGTTTCCAGACTTTTTCGTATGGGCACTTTTATTGATAGTACACCCATGAAACTCTAGTCCCTTTTAAAGTAATCTCCTCCGGCTGCAATGCACTTGTTGTACTGTTCCAACAACTTCAGGAAAGCTCCATGGAAGTCCTCTTGTGTGAGTGTGTCAATGACCTTCCTTATAGCCTCTTTCATACCCACAATTGTCTCATAACAACAGCCTCTGAGTTTAGGGAATAACCAAAAGTCACAGGGAGCAACGTCTGGAATATAGGGAGGCTAAGGAACTGTCTTGATACCATCTTGGTCAAATAGTCTGTGACAAGAATTGAGTTGTGGACTGGTGCATTGTCCTGGTGGAAATGCCACTGACCCGATTTGAAGAGTGCTGGCCTCTTTTGACAGAATCTCTTCCTGAACTCCCTTAAAACCTTAACATAGTAACCCTAACGCTGATCCTTTGGCCAATCAACTCTGGTCTATTGACTTTGTTACTCCTCATCATCCCTCGCAGACTCCTTACCTTCCTTGAATCTCTTATGCCACTCAAAAACTGATGCACGATTCATGCAAGATGGTTGAAAAGCTGTCTAAAGCATTCCATACATTTCTGTGGCATTTTTTCCAAGTTTAAAACAGAATTCTATTGCATAACGTTCTTCTAAAGTGTCCTAACATCCATTTTTGAAATTCACCAGCTGTGCCAATCAGGCTTTAGTAGGGTGTATTCCAATTGCTGCTGTAGCTGTTCATTTGAAGCTGATATCATAAAAATTAGTCAGTCATCTCATAAGATGTATAGCAATAACATAGTGAATTTTCAAGAGTCTACGACAATTTTAAATGCCTATACAAAAAAGGTCTGGAAACTTATTGAATGCACCACATATTTAATATATATGTATAAAGAGGATCTGGCAATAAATAGCCAACAACGGTTGATATGCTATCAAACCAAACCAAACTGAACCATATATATTTAATATATATGTATAAAGAGGATTTGGCATTAAATAACCTACAAAGGTTGATATGCCATAAAACCAAACTAAACCAAATCCTCCATTTTTAATATATATGTATAAAGAGCATCTGGCATTAAATAACCTAAAATGGTTGATATGCCATAAAACCAAACACTGGAATTGTGTATAAAAATGTTATGTTCATTGGAAATGCACTCACTAATCTGTGTTTAATTCTGAGATGAAGTCCTTTCCATTTCATATAACACTAATACCCTTGGGGAAAGGCATGAATCCAACTATTCTACATTTAACTCGTAGTAAATAGTAAGATAAATTGGTGTCTTTAACTTTGGTATGGCAACCAATTTGGAAGAATAAAAACTCTGAAATAAAATCACTTGTATTCTTCTTAAAGATTGGCCTTGCATCACACCCTGCTCACAACGGATGGTTTGGGTAAATATAATCATTTAGAGGTGTGCTTAGTGTAAAAATCATCATCATAGAAAAACAGAATCAGCAACCTGAGTTCAAATCCTGGATGAGGCAGTTGAGATTCCACTTTATACTAATGCTCTTCAGAAAGGCATGAAACAGTCTTTATTCTCCTCTAGCTATGAATAAATAACAGAGCAGACTAGATTCTTTAGATTTGGTTAGACAACCAGCCTAGGAGAAGGAAAAGGCTGACTTCTAACCAGGTTTGCTCTGCTTAGAAATTGATCTTGTATCACATCCTGTCCATGGCTAAAAGATTTGGTTAATACATACACCAACATATGTATACTACCTGAAGTAGTAATATTTGTTTCATCGATGAATCAAATAGATCTATTAGAAAATTTTTCATATGAGATAGATATAAGTAAAAGTTGGCGACCGTAGTTGAGGATGACCTGAAGGCTCCCTTTCCAATAGCTACTACACCAAGGTGTAGGGGAGGGCACTACTCCTTTCTCTGGATTACTCCACTTTACCCTTGATCCTTACCTTATAATACTGAGTGTTAAGCAAGGTGGCATCAAGTACCATTTTTTTAGTCTTTGGTATGACTCGACCTGGGATTAAACCCTGGTCTCCCAGACCATTGGCGGACACTCTACTCATTTGGCCAATGGTCAGATAGGTATACTTGATACAATATAACTGTGAAAACAAATGATTGTTTGTTTGTTATTTAATGGCCTATCAACCTTCTTAGGTTATTTAATGCCTAATCCATCTTTTTTTTCAGAAGGACAATAGTGGTACTTTTTAACCCATAGATGAGAAGATAAGGAGGTTCATAATTTTCCTAACAATATTTGTCCAAAAGTGAATGTAAGAAAACAAATGACTATTATTAAATAGAATTATTAATGTGTGTTTGGAATACTTGAAACCATTGATATAGACTCAGTTCTTTAGCTCTGGTTAGCAACCAGTCTAGGAGAAGAAAAACTCTGAGTCTAAACTAGCTGTATTCCACTTGAAAATTGACCTTGTGTCACATCCTGCCAGTGGTGGATGGGTTGGGTAGATACATCTGAAGGATTTGATTTGCATATAGTGAAAATGGAAGATGTCTCTACAGTACCTTTTATATGTCACAGAAGATAAAGAAGTCAATGTCAGAACTTTTTATTTGTTTTGTATGGATGTATTAGTAAGTATGGGGATCTTTTTTTTTTTTAGCTCGTAATTTTGATACACTCTTTTCCTTTCCATCATCGTCAAGTCACACTGACTGCATGGATTTTTCTGACTCTTTCTCTCTCCATCTATCCTTTTCATTCATCACTCCACACAGGTCTGCTAAATTACATCTTGTATCTGCATTGAAATGATGTAAATAAGTTCTTGCAGGTTGACCAACACTGGTACATCCATGTATTAGGGTCTATAGAGAAGAATGTCACTCATTAGTTCATCCTTGCTTTTCCTGCCATGTCCAGCATATCTGGTTCATCTTGAATGGCTTTTGAGATGGGAGGTAACTGGGTGTACAGCTGTTGTTTTGTGGGATCTTGCATCCAGGATTTGTTCAAGATAGCTTCTAGTGTTCTGGTGTAGTACCCATCAAGCTTTTTCTCTATGCGCTTTGTTAGTATCCATCTGGTGCATCCATACTGTAGTAGTGACACAGTCACAACTTGAAAGAAATCCCATTTTATTTTATCGGCTAGATCAGACTTCTACATGATTGATAACCGATTTGATAGCAATCTGCGCCTTTGTTAGGCATATAGTAACATCTCTTTCTGTAGATGAGATACTGCTGCCGAGTTATATGAACTTGTCTATTAATTTTTAAGAGACCCAAAACTGAGTGAAAAATTTCCAGAAGTCGTCTTCATTCTATTTATTTTCCTTTTAGATCTTTTAGCTATTAATACAAACCAGAGAGCAGGTTGTATAAATATCTTCCTATTTCTAATAACAGCAGCCATATTTGCTTCCATTTCTTTCACTTCGGTCACTACTTTCCAATTCAGCAGACTTTTATTGGACTGAAGACTGGTCTCTAATTTTTTTTTTTTTTCCTTTACAGACTTGTGTATCAGCCATATGTGCTGTTGTGCATAGTTCAGTTGGTCAAAGCTACCTGACATGAGTGCTGAAGAAGCCATTTTTAAGGGGATGCCAACAGGGCCTAAGGCATTTTTGGAACTGCCAGATATGTATGGGCTATCCCACTCTAAAAAAGGCCTTGTGCCAAACTTTGGCGTATGTAGGGCACCAGACAAATACCCCTATTTTTTTTTTCTCTATAGTCGACCTTAGTCAAGGGTGACCCAAAGGCTCCCTTTTCAATAGCTAATACACCAAGGTGTAGGGGAGGACACTACTCCTTTCCTTGGATCGCTCCACTTTACCCTTGATCCTTACCTTATGATGCTGTGTTAAACAAGGCGGCATCAAGTACCATTTTTTTAGTCTTTAGTATGACTTGACCTAGGATTGAACCCTAGTCTCCTGGGCCATTGGCAAACACTCTACTCTTTAGGCCATGGCACTCAAGCTAAAATAATTTAATGGCCCCATTCCACTTACTATATATTCTTCCTCCTCCCCTTGAAAAACTGGCAAGTGGATACTCCTTGTTACCAACTTTTTCCAGTCTAGTCTGTTGGGATTGTAGAATACACTGATTACATCTCAGTGGAGAGGTAAGACACCTCTGACAGTGAAGCTCCAGTCTGGGAGCACTTTTTAGAATACAGAGCACCCCTTTATCACCATTACTCCCTGGTCCACTCTGACCTGGAGTTGTAGTACCTGTTAGGGTCCCATCTAGGGACCAAATAGAAATATTTAATCATTTACCCAACTTAAAATCATTAAACTGTGTCCAAATGAATGAATAATGTTGAGTAGAATAAAATTCTACCCCCCCCACTAAAAAGAATATTCAAATTTTAACCCCTTCCCATTATGAGACTTCCTCTCCATGTTAAAAATCACTGTCTATGTACCTCATTTTCAGGAGAAGTTTATTGATCCAAGTAGTCTGACACAAGGTCAAAAGAAGTGAAACATGAATTGATGATCCTGCATTCCTGTTGTTATGGTCAGCAAGATTAGTTTGTTAAACACAACTCTCACTGGAACAAGCCCCAAAATAATTGAATGCCCTCTTCTTAGTGCATTAATGCTACACACCCCATCACCTCGCAAGGAAAAGTGACACCCATTAATTACCAATCATTTTTATAGGTTGAAGATCAAAAGGCAATGAAGGAGATATTTTTCTAACCTCTCACCAAATCAGATTTGACATGAATACATTTTATATTGGGTGTATGAGGGGGAGTTATGCATAAATCAAAATCATGAGTGGCAAAAGGCAAGAAAGGCTGTTGGGGTTTTTAAATGATGATAAACAACAGAAGACTCAGACTGTAAAAACAGCAATATATCAATTTTTTATATACATTTAACAAGAATACAAAGATAAAAGTTATAATATCTGGCATTAAATAACCTACAAGGGTTGATATGCCATAAAACACCAACCAACAATTAAACAAACAATATCCAAATGCATCGGAAGAATTCAAAAATTAATCACTTAAGCCTTAACCAAGTAAGTAAGTAAAGTTGGTGACCTTAGTCGAGGGTGACCCGAAGGCTCCCTTTTCAATAGCTACTACACCAAGGTGTAGGGGAGGGTACTACTCCATTCTCTGGATTGCTCCATTTTATCCTTGATCCTTACCTTATAATGCGAAGTGACATCAAGTACCATTTTTGAGTCTTTAGTATGTATGACTCAACCTGGGATTGAACCCCAGTCTGCCGGACCATTAACAAACACTGTACTCATTAGACCACTACTCTAATTTACAGAATACTTTTGCTCTTCTAATTGCCCACCAAAATATACAATTGGTCCTCACCTGTGGGGCATGTACCCAACATTGGGGATCACTGCTGTAAATATAGAAACAAAATGACAAAAAAGTGTTCATATTTCCACTTTACCCTTGATACGTACCTTATATTGCAGAGTGTTAAGCAAGGAGGTATCAAGTACCATTTTGACGCAATCTGGGATTGAAACCAGGTCTACCAGACCATTGGCAAACACTTTACCCACTAGGCCTATGAGCCGGTTTAAATAATGTATATCTTAACAATTGAATTTAATTGTTCTTAAATTTTCATAAAAAATTTTAGGAATGCATCATACCAACAATCAATAATTTATAAAATGTCAAGAATAAGGTTGACAGGCCACACGAGGACCAATTGAAGTCGGTGCCGGGGTTTCATTGGTAAATTCTTGTGCAAAACCTTAAGCAAACTGGGTATTGTTGGTCTGAGAAACAGACAGACTATCCAAATAACAATGAAAAAAACAGGAGATGCCACCCAAGGGCTACAGATGAAAAGGAATGAGCCATGGCAGAAGGGGATGTAAATAAATAAAGAAAAAAGAAAAAAGAGTGAACAGGAATAAAGAGGAGGGGGAAAAAGGCAACAATGGAAAGATGAAATTTACTTTTTATTTTGGAGTATTCTTCAGAAACTCACAGCATTGGTGTTACAGTGAACTGGGATCAATTACAACTCGACATATATGCAAGCAGATATATCAACATCAATTTCTGATTGGTTACTGTGATGGGCAGTTGCCATTGAATAGTTTGGGCTTTGCCGTGTTTTTTGAGAGTTCAAAACAGCAGTAGGCATAGCAAGTTCATGGTATGCATATTGGGATCCAATCAACTCAGACGAGGTCAGCCAAGCAAAGGAGTCTGATATTGAAAGACCATAAGAACCTTTTGCGATACATCATTGAAGATATATACAACAGCATTGTTATGTATCTCACATCTTAATCTTGTTTTTTAAGGTATAGTTTAAGTTTTCAGAATATTCACCTGTGAAAGAAAAAAAACGTTTTGCATTATTTGTTATTAGCTTATTTACTGCCAAATCAAAAAAAAAAATGAAAGTTTTCTAATTCCATAATTTTACATCTTATTTATTATCATCTTATTTACTGCTTTATTTAGCAGAAAATAAGATTATCACAAATAAGATGTAATATTATGGAATTAGCAAACAAAAAAAGTGTGCTATTTCCATAATTTTTGCAATGGGTTGTAGATAGAAATTGTCAAAATAAATGATTTAAAAGCAATAGATAATTAAAAGAATAGAGTTATGTTCCTGAAAACGAAAATAAAGACAAATTCGGTGCAAAGTATGATCTATTCTGACAGCATTTGTAAAGGTAGGTGGGATGTCAAGACTAAAGAGACTTGTTGGCACTTGCAGGATATGAAATATCATCAGTTTTAAAATGGACTCCGTCCGTATGGCTACACCACTTGGATTTTAACCAAACACTTCAAAGAAAATATAGATGAAAACTACAAAAGGATGCCTCTTGCTGTTTTGAACCAGTCCTGGAAGTAGCACCTCACAAAATAGCGGCTGTGTTGCCACTTGCCACCCATCCCACTAACCATTCAAATAAGCCATCCTGAACTCTGCTGTCATGTTAATGACAAGAGAAAACTGCCTCAAACTATTATTTGTTTTGAGGTTATTCAAAATTGTAGCACATCAAAATGTTCTCCAGACTTACACAAAAGTCTGTCATTAAATTTTGAAAATTCAACACACTTTTTCTTTATCATCATGTAAGGACGAACTCAAAAACGTTATCCTATGGACTCCTACACATGGACACACCAGTGTTGGCTGACCAGCAAAATCTTACATTCATCAGTTTTGTGTGGAAACTGAAAGCTATGTAGAAGTCTTACCTAGAGTGATGGGCAATAGGGATGGATGGTGAGAGTGAGTCAAAGGAATGCATGCTGCTGACTCGTTTGAATTCAGTTTTCCTAGAATTTCCTGCTGACTCGTTTGAATTCAGTTTTCCTTGATTGAATACTATACTAATGCTAAAGAGCCCAGTCTGTATTTTGCCATAATTTAAGTGAGAAGAGATAGAATCATACATGAAATTCAGATAGCTTTAACCTGGATTTGAACCTAGTATCCTTTTTCTCCAAAAGTTGAAGGTTTATAAGGGTGTATTTAATGAAAGTTGTTGGAAGGTTAGTTTATCAATCCTTTGTCACTGTGAGTCTCTGGTCAAAGCTTATTGATTTGAGAGTCCATTAAAATGATTTGCTGCCCCCTCAGTGTTGGCAAAACTAATTACGTTATCAAGTCAGTCACTTGATGGTCCAGACTCAGAAATTCCATAATTTTTTTCTTCATGTCTTTGATGTTTTTCTATATACATCGCAGTTAAATCTCTTTCTTAATTTAACCACTATCGTCGTTCTTGCAAATTCTAAACCAGCTTGATAGAAAAAATGTGGACAGCAAAATATTTTCCTTTTTTTTTTTTTTTGCAATCTTCCTTTTAAAAAAAGATTAGATTTACGGATGTTGACTGGACTGAAAACAGGGAGGGAATGATGGATGGAAGGAAAGAAGAAAAAAAAAGATAAGACTGGCTTACTGCAAAATACTAGTTTGCAAGTTATGGGCACCTCCCATGGTGTAATCATTATCAAACTAGACTTGTGAGTGTGATTCTCACTGAATGCTCCTTCTAGCCTTATGTCAGACTTAATAAATGGCTCATCATCAAGGAGTACTAAAAGTATAGATTTTTTTGACTCTGTCTTGCCATTTATCCTTATTGGCCATTGTAATTTGTTTGTCCTCTACAAGGAACCCAGTGTCTGCACAAAGTTCTTAGTAAACCTCAACTTAGGTGCTTGGCTTTGAAATTTATAGGCAAGACTATTAAAACTGTTATGGTTTTTGACACTTGCAAGATGACTCCATCTTGTAGCTGTGGGGGTACAAAAAATTAGTTTTATGGATGTTGAGTGGTCACAAAACAGGAAAAAAACAAGAAAAGGCTGCCTCCCAGTAGAATACACGGTGGCAAGTAATGGGCGCCTCACTTTGTAAAATGATTTTCAAATTTCAGTAGCAGACCACCACTTATAAGTTTGATTCTCAATTAATATCATTTTTAATAAGATAAAATGGGATTTCTTCGAAACTGTGACACTATCAATACTAGTGTATAGATGTACCACATGGACATTAGCAAAACACAGAGAGAAAAAACTTGATGGGAACTACACGAAAATGCTATGAGCTATTTCGAACAAATCCTGCAATCAATACTCCACAAGACAACAGCTGTTGGGCCACTTACCTCCCATCTCAAAAACCATCCAAATAAGACAAACAAGACATGCAGGACACTGCTGGTGACATTCTTCAATGGACACCTACAACATAGATGTGCCAGTGTTGGCCGACCAGCAAGAACTTATTTACCTCTTCTCTGTGCAGACACAGGATGTAGTTTAGAAAGTTTAGGGAGTGATAGATGATAGGGACGGATAGAGAGAGAGTCAGGGAAATCCATGCCGTCAGTGTGACTTGATGATGATGACTTTTGACCTTGTGTCAAACTTACATGAATGCTGGTCAGTAGATATCAAATTCATCATCATCATCATATCGTGCTGGCAGCACGGATATCCCTGACCCTCTCTCGCCACTCCTCCCTATCGTTCATCGCCCTAGGCAGGTCTTCAGGACAACATCCTGTATCCTCACACAGCTGCTGAATGTACGTTCGTGCTGGTCGTCCTGCTTTTGCGCGGCCGTGTGTGGGGATCCATAAGAGTACATCTCTTATGAGTTCATCTCTGCTTCTCCAGCAATGTCCTGCATGTCTGGTTCGCCTAACTTGAATAGATTTCGTGATAGGGGGCAGGTGGCCGTACAGTTGGTGTCTTGTGGGGTGCCGCTGCCAGGACTTGTTGAGGATTGCACGCAGCATTCTTGTGTAATTGCCATCTAGTTTCTTCTCGAGCCGTCTTGTTAGCGTCCATGTAGTGCATCCATATAGCAGTATCGATGTGACCGCTGCCTGGAAGAAACTGCGTTTCATTTTATCGGTCAGGTCCGACTTCCATATAGTCGATAGCCTATTGATAGCTGTCCATGCTTTCGTTAACCTCGTTTCGATGTCCTTTTCGGTTGATTCGACGCTGCTTCCTAGGTACGTGAATTTGTCTACTAGTTTAAGAGGGGTTCCTTCTAGAGTGGAGATGTCCCCCGTTTGGTTATAGCACATATATTCCGTTTTGTGTGCATTAACATGGAGGCCTATGCTTGCTGCTGCTCGTTCCAGGCTATGCAGAAGTGTTTCGGCTTGGTCAGGTGTATTTGCCAGTATCGCTATGTCATCGGCGTAGTCGGCGTCGGTAATTGTTGTTGCGGGATATCTTCTGCTTCTTTTCTTCGTCAGTTCGAAGCCATTCTCTTTGATTTTGTCAATCGATGTTCTAAGTACGTAGTCTAGACAAATGATAAAGAGATACGGAGCCAGCGTGTCCCCTTGTAGTACTCCTGCTACAATGTCGAAGTATTCTGTGTCTCCATCTGGTGATCGTACTTTTACTTTAGTGTTTCTATAGAGAATCGTTATTGCCGCTACGGTTTCTTTAGGTATGCCGTACGCTAGTAGGATTTGTTCCATCTTTCCTCTGTGAATGGAGTCGAAAGCCTTGGTAAAGTCGACAAATATTAATGTCGCTTGTAGGTTCTTTGCCCGTACACCTTCAAGGATTCTGCGGATGGTTAGTATTTGTGAGGTCGTAGATCTATTTCTTCGGAAGCCATTTTGGTTTTTTCTAAGTATGTTGTCGATTTTGGGTTCTATGCGGTTTCGTAGTAGGGCATTGTAGATTTTGGCAGCTATGGATGTAAGTGTTATGCCTCGGTAGTTTTTGGCTAATCCGAGGTCCCCCTTTTTAGGGAAGGGGAGTATGCATCCCTTCGTCCATCTATCTATCGGATTTTGATTGTATACTGCGTTGCAGTGTCGGAGCAGTATGTCGTCGAATTGTCTGGTCTTCCATACTTCCGGGGGAATTTCGTCCAGTCCTGCAGCTTTCCTATTTTTAATTTTTCTGAGAACCGAGTCGAGTTCTCCTTGTGTGAACGGTCCAAGTTTAATGTCTAATTGTTTGCTAAATGCCCTATTTCAAAGCAAAGTACTGTCTGTGGTTATGAGATTTATAAAGTGATCTCAAATTTGTTGCTGTGAGTGTACTACAATAAGCTTGGTAAAAAGTATACATAGAGGAAGCTTTATATATAACGCTGTCATGTTTGTTATGATAGATCAACAGAAATGATAAGACTATGAGGAGACTGAAATATTTAGATATGAACAAACTAAGATACACAGGTAAGGATGAAGAGTCTGGGATTGATATGTTTAAAAAGACATAGACAGATACAAGAGTTGTTTAATAGATAAGGGGATTTTTTTTAAACAAAATATTTTTTTTTTAAACAAAATTATTTTTTTAAAATAATTTTCCACCATAGCAGTAAATTCTGCATTGTTTGGAATTGGTTTATAACAAAAATTATTTTAATCTTGCAAAAATATTTGTTTTGAGGTGGTTCAAAATAGCAGCAATTCTATCAGTGCTCCAGGCTTGAACAGAGGTCTGTCTACAAATCTTTGGTATCTAAGAAGTGCAAACTATGTGAAATTTACAGAAGAATGTTTTGATGCGTGCAGTAGAGCATTTAGAAATTGACTGAACATGGCTTTGCAATTAATGCAAAGAAAAGAAAATAAGAAATATAGTAACATAGAAAGAAATGAAGAAATGGAAATGAAGAGAGAAGAACTGTAAAAGAAATGAAAAGAAATGTAAAAAAACGAAGAAGCAAAGAAATCTACAACCCCCCACCCACGAAAAGCATAAGAAATGTGCACACACACACACACATATATATATATAAAAAGTAAAGTTGGCAACTATAGTGGAGGATGACCCGAAGACTCCCTTTTCAATAACTACTACACCAAGGTGTAGGGGAGGGCGCTACTCCTTTCCCTGGATTACTCCACTTTACCCTTGATCCATACCTTATAATGCTGAGTGTTAAGCAAAGCAGTATCAAGTACCACTTTTTGAGTCTTTGGTTCGATTTGACCTGGGATTGAGCCATGGGCTCCTCTACCATTGACAAACACTCTACCTATCAGACTAATGGCCTGGCTATATATATATATATATATATATGTGTGTATTTATAATTGAACAATATTGACATGTTTTGTCAATATATTTTTGTATATGTCCTTTCCACTTGCTGAATTGATTTTATAATATCCAGCGAGAATTGGTTGATGAAACTCCAACAACTAATTGTTACCCTTGTACTTTCTGCCAGTTCTTGGGCCATCATCAGTGGTGTGCATATTGCAAAAATGGTGTGACTGTTGCATGTACATTACTACTTTGTAAGTGTTAATTATTTATTCTGGTGTGTTGTGCTATTGAACTGGTATCAGATAGATGCATAGTAAGTCAACTTACAAAGTAGTAATGTATATGCAAAGGTCACATCCCTTTTGCAATATACACACCCCTGATGATAGCCCAAGATCTGGCAGAAAGTACTGGGGTAACAATTAGTTATGGAAGTTTCATCAACCAATTCTCACCAGATACTATAAAATCAATTTGGCAACTGAAAAGGACATATACAAAAATATACAGAGAAAACATGTCTATATTGTTCAATGAAATATGTATTAATGAAGAAATGTTGCCCAAATACATACATATATATATATATATATAATTACATAGTTATGAAAAAAAAATATATATATATACACTCAAACATGAACACGCACATGGACTTGTATAGGAAATTATTCTTTTATTCCATATATATATAAATATATATAGAATAAAAGAATAAATTCATGTACAAGTAATTATTCATTAACATACATATCCTTAAAAGGTAGAAATGGAATGTGTGTGTGTATATATATATAAATATATATACACAGACACAAATATATATATATATATATATATATATATATATATACCCACCAACAAGGTAGAGATGGAATTCTTTACCTGTTAGAATTTGTACAAGCAAAGCTGAGGTTATAATATGATACTTATCTCCTCTAAGTGAAAATAACAATATTAAACAAACAATTTGTAATAATAATCCTTGTTACTATAACTTCTATTATTAACTGAAAATTGTTAGAATGAACAACAATTTTGTTTGTTTGTTTTTGTTGTTTAATGCCAACCTTCTTGAGTTATCTAATATCAAATCCATCCTTCGAGAAGAACGGTAATGGTACTGTAACATAATGGCCAAAGGAATTTCGGTTCATGCCTTTGAGTTTAGTTAGGCTGAGAACCTTTTGGCTCAGCACATGGGTTAGTTAGGTGCAAACCTTGATGTAGGTGGTAACGCACGTGCGGGGTGGACGTGCCACTCAGAGATGTCACAATAGCCCGAGATGAGGGAACAGGGTGACAGGGTGCGGGTGACGTCACGGAGGTTTGTGAGGAGATTTGTGGGAGATTTGTGGAGGTTTGTGGGAGATTTGAAGAAAGTTAGAGAGTTGAATACTAGACGCCAAACGAGGAGGTTCGACTTTTGGAGCTCGCAGACGTGAGGCGAACTTGCGCCCTATGGGGGCCGCTCGAGACGGAGGCCAAATGAATAAGACAGCATAGAAGATTGTGTCTCTCCTTATATCGAAACCTTTAACTCAAAGTTAATAAAAAGGTTTCATACCTGAACAAGAAGCCGTTATGTGTTTTTCGAATTTCAAGATTCCTATGTTCTTTATGTGTTCTATCGTTATGAACATTATATGTTCATTTCGCACATGGTGTTAATTGTGGCTATAGTACAGTACTATTTAACTAGTAGATGGGAGGATAAGGGGATTCATACCTTTCCCTAGGGTATTTGTCCAAAAGTGAATGTTATAGCGTGACTGGAGGTCAAGCTCGCTTACAATGATTCCACAGCACAGCGCTTTAGCCATTACACACCTAACAATTTCCAATCTAATGATAACACAGTGTTATTTGAAATCCTAATGATCTGATTTTTCCTGTGGGATAACATTAAAAAAGTACACCAGTGCTGCTTTACACGGCTGTAGAAATTTGTCCAGTTGCATTTATATTTTAATATACAAAAATGTGTGTCTCAGAGTTGACCAAACCAAAGGAAAAGTCTCTGGTATAACTAAATATACCAAAGGTAATTCATTAAAAGAATATAAACCATTCATTACTTATTTTCCTCATAGTAAAATGAATTTCAGCTTTGATACCTTTTCAATACACCTCACACACACACACACACAGCTGATTTGTTTAACATGGAACTGTTTTGACATTTAATTGTGTGTAAACAAAATATGTGCTTATACTAAACGGAATAAGTTGAGTTAGAGCTGCTTGACTAAACTGAATAGCTTGAAATAGAAATGTTTTTCACAATTAAACTGTACTTACATTTGGGGGGTGTCCTCATGGTGTAATGGTTAAAGCGATGGACAGCGGAATTGTAGTACGCGAGTTCGTACTCCAGTTGCGCTATTATGTTCACTTTCGGGCAAATACCATTGGGAAAGGTATGAACCCCCTTATCCTCTCAGCTATGGGTTAAATAGTACCTCTACTGTTCTTCCAGGAGAATGGCTTTGGCATTAAATAACCTAAAAAGAGTTGATATGCCATTAAACAAAGAAACCAACCAACCAACCATGTACTTACATTTAAACTGTGTACTTATCTTAAACTGAATTTTTTGAAATAGAACTGATTATTTTCATAAAAATGGATTTGGCATTAAATATTCAACAAAGATGATATGCCAAAATCCCAACGAACCATCACACACACACACACACACACACACACACACACATATTTATATAATTGGAAAAATTTCACAAACTGTCATTTGGCTATTGTTTTTCTTATGGATTGTCCAGCTGAAATAAATTTATAATAACAAATGATGGTTAATTGAGATTTTTTCTAATTATATGAATTTGCTCCGTATGTAATTTATATATCTCTATATTAAATATCATACATTGAGCACTCCTAGAGGTTTATAAGAATCCTCTTGTATATTCTCAAATAGTATCATTTACAACTAATCTTCTTTGGATATTTTTTATACATATATATATATATACCTCTTGGCCATTGCTCTTGGCAAGTCTTCTAGATGGCATCGCATTCACACACAGCTGTTGAATGTAAGTTTTTGCTAGTCAGCCAACACTGGTGTGTCCATGTATTGGAGTCCATAGGAGAATGCCACTTATGAGTAAACCCTGACTTCTTCAATATGTCTTGCTCATCTAACTTGGATGGTTTGTTTGGTGGAGGTAAGTGGTTGTACAATTGCTGCTTTGTGGAGGGGCGTGTTAAGAATTGGTTCAGTACAGCATTCTTGTGCAGTTCCCATTTCCTCATTAAATGTCAAACCTCTGAAATTTGTAAACTAGTTCATATATACCTTGGTAACAATATCTCATCTACTAAAAGCTATGTCAAGGCATGGTAAAGCATGGCTGTTACTGACAGGTTAATGACTATATTGAAATCTGATCTCTCTGATCAAATAAAATGGGATTTCTTCCAAGCTGTATAATTGTGGAGGGATTTCATTTTGTATATCTTGCCTTTCGGTTTAGTTAGGATGAGAACCTTTCAGCTCAGTGCATGGGTTAGTTAAGTGCAAACTTGCGCACAGGTGTTGACGTGCACGCGGGGAGGATGTGTCATTCACAGATGCCAAAATAAAAACCCAAGATAGGAAATGAAACTAGGGGGTGTGAATGACGTCATGCCTGAAAGTATGGGCTGAGGATTTTGAGATTTGAAAAAATCAGAGTTGAGTTCCTGCCTCAGAAGAAGAAGGTTGACTTTCAGGGATTGCTGAGAACAGACCAATAGTTTGCGGCTGGGTGCCGCACATGTTGGGGGGGGGGGCAGATGGAAAAGTCAGCATAGAAAGATTGTGCCTCTCTCTCCTCATGTCGAATTACCTTTAACTCAAGGGTAATAAAAAGTTTCGTACCTGAACCAATTTCGTAAAGTTTCGTGTTTTTAGATTCCCTATGTCTTTTTCACACATCCGTTTATCATGGTTTGGTTTGGTTTGGTTTCTTTGTTTAATGCATATCAACCTTTGTCGGTTATTTAATGCCAAATCTATTTACCAAGAAGAACAGTAGTTCTATTTAACCCATAGTACTATTTAACCCATAGCTGGGAGGATAAGGGGGTTCATACCTTTCCCAGGGGTATTTGCCCGAAATTGAACGTAATAGCACGGCCTGAGTACGAACTCGCTTACTACGATTCCGCAGTCCATCGCTTTAACCATTACACCATGAGAACACCCCCAGTTTATTATGGGTATGTAACACTATTGTATAGGTGCACCATTTGAACTTCAATGAAACCAAATACCAATCAACCTTATAGATCTTTGATAATCTTAAAATGTCTGGATAATAACATTTTTACCAAAATACCTTCATAAAATCTGGAAGTAATCTTTTATTAGAAAATAGTTCGTTAATTTCTAATATCAGTATTGACTGGTTGATTAACCACCGAACGAAAGAAAACAATAAAATTTAAATTAACATCACTTTAGTTGAAAATTAGAAAAACTGCAGAATATGAGAATTAATGTCATCTTCTTCGCTGTTATAATCACCTCATCAGTCCATCAAATGGAAATTTCAAAGATAACAAATCATGACAATAAAAGAATACTTGGAAATTTAATTATATTTGATGTTATTGGGTGTCCTACATTTTTTAGCAGGAATTCAAGCACAAACAATTATGACATCTCTCTCTTCACACACACACACACACACACATACATTGATCGCTATTTCTCTCAATATATAGGGTGTCTCAATATATATGGGACCCATATGACTGCTAATGTCTCTATAACAACTATTATTCCTCGATCACAATGCCTTGGACAAGAGAGGAAAAATGTTTTGTATCACTACTTATTTGGAGACAAAAATCATTGAAAACTGTCTCAAAATAGACGCAACACATCAATATGATAATGGTTTAGTACTGAGATAAGAAATTTTTAAAAAAATTTTGCATGTCCTGGAATCTGATATAATAATAATTCGGAAAGACATTCATTTGATGTCTCTAGCTTAACGGATGCTTTTTTCTTTACAGAACATATTCCAAATGACCAGCATTGTGCTTCTGTCAGTGATAGAATTATTATCATATTAATGAGTGCATCTATTTTGAAACACCCAATATATATATATATATATATATATATATAATATACTATATATAATCTGACTTCATTAAAAAAAAAAAATGTAAAAATGAACAAAGTCAGTTTGTTGCCTTTTTTGTTATATTTGGTCTTGAGTGTACATAGAATGTCGTTCGTATGAGGAACTGACCGAAATTTAGTTAAATTTCAATAGAATACTTTTGAGTAGCATTTCTCATTATCAATGTAAATGATAAAAATATTTTGACAGATTAATTTCCTTTGTTTGGTCCAAATAAAAAATATTATTGCTTTGCTAAAGGCATTTCAAAATACCCACACTCACATAGTTGAGAAACTTATTAATGGTAAGCTTCTTAGTCTTGATAGAAATTGTTTCAAGAATTTGTACTTTTCCTTGCAGAATTAGTAAAGAATTTTTAAAATTATCAATGAGAATTTTGACTATATTAGATAGAAGGCAGTTATATCATCTGAGATGTTGATAGATTCAATTTTGATCAGATATATATATATATATATATATATATATATAATAAATATATATCTGATCAAAATTATATATATATATATACATTTATATCGGATCAAAATTGTGTATATATATATATATATATATACAAACATGCCCCCCCCCCACACACACACATGTATATATATATATATAGTAAGTTGGCTGAACAAAGTCAAGGGTGACCTGAAGGTTCCCTTTTCAATAGCTACTACACCATGGTGTGAGGGTACTACTCTTTTCCCTAAATTGCGCTAGTTACCCCTGATGAGGTATCAGATACCACTTTCTGATCTTTAGTTTGACTCAACCTAGGATTGAACCCAGGCTCCCCAGACCATTGACAAACACTCTAACCATTTTATATATATATTTGATATATATATATATATATATATATATATATATATATATATATATATATACGAGGATCATTAAATAAGTTTCCAGACTTTTTTCATATGGGCACTTTTATTGATAGTACACACATGAAACTCTAGTCCCCTTCAAAGTAATCTCCTCCAGCTGCAATGGACTTGTTGTACCATTCCAACAACTTCTTGAAGGCCCTATGGAAGTCCTCTTGTGTGAGTGTGTCAGTGGCCTTCGTCACAGACTCTTTCATCTCCCTGGGGATGTCCTCATGGTGTAATGGTTAAAGCGATGGACTGTAGAATCATAGTACGCGAGTTCGTACTCCAGTCGTGCTATTACGTTCACTTTCAGGCAAATACCCTTGGGAAAGGTATGAACCCCCTTATCCTCCCAGCTATGGGTTAAATAGTACCACTACTGTTCTTCTGGGAGAATAGATTTGGCATTAAATAACCTACAAAGGTTGATATGCCATTAAACAAAGAAACCAAACCATCTTTCATCTCCTCACTTGTCTCATAATGACAGCTTCTGAGCTTAGGGAATAGCCAAATGTCACAGGGAGCAAGGTCTGGACTGTAGGGAGGCTGAGAAACTGTCTTGATGCCCATCTTGGTCAAATAGTCTGTGACAAGGATAGAGTTGTGGACTGGTGCATTGTCCTGGTGAAATGCCACTGACCAATTTGAAGAGTGCTCACCTCCTCCAACGGAATCTCTTCCTGAACCCACTTAAAACCTCAACATAGTAAACCTAACCCTAATGCTTGGCCAATCAACTCTGGTGTATTGACTTCCTTACTCCTCCTACACCTATCATCATCCCTCACAGACTCCCCGCCTTCCTTGAATCTCTTATGCCACTCAAGAACTGATACTCGAGTCATGCAAGATGGTCGAAAAGCAGTCTGAAGCATTCCCATACATTTCTATGGCATTTTTTCCAAGTTTAAAAACAGAATTCTATTGCATATCATTCTTCTAAAGTGTCCTAAACATCCAGATTGGATTTTTGAAATTCACCAGTTGTGACAATCAGGCTTTAGTAGGGTGTATTCCAATTGCTGCTGTAGCTGTTCCTTTGAAGCTGAAATCATAAAAATTGGTCAGTCATCTCATAATATATTATAGCAATAACATAGTGAATTTTCAAGAGTCTACAACAATTTTAAATGCCCTGTACAAAAATGTCTGGAAACTTATATATATATATATACTAATAAGGGGGGAGTCACCCATGGCATAAAGGCTTAAGTGCAGGACTGCAGCCTCAAATAAAGGGATTTCAAATTCCAGTTGCACATTCACAATTGGACTAATACTCTTTGTGAGCCCCATGACCTCTACTAGCTATAAGGTAAATATTACTGCTATTCTTCTATAAGGATTGGTTTGGCATTAAATAACCCATGAAAGTTGATATAGCATTAAGCAAAGAAACCCAACTCACTGACGAAAAATAAATTTGAACACTGTGGAGAATAATACTAATTTAAACTGAGTACAGCAAATGCACGAAGCTTGAGAATATGCCAATCCCAACATGTCTCAAATACCAATATATGCCCCAACTGTGGAACAACTCTTACAGGTAGCAATCTGCTGTCCAGGTAGTTGTATTAGTTTGACCACGTCTTATGTTGCCCAGTTGATACGCAGTTTGGCTTTGATGAAGCTGTCTTTTAAAGCCACCAAAAGTGACTAAAGATTTTCATTTTATCTATGAGAATAATGATAATGAATTGTATGGCTCAAAAGTATTTAACGGAAAATGGGATTTAGACAATTCTTTCATCTAGAGATACAACATCTTATTTGAAAACAAGAGAAAATGAAAAAGTTAAAGATGTCTGTTTTGTTTGTTTTTTCTCTAAGAAATTTGACTGAACCAGAATTTGGTGCCATAAATCATATATATAAAAGGAGTCTGTGTTGTAATTGGTATTGTCTAAAGAAATAGATACATCAACCTGAGTTCAAATCCTGGACTAGGTGATTTAAATTTCACATTGCACTAACATTCTTGTGAAATGCATTCATCTAACTCTTCATATTCCAGCTATTGTTGCTTGCTGTTCTTGTTCTTCTTAGCTGGTTGCACACTACAAGTGGACTTGATAACAAAGAATGATTAACACTAATATAAAAAAATATAACTTATTTTCTTTATTTCCCTGGCTTGCTATGAGTGTGGAGTCTAAGTGAGAGAGTCAAAGAGGTTTTGAGTGCATACGGGGTCTTGACAGGAGATCTCCTCACTTTAACCGTTAGCTGGTCAGCCACCAAAGTATTTTCCTTCCAGCTGGAGTCCTGGTACTTCTTTGCTTCTGAGCTTTTGTCTGCTATTTTCATAGCTTTATATCAAGATCATCTCATTTCTCATTTCAATGTGTCACAGCCACCTAGCTAATTGACCTGTCAACTTGTCACTCATTTCCTATTTCCACAAGTCTGTGTCATCTTTATCCATTAAGCTTTTGAACTCTAAGGCGTCTGTCCTTTTAACAACCAAAAATCTATTTGTCAGATTCCAATTTACTGACAATGTAGCACTATCAGTTGTCTAAATTTCTGAGACGAAGCTTGATGATTTTTATCATTAAGGGTTTTCGGACTATTGTCTTCATCTTTATTGTTATTTCCACAACGTTTTGGCCAATATGTTCTCCGGTCTTCTTCAGGTGTTTGTTGAAATCGAGAACCTTCACAGAACTTCAAACTACATCCGTTATTGAACCAACGGGGAAAACCTGTTCTGATTCCGTTATAGGCGTTGTTTCCCTTAGCTTCTAAGGAGACAATCATCTGGAGGTTGCAGGTTCAGTCCTGACTGCAGGCGAGTAACAATACAGGAATACTTAACACTTGTACCCAGTTTCCTGCTACAACTATACCTCTTCCACCATCTTATCATTTTTCTTCACATGCTTTTAAACAGAAAAACTCAGAAAACAGACTCTGCTTGAAGAAGTTGGAGATTAAATAAAGCTACATGAAATAAAACACATCTAAATTTGAGTTAAGTGTTTGATTTATCCAACTTTTCACATATTTCTATCATACTGTCAGATTCACTACAAATCTATCTTTTCAGCATATATGTGGTGCTTTCAATAACTTTCCAGACTTTTTTTGTACAAGCATTTAAAATTGTCGTAGACTCTTGAAAATTCACTATGTTATTGCTATACATCTTATGAGCTGATTGTCTAATTTCTATGATTTCAGGTTCAAATCAACAGCTCCAGCAGGAATTGAAATACACCCTGCTAAAGCCTGATTGTCACAGCTGGTGAATTTCAAAAATCCAATCTGGACTTTAGAAGAATGATATGCAATAGAATTCTGTTTTAAACTTGGAAAAAATGCCACAGAAATGTATCGAATGCTTCATTTGGAAAATCTTGCATGAATCAAGCATCAGTTTTTGAGTGGCATAAGAAATTCAAGGAAGCGTGGGAGTCTGTGAGAGATGATGAGAGGTGTGGGAGGAGTAAGGAAGTCAATACACCAGAGTTGATTGGCCAAAGGGTTAGGGTTAGGATTAGATTTACTATGTTGAGGTTTTAAGGGGGTTCAGGAAGAGATTCCGTCGGAAGAGGCCAGCACTCTTCAAATCGGGTCAGTGGCATTTCCACCAGGACAATGCACCAGTCTAAAAGTCCATCCTTGTCACAGACTATTTGACCAAGATGGGCATCAAGGCAATTCCTCAGCCTCCCTACAGTCCAGACCTTGCACCCTGTGACTTTTGGTTATTCCCTAAGCTCAGAGGCTGTCATTATGAGACAATTGAGGAGATGAAAGAGGCTGTGATAAAGGTCATTGACACGCTCACACAAGAGGACTTCCATGGGGCCTTCCAGAAGTTGTTGGAATGGTACAACAAGTGCATTGCAGCCAGAGGAGATTACTTTGAAGGGGACTAGAGTTTCATGTGTGTACTATCAATAAAAGTGCCCATACGAAAAAAGTCTGGAAATTTATTTAATGATCCTCGTACATATATATATATATATATATATATATAATATAAAACTGGTAGTTGCCTAAGCTGAATGTCTTCCCTATTTCTGACACCAAGGGCAAGATGCCGCATAACTTAATATTAATGCTTCATAAGGAATCGGTAGAATGAAACCAAACTTAAATTTGACTACCACTAGGATTCTTGCTCATGATTTTAAATTCAGAACCTTTCTTTCTTCTGCTTTGGTTGCCCTAAACAGTTTTATAGAGAAATAATTGAATTTAATCACCATAATCATTTGTATATAATGCACACTATTTTGAAGTGCTTAGAATACATGAAAAATTATTATTATTTTTTTTTTTATTGGTAACTTACCTTACCATATTCAGAACTGGATGTCCAAAAGTAATTTATTTCTACAGTCCAAACTAATGTGCTTTACACTATCATGAAGAAATATCTACTGGATTGTGTGTTTGTTTCTCCTTACATGAGCTTATTCTTGCCGGAAGCTTGTTACTTTTTTGTGTGAACATGTCTTTGTGTTTGCATTTATTCTGTGTCAATTTTCATAAGGTAGACCTAAAACTATGGATTCCAAGGTTGGGCTCAAAGGCACAGAAATAAATCTAGTGATTAGCATTCAAGCTTAACAAATTTTACAGTTCAATGTGGTTTGTCATATTCACAACCTCGGCTAAAGCAACCAAGAGTTGTCTAAATGCGTCTCACGTTGCAAAAACTTTTAACCCACCCTAGCATTAAAACTCAAGATAATCATTCATTTTCAAAAGATGTTTTATTTGTTGTTATTGTTTATTATTATTTTTGATTATTGGTTTCTTCCTTGTTTACTACAAGCATGGTTTGCCCAGTTTGCTGTGGGAGGGGGCTGCTTCTCTGGGGGGCACCACAACATGTGTCCTGGATATGACACAAAACAATCTGATGGTGAGGTTCCAGCAATGCAGGAGCTTTGGAGAATGCAGAGTACCCCTTCCTTGCCATAACTCCCAGGTCCACTCTTGCCTGGAGTGGTAGCTCCTGATAGGGACCTGTCAATGGCTCAAATAGAACTAAACTGCACACTTATGCTAAACTGAATTGCTTGAAATAGGACTGTTTTGAGATTTAAATTGGGTACTTATGCTAATCTAAATTGTTTGAAATAGAACTGTTTTGACATTTAAACTGTGTACTTATGCTAAACTGAATTGTTTGAAATAAAAGTATTTTGACATTTAAACTGTGTACTTATGCCAAACTGAATTGTTTGAAATAGAACAGTTTTTGACATTGAAACTGTATACTTATACTAAATTGAATTGTTTGAAATTGAACTGTTTTGACATTTAACTCTGTGTAAACAAAAATCTATACTGATTCTAAACTGGATTGTTTGAAATTTAATTCGGCATTAAATGACCCAAAAAGGTTGATATGCCATGAAACAAAACAAGCTACCTACCAATCCAAGCATGGTATACGAATGACAACTTTAGGTTTATTCATGGATCTCAGAAACTGTTGAAAACCCCTAAAAGATTTATAATTATCTTGAATAGATATTTAATTTTAAATATCTAAATAGATAAATAGATATTTAATTTAATTCCTTTCCAGATTTGGAAGAGTTGGATTAAGTTAAATTAAAAAGCAAAAAGATATCTAACCTTTTTGAAGACAGGGGTTGTTGAAATGATATAAATTCCTTATCCGACAAGGACACATGGCACAGTGGATAAGGTGTTTGGTTGAAAAGTGCTTTAGAGTGAAATCATCTGGAGTTTGCAGGTTCAATCCCAACAACAGGTTAGAATAAGAAGGAATACTTACTATAACTCATCACTTTTACCCAATTGTGGTTAACAGAATTGGAACCGTCACCCATTGTCGATCAAATAAAGGGTTCAATGTGAAATTCTGTATAGGCTCCTGAGTTTGATATGAAACACTAAAAGAAGGCCAAAGAATGTATTAGCAATAATGTTGTGAGTATATCAATAAAGATGAGGTCAATAGTTTGAATATTCTAAAAAGCAATGATATGAATTCCCCCTTAGCAGCTTAACACCTGTCCCAAAGAGAGAGTGTCCAAGTGCATAGAGGGAGGAAGAGAGTTATCTACATCTCATAAGAATAAAAAAGTGAGCGGTAAGCTCTTTGAAACACACCCTTTAAAAATGAAAAGGAACAGTAATACCTTGAGGGTATGAGACAGGTCCCACCCAAATGTCAGTCTGAAATGTATCCCTTAGAATAGTTTAAAACCAAAATTTGAACCATGGTTTAATAACTATATGACAAAAAGAAAAAGTGTTTGCATAACACATTATTTATAATTCATTATTCCCTTGTCAGGTTAGTGTGCTAATATATTGCAATATATATTGTGGATTTAGAAAAGCTAACATGTAAATATCTTATCCTTCTTTTTGTTATGATAATAAAAAGAATTTCTCATTATTCTGTTGTGGGACCAGATTGCCTGTCTGCATTTAGAAAAGCCAACATGCAAATATCTAATTTTTTGTTATCATAATAAAAAGATTTTCTCATCATTCTGTTGTGGGACCAGATTGCCTGTCTGCATTTAGAAAAGCCAACATGCAAATATCTAATTTTTTGTTATCATAATAAAAAGAATTTCTCATCATTCTGTTGTGGGACCAGATTGCCTGTGTGCGTTTAGAAAAGCCAACATTTAAATATCTAATTTTTTATCATAATAAAAAGAATTTCTCATTTTTCTGTTGTGGGATCAGATTGCCTGAAAAAAAATTTTAAAGACTGTTGAGAATTATAACTAAATCCAAATTTACTTTTCGAGAATTGTTCTCAATCATCTGGTCCTCTATATAACTGACGGTTCCTGCTTTACTTACATTAGGAATGCTGTATAAAAGATATAACATGGGTTTATTCAGAGATGTCTGAAACCCTTGTAAAAAATTATATTTTAAATATTTCGTTTTATTTATTATTTTATATTGGACCGGCTCATTGGTCTCGTGGGTAGAGTGTTTGTCAATGGTCCGGGAGACCTGAGTTCATACCAAAGACTTTAAAAATGGTACTTGATACTTCCTTGCTTAACACTCAGCAATAAGGTATGTATCTAGGGTAAAGTGGAGCAGTCCAGGGAAAGGAGTAGAGCCCTTCCCTACATCTCAGTGTTGTAGCTATTGAAAAGGGAGCCTTCTGGTTGCCCTTGACTATGGTCGCCAACTTTACTTATTATTTTACATTTCATGCCTAAAAAAGATTTTTGTGTCTCTTTGTGTTTAGAAAAGATATTTTGATAAATCTGCATTATCTTTTAAAGTAACAATTACTGTTTCTCACCAATTGGTAAAAATCTTTTATAACAAACAGAATATAGCCAATGCTTAGAAACAGAAAATTAACTAAAAATGCTTTTTGATATTTATCTGTTAGTCTTGAAGTGTTTGTGATCTACATCATCGGATCTTACCCATTGTAGACAGGTACATCAGCTAGTTTAGCATGACTTTGTTTCAATAACAGAGTAAAAACAGCACACTGTAATGATTTTTTTATGTTTAAACTCTTGCAAAAAGTGATTCACTTTTTATGAACATCAGTGTTCACTTTCATCTCAACAATTTCCAGTTTGTATTCCAAAGCTAAAACCATTTAAAAGGAGATTTTTTTGAAAAACATCTTGATGTATTTTCTTTATTTTTTTGCCACTTGCTAATAAATCTGGTTTTCAACAAATGTAAGTTTAACTGAAAATATAAAACCTACACAATTAATATTGAAATGATCCAATTTTTGTATTTATGTTACCACAATACGACAAAAAATAGTACACCTCATAGCAAGATTTTTCTTCAAGCATTCTAAACAGCATTACACTAACTTAGATAATAAACGTTATTGGGAAACTATCTTGTCATTTATCCTAAGATGATGAATGCTGTGAATATTCCAATTTTTCTGGAAATTTTTCCTGACAGGCTCTTTATCAAAGGAGACTATTTCTGCCATCAATTTGATGCTTGCCAAATCATTGATCATTTTGAGCAATTTTAATATTTTGAAATCTTTGCTTGTTTTTGATGTGTGTGGGCATCCATAAAGTTTATCATTTTCAGCCTCATGTCACTTATTTTCTTTCCCATAAATTGCTGTTAGATCACTGAAGTTGTGATAAGCCTGGTCAATACTTAAATATGGAATTACTTAGGAATAGCAGCTACCATAAGTAACTTGAGACTTATGTGTCGGATTAAGCAAAACTTTATGAATTCTAAGGGGCATCTCTTTGTTGTGTATTGGTTAACGAGCTTTGTTTATCTGTAACTATAACACTGGACATCATTGTAAGATGTTTGTAAATGTAAAAGTGTAAAATGGCTCAGATAAATAAAACAATTTTCAGTCCAATTTGCAACTGAATAATTATGTTGGGTTTATATTCACACTCATCCAATCATTATGATTTTCCAAGGGAGATCACTGTTAAGTACTAATTATAAAGTACTTCACCTTAATTATTTATTTGCAACTATAATATAAATGTTATAGATTGAAAATGCCTTGACATCAAGCTAAAAAGATTTGCAAATGACATCTTTTAAGTGAGGGAATTTTAAACCTGGTTCACAAAACTTGGTTGATCAGAAAGATATCTCATGAGAAAGTATTTATAAATTGTAAGTATCGTTGGTTGGTTGCTTGGGTTTTATGGCATATCAACCTTTGTAGGTTATTTAACGCCAAATCCATTTCATACAAATAATCAGTTCTATTTCAAACAATTCATTTTAGCGTGAGTACACAGTTTAATTGTCAAAAACATTTCTATTTCAAGCTGTTCAGATTATTCAAACAGTTCTAATTCAGCAAATTCTGTTTAGTATAAGTACAGATTTTGTTTACACACAGTTAAATGTCAAAACAGTTCTATATTAAGCAAATCAGTTTAGCGTAAGTAGAATTTCAATGTCAAAAACTGTTCCATTTCAAACAATTCAATTTTGCATAAGCACACAGTTTAAATGTAAATACACAGTTTGTCAAAACCATTTCTATTTCAAGCGATTCAGTTTATTAAAAACAGTTCTTAGCATAAATATGCAGTTAGTTCTATTTAACCTATAGATAGGGCCCTATCAGGTGCTACCATTCCAGGCCAGAGTGTACCTGGGAGCAATGGCAATGAAAGGGCACTCCGCATTCCCCAAAGCCCCAGCATCACTGAAACCTCACCATCAGATTGTTTGGTGTCATATTTAAGATTGCTATTACCTACCTTATCAGATTCTCCTAACTTGTGTTCAGTCTTGAAACTCCTTCATTTCAACGAGAATTCTTTTAGTTTTTGGAAAAACCAAATCTGGACTGATATACCAGGGTAATGTCTAGTTTTGCTGAGAAACAAGACATGAGACATGAAGATTATACAGTTGAGATATAAAAAATGGCTGTATATAGGGTGGAACGATAAAATTGTCACCCTAGAAAAGACAACATGATTCCATTTCCATTTAATGAAAACCAGTTTGTTTTTTTTTGTTGCAGACCATCTACTAGTTGGCCAGTTGTGTACAAATCCCAAGAGCGATAGGAGCCTTCTATCATGTCTGAAAGTGACACAATGTTCAATGAGTGAGATTGGAGATGCGCCACTGTACAACTCATGCTCTCTACCAATCCAAGTTATGACAACAGGACCATTGCCAGCAGCCTCAAAATGCAAATCTAGATTGCCATGAATAACAGGGATGTGCCCAGAGTGATGAAAACAAAGTTTCCGGCTACGGTTATGGTCTTTGGTGTGGTTTCAAGTGAGGGCCACATCATGCCACCTGACATCTTCAAAGTCAGCTTGAAAGTCAACACCAAAGTATACCTGGATGTGTGGAAGAGTGTGGTGATCCCCTGGTGCAATCAGGTGGCCGGTAGTAGACCCTGGGTGTGGCAGCGGGACTCGCCGCCGCCCCACAAGTCCAAAGAGACCCAGGCTTGGCTTCAGAAGGAGTGCTACGACTTTGTACCCTTCTCTCACTGGCCCTCCTCCTCCCCGACCTGAATCTGCTGGACTACTTCGTTTAGTCATACATCGAGAACATCACCAACATGACCTCCCACAACACCAAAGCCAGCCTGATCACGACCATCCACCGAGTATTCGCTGAGCTCCTGTTGGCGCTTGTGAAAAAGGAATGCTCCCAGTTCCGGATCCGTATTGAGGCGGTGATTGAGGCTGAAGGCGGCTACATTGAATAGATGTCAGCTCTACTACATAATCAAGTTACCTGAATTGATTTTTTCAATAAAAGTTATAAATTAAAGCTGTAGTGTTGTTTTCTTTAGGACGACAATTTTATCATTTCACCCTTTACTTTATGCATTGTCTGTGGAATTTTCAGATGTTTTAATTCTTGCAATGTCAATCACTTATTTCCTCTGATTACAGCCTATATAAATTCAACATTTTCAAGACCTTCAGGAATAAGAATCACTTTTAATGGATTCCTTGTCATTGTACTGCTATTGTCCCATAATAATTGTTGCATTTAAGGATTAAAATTTAAATGCGATTGTAAGAACTGTTATAGGATGAAGGTGGTAATAAAATGGATTGTACAGTTGCTGTCCCCTAATTGTTGGGCTATTTAGTATATTAAATTCATATGCAAATTTAACAACTGTTATTGAACGGAAATGTCTTGGCAGACAGAATATGTAAAAAATTATTTTGAAAGTAAAAAAAATTAATAAGAATTGATGCTTTACATTCAGCAGAATTTGCTGACCTTGAAAACTGTTCTTAAGTATTTGATTGGGATTTCATTTTGACACATGAGAAGCCACTCCTTGTGCTTGGATCTCATTTCACTTCAATGGTTGGTGGGAAATGCTTTTATTCAAATGCACTTCCCTCCTGCTATCCTTCTACTTGTGACTTATTCTTTTTCCTTTTTAGACAGGTTGAAATTTTCATTAACCCCTGTGTGCTCACACCTTACTGAAGGGAGTTAGTTTTTGATTTGTAGAAAAAATCACAAACTTAGGAATTATGTGGAAAAAATGGTGGATGTTGGTTGTAGAGAGGCTCAACCTTCCAACGAATAATCCATTTTTTTTTTTGTTATTTTTTTTTGGTAGGGGGTTGTTTTTGTTTGTTTGTTTTTATTTGTTTTGGCCTTGGTACTGATAGAAGCTGAGTAGCAGTTTGGTTAAATGGCATCTGAAATGAAAGCAGCAGAAGTATAAAGCATTTCAGTAATAGCTGACTACAATGTTTCTCTGTCCATAATTTCAGTCACATAAAAGGAAACAGATATAAAATTTTGTGTGTATATATATATATATATATATATATACTATTTACCCAACCCCTCCGCTCGGGCAGGATATGACACATGGTCAATTTTTTAAGCGGAGTTTAACAGGTTTGAATTCAGAGTTTTCCTTCTCCTAGACTAGTTGCCTAACCAAGGCTGAAGAACCCAGTCTATCCTACTATTTACCCATAGCTGGAGGGAGAATAATTGGATTCATACCTTTCCCAAGGGTATTAGTGCTATGTGAAATGCAGTCAGTCACGTCCAGCATTTGAACTCATGTCGCCGTGTCCATTTCCTACGACGATAACGACTATACCACGGGCACCTCCGTGTGTATATGTATATATATATATATATATATAACAAAAGCATCCTGCCCTGATTTGAATCTACAACCTGGTGGCATGCAAGAGACATATCCACTTGGCCATGAGTATGGTAAACTTAGATCACGCAGATACTATACTGATCCCAGACAAAGTGTCAGAGAAACACTGATCTGGGGCAAAAAACTGAGGAGTGACACAAAGATCCTTAATAGAATGTACAGATACTCTGATTCTAATAGCCCAATCAGCTGGGTCTGTAGAATACACCAACTGCTTCTCTGCATAAGGGTGAGACCCCCACCCCCAACAAGTGTCCTGGGTATGAAATTCAACAGTTGGATGGTGAAGCTCTATTAATGCTGGAGCTTTAAGGAATGTGGAGTATTGCTTCATTGCTATCACTTCCAGGTCCACTCTGGCCTGGAGTGGTAGTGCCTGGTAGGGTCCTATCTATGGATTAAATAGAACTGTTTGAAATTTAAACTGAGTGCAAACAAATGACTTATATTCAACTGAATTTTTAAAAATAGAACTGTTTGATCATTTAACTGTATGTAAACAAGTGACTGATGTTAAACTGAATTGTTTGGGATACATAGCAATACTTGAAACCATTTAAGTTTGTTGACTTAAGCTAAACTGAATAGTTAGAAATAGAACTGTTTGATCATTTAACTGTATGTATCTACAAAATGTGTTTACAAATCACATATTTAATACGTATGTATAAACCAGATTTGGCATTAAATTACCTACAATAGTTGATATGCCAGAAAACCAAAGTAAACCATTTGATTCTCAGCATGAATAATTCCATCATTTTTTTATGGGTACTGTATTAGTATATATAACTTTCAGTCATCTTCCAGAAGCTTATCTTATATTAGCTGTACTGATGGAGTTTTGAATACATCGGTAATATTCCCACTAGAAGGGTGGGACCCTTAAAAAAACAATCAAATTAGTGTCCTGGGTATGGCAATAAATTGCATCTGGATGTGAGACAGTAAAACTAGAGTACTCAGTTGTATGTATGAGTGGTATTACCTATTAAGGTCCTATCAGTATGTCAAATAAATCTGTTTGAAAATTATAAGTATTGGATAGGAATACTTGAAAGTGTACAAACAGATTATCATCATTATTTCACTTCTTTAAAGTTTTTCATACCAGACTTAGCTGTTGGCTTTTCACTGGAGTCTCAGTGACAGTAAGTCTCCTCAGGACTCTTCTCAGTATTCTAGCTGATCTTAAAATTGGTATGGTTTGGATAATCTTGATTCTACCTCTAGTTTCCAATTCCTTTAGTCACCTTTCAAAGCCGCTTGTGCAATCAATATGGCTCTTGATCTCATCTCAGAATCAAGAAATAACAAATTCACCATCTTTTCAGATTCACTATCAGTGTTGGAATCACTTAGAAACAGAAAATTTGATCATCCATTAATAACAAGAATACTTTGTAAATTGAAGAATTTATCAAATGACAATGATATACAGATATGTTGGGTCTCAAGGCATACTGGAAATGACCAAGCGGATAAAGCAGCCAGGTCTACCATAAACCTAACCACTGAAAAGAAATTTAAAATACTACATATAGACTTTAAAATGAAAATAAATAAATACATACAACACCAAAGACAACAACACTGGAACAATAATGAAAATAATAGATTATTAGAAATTAAACCAATACTGAGGGAATGGAATCAAAGCTTTAAAAAAAATGCAAAGAGGAGGTTACATTGTCAAGACTCCGAATAGGTCATACAAGGATAACACGCTCTTATTTACTTAAAGGAAAACAACCACAATTGTCTTATGCATGTCAGACCAAATACACTGTAAAACATTCTCATCGAATGTAACGACCTAGTCCACATAAGAAAAACCTTCTATTGTGCATCAATATGAAGGAACTGTTCCAAAACACTGAAATAAATAATGTGATATCGTTTCTAAAAACAGTGAAGTTATACACAAAAATCTAAAGAAATTTACAATAAGATCAAATTACTTCTATAAAACCTTTCTTTACTACATATATTTTAACAAAATGATCCTTCCACAACCTGTTTCAGTTTGTTTTTTTTTGTTTTTTATGATCATGATTCCCTACTAATAAACTCCTAATAAAAAAAAACAAAAAACAACCAGCTAATTATCTAAAGTTTATCTTTAATTCCTGAGACCACTCCTTTGAATTTCTTTTCAGACTTATTTTCTTTATCTTGATTCAGCATTAAATGACTGATGAGGTTGATATGCCATAAAACAAAACAAACAAACTTCCCAAGCCTTTGCATACCATTATTTTTGTTATGATGATGATGCAGGTTTTTCATACCAGCATTAGTTGATGGTCTTTCATTGGAGTCTGAAACCGTTAAACTGCTTGTGACCGGTCTCGTCTTTCTCATTCGCTGCATCAATACCATACAATTGTGTACACATTATTCATATTGGATAGAAATACTTGCCACCATATAAATGTGTGCAAATGATTTGTATTAAGAATTGTTTCTTGAAGCTATAATTTTTTACAAATGATTACCATCATAAGTTACTTGAAACTATATATTTGCTTGCAAAGAAAGACTTACTTCAACATTAAATAACGCTATGAGGGTTGACATGCCATAAAAATTACCAACTCACCTATGATTCCTGTTTATTCATGACTGACTGTTATCTGTAGACAATCAAGATTCAATGCTTCACTTTTTTATTCTTCAAATATAAATTTGTCTTGAAGCAGAAAAAGACTTACTTCAGCATTAAATAACCCTATGAGGGTTGACATGTCATAAAAATGCCATTATCTGTAGACAATCAATTCATTTTTTCATTCTTCAAGTATAAATTGTGTTCAAATTTCTTCAACAATGAATAACCCTACAAGGGTTGATATGCCATAAAAATATAAATTTGTTTTGAAGCAGGAAACCGAGAGAATTTACTTTATTCAAACTCTCATCAATAATGGTAAAAATTCATCCTCTGTTTTGGAAATTCTTTGATCTGCTAAAAGATTTTTCTTATTTACATGAAAGAGATTACTCCATTCTTCCTGTATTGGGAATACATACTTATTTATTAAAGAGTATCATTATTGGTTACTTGAAAACATATAATTGTTTACAAAAAAGAAAACTGGTTTCTGCATTGAATAACCCTGCAAGAGTTGACACGCCTTAAAACCAACCAACCAACCATATCATTTGGGTTTAAGAAATTTTATTTATTTGGTTTATGATAAAAAGAAACAGAATAATTTTATAAAATTCTATAAAGAATGTGTGTCAAATCAGGGTTGAAATTTTGGTAGGTGGCTGCTTTACCTGAAAAATTCACCTTGAAACCAAACTTGAAGTAACCAATCTGAAGGTCAATTTTTCTCACTGGTCAATGAATAGTTCAAGGTTCAAAAACTCCTTTTTTTTTATTGAGAATAGATACTTATTTATTAAAGAGTATCATTATTAGTTTCTTGAAAACATACAATTGTTTGCAAAAAATATATAATGATCAACGTCGATATTAGATAACCCAACCATGTTTGACATGTCATAATGCCAGGATAGTAGACCTCATTAATCCATCTTCAAATAATATACACCTTTTTTTTCTCTTGTTATTGTTTTTATTTCTAACTAAGATAATAAAACTGGAATAAAGTGTTCTTCCCCTAAAAAATGTTTAGAATTGGTTTTCATTATTTGTTTAAGGAATGGTAAATTTGGAAAGTTTTCATTCATGTTCCTTCAACATACTCAATGAAGCCTAATTCTCTGTGACATTATTTTTACTTCTTTTTTTTTTTGTTTTCTAAATTTTCTTCAAGTAAATTATTTATTACATATCCAACGTTATTAAAACTTTGGTGTGCAGCAGAAATATCTTTTTGAAAACCAGTCACAAAGGGAATAATTGAAAGAGAAGTTTGTACGTAGATATAAGCAGGATCAGAAAAATCAATTAAGTGTTTAATAATTCCTTAAAAACTCATCCATCTCCTTTCAGAACATTTATTAGAAACTATCGTTCAATCACCAATCTCTTTTTTACTTATACATTATTTGAATTATTGATTTTATTCTGTTTATTTTGTTTGGCTTTTTTTTCCTTACAATTCTTTTCTCTAAAACTAATACATAAGGGCTTATAAACATGGATGAAGTCAACAAATTCTCCAAGACAAAGTTCGAACATATTATTTTATCAAGATACTAAACTGGAACATTAGAAAGAGAGCTGATTTATTAATCTTTGGGGGTGCATAAAAGAAATGCCTCCAATTTATTTCTAATTAGATAATGTTTAAACCCTCTAACTGCACGCAAACAAATTATTATAATGATATAAGAATTGTACTGCAAATTATCTGTATTAGATATATATATATATCATATCATATTTACCAATCCCTCCGCTTGGGCAGGATATGACACAAGGTCAAGTTTTAAGCGGAGTTTACCAGGTTTGAATTCAGAGTTTTCCTTCTCCTAGACTAGTTGCCTCACCAAGGCTGAAGAACCCAGTCTGTCCTACTATCTTACCCATAGCTGGAGGGAGAATAATTGGATTCATACCTTAGATATATATATATATATATGATAAATGAAGTGGAGTCCCAGTTCCATAATGGCTAAAGTGCTAAACTGCAGCCAAAAACTAAGGGAGTTTGAACCTGCACTGTTACATTGACTTTCATATTAAGAGAACAGTATGAGCACCCTTATCCCCCCAGCTATAGGTTAAATGGTATCACTGCTGTTCTTTGCCATTAAATAATCCACAAGGGTTGATATGCCATTAAGAAAGAAAAGAAAGTAAGAAACAACTTCATGTAATGAATTACCCATAAATTTTAGCCAAAGGAGGGTACTTTTATCATAAATTGCATGGAGTGAACAGCCTTTAACTTTTGGCTATACTATTTCATCAATAAATAAATTCAGTCCAGTCAGCTTGGGTTGTAAAATACACTGACTGCTTCTCTGCTGAGGGGTAAGAACCTCCTAACAAGTGTCCTAGATATGACACCAAAATGGTGAGGCTCCAGTTAACCCTTCATTTCCATCACTCCCAGGCTTGAAGAAGTAGCAACTGATAAAGTCCTCTCTATGGGTCAAATAGAAGTGTTTGGTATTTAAACTAAATGCAAACAAATGATTTATGCTAAATTGAATTGTTAGAAATAGAACTGTTTGATCATTTAACTGTGTGTAAACAAACGACTGATGTTTAATTGAATTATCAGTGATACATTGCCATACTTGTAACCACTTAACTGTGTTCAAGCAAATGATTAAAATTATAAGTGTTAGATAGCAATAATTAAAACCATTTAACTATGTAAAAACAATATCAATACTAGTATTCAAACAAAATAGTTCTAAATCATTTGAAAATGAAATTACCAAAAAATCAACTCCTTACATATGTATATCTACTTAAATGTATGCGAACAAATGACTGATGTTAAATTGTGACTGTTATATAGCAATATTTGAAACCATTTAACTGTGCACAAAAAATGAGCTCAGGCTTGTTTAAAAATGTTATCAATGAAGTGTGTTTCCAAATCTTATATATTTGATATATATGTATAAACAACCAACAATAAATGATATGCCATGAAACCCAACCAAAACAAATCATATATATTTAACATATATGTATAAAGAGGATTTAAAATTAAATAACCTAAAATGTTTGATATACCATAAAAACAAACCAAACCAATTATATATATTTAATATATATGTATAAGAGGATTTGGCATTAAATAACCTAAAATGTTTGATATACCATAAAAACAAACCAAAACAATCATATATATTTAATATATATATATATATAAAGAGGATTTGGCTTTAAATAACCTACAATAATTGATATGCCATAAAACCTAACCAAACCAAATTATATATATATATATATATATATATATATATATATATATAAAGAGGATTTGGCATTGCTAACTAACAATGATATGCCATAAAACCCAAACAAAATCATATATATTTAATATATTTGCATAAAAAAGATTTGGCATTGAATAGTTTATAATAGTTGATATGCCATAAAACCCAACCAAAAAAAGATCACATATATTTAATATATATGTATAAAGAGGATTAGGGATTGAATAACCCACAATGATTGATATGCCATAAAACCTAACCAAACCAAATCATATATATTTAGTATATATGTAGAAAGAGGATTTGGTATTAAATAACCCACAATGGTTGATATGCCATAAAAACAAACTAAAACAATCATATATATCTAATATATATGTATAAAGAGGATTTGGCATTAAATAACCCACTATGGTTGATATACCATAAAAACAAACCAAACCAAATCATATATTTGATATATATGTATAAAGAAGATTTGCATTAAGTAACCCACAATGGTTGATATGCCATAAAAACAAACCAAACCAACCCAAATGTAAACAGAAAAGTTCAATATTACACAAAAAAATCCGACAGCTGACATGAATTTTTATATTAAAACAATCTATGACGTTTATAACCAGTTATGAAAATTTATGACCAAACACCTGAAGAAGGCCGGAGGACATATCGGCCGAAACGTTGTGGAAATAACAATAAAGATGAAGACAATATTCCGAAAAAACTTAATGATAAAATCAACTTTTATTGGTTATTCAATGTCATAGCTATCCTTCTAGAAAAACAGTAGTGGTACTATTTAACCCATAGCTGGGAGGATAAGGGGGTTCATGCCTTTCCCAACAGTATTTGTCAGAAAAAGAATGTAAAAGAATGACTAGAGTTTGAACTCACTTACTAAGATTCTGCAGTTCAGTTCTTTAACCATTGCACCACGAGGACATCCTCAGTTTTTTACAGTCTGTTTAATTTTTTGGGTCCAACCGGACATTGACATGATGGTTAAAGTGTTCGCCAATGTCCTGGGAGACCTGGATTCAGTCCCAGGTTGGGTCATACCAAAGACTCAAAAAATGATACTTGATGCCTCCTTGCTTAACACTCAGCAATATAAGGTTGGGATCAAGGGTAAAGTGGAGCAATCCAGGGAAAGGAGTAGCACCCTCCCCTACAACCAAGTGTAATAGCTATCAGAAAGGGAGCCTTCGGGTCGCCCTCGACTAAGGTCGCCAACTTTACTTACAAATTAGAATAGATGCAAAAGTACTGAAATGTAAAAAATTCTCATTTGTACCCTAAGTGAAACGTTTTTCTTTTATTTTTATCTTTTTTAATGCTTTGGGGTCCCTCTCTTCTCCGGATCTTAAAATTACTCGCTCTAATTATTAATCCTCTACTGAGTGTATGAGACTAAGGAAAGTTTTACAATTGTTTTTTTTTTTTCTTATCTTTACATCTAATACAATATAAAACATAACAATATCTTTAATATTCCAGATATTAAAAGAACAAAAAAAAAATTTCAAAAAAGACAAAAATACTGAAATATTTATCAAAATATTCATGTGTACACACAATTGAACTATTTTATTAGATTGAAATCCTTTTTTTTATTTATCTATATATTTTTTGCTTTCAGCCCCACCTCTAACAAGCCCCACCCCCAGCTTTGAGGCTTAAACATACTCAGCCTACAGGTTAATCTAGCACTGTTCATTGCTCATAGTTATCTTTCCAATATTCATTCTTTAGCATTTTGCGTATTGATAATATCTTTTTTGTTCACTATTATTTATTTATTTTTTTGATTATTCGTAATCTTTTGCGTCTTCTTGCAAACTGTAAAAATGATTAAGGATTACCGTTGGAATTAAAAGTAAAGTAAAAATGGCTGTAAATTTATTTTATATCGTCTTTTGAAATGGTTGCATCAAGTTCAATTTATCCACAGGGGATGTGGAAAAAAAATTCTTTTTATTGTCAAAAGAAACAAGATGAGAAAGAGAGAAAGAATAAAAGATGCTAATATTGAATAAAAGAGAGAAGAGGTAAGAGAAAGAAATTGAAAGAAAAATGGAGAGTAAAAAAAGGGGAAGGAGAGAAATTGAAGAAGGAGAAGGTGCTGAGGAATTGAGAGATAGAATGTGTCAAAGAAAGGAGCGGGAAAATTAAAGAGAGAGAAGATGTAAAAGGAAATAGAGGGAGTAATTAAAGAGAGAGAATTTGTAAAAGAAAGGAGAGGGGGAAATGGAAAAGAGAATATGTAAACGAAAGGAGGGGGAGAAATTGAAGAGAGAGAGAGAGAGAGAGAGAGTGTGTATAGAAATGAAGAGAGAGTAGGACTAAAAGAAAGGAGAGGGAGAAATGGAAAAGAGAATGTGTAAATGAAAGGAGGGGGAGAAATTGAAGCAAGAGAGAGAGAGAGAGAGAGAGTGTATAGAAATGAAGGAGAGAGTAGGACTAAAAGAAAGGAGAGGGAGAAATGGAAAAGAGAATGTGTGAATGAAAGGAGGGGGAGAAATTGAAGAGAGAGAGAGAGAGAGAGTGTATAGAAATGAAGGAGAGAGTAGGACTAAAAGAAAGGAGAGGGAGAAATGGAAAAGAGAATGTGTGAATGAAAGGAGGGGGAGAAATTGAAGAGAGAGAGAGAGAGAGAGTGTATAGAAATGAAGGAGAGAGTAGGACTAAAAGAAAGGAGAGGGAGAAATGGAAAAGAGAATGTGTAAATGAAAGGAGGGGGAGAAATTGAAGCAAGAGAGAGAGAGAGAGAGTGTATAGAAATGAAGAGAGAGTAGGACTAAAAGAAAGGAGAGGGAGAAATGGAAAAGAGAATGTGTGAATGAAAGGAGGGGGAGAAATTGAAGCAAGAGAGAGAGAGAGAGAGAGAGAGAGAGAGTGTGTGTATAGAAATGAAGGAGAGAGTAGGACTAAAAGAAAGGAGAGGGAGAAATTAAAGAGAGAAGATGTATACTTGAGTGGTGGGTAATACAAACAGAAGCGAGGAAGAAGGTACAAAAGAGGGAAGAATGAGGAATTAAAGAGAATAGAAGGTTACAAATTAAAGTGAAGAGGGTGTAAAATAGAGGAAAGTGGTAGAAACTCAAGCGAGAAGGGATAGAAATTGGAAAAGAGACAAGAGTAAGAAGGGGTAGAAATTGAACTGGAGAGAGTGTGAATGATGCTGTTCAGAATAGAAAATTGATATGTTATGGATTGAAAATTCCATTTGAAATTACATAGTTTTGATATAAGATGTAAGTAAAGTAAAGTTGGTGACTGTAGTTGAGGGTGACCCGAAGGCTCCCTTTTCAATAGCTACTACACCAAAGTGTAGGAGAGGGTGCTACTCCTTTCCTTGGATTGCTCCACTTTACCCTTGGTCCATACCTTTTAATGCTGAATGTTAAGCAAGGTAGCATCAAGTACCACTTTTTGAGTCTTTGGTATGACTCGACCTGTGATTGAACCCAGGTCTCCCGGGCCATTGGTGAACACTCTAACCATTATGCCAATGTTTAAGATGTAATGAACACAAAATGTTCTCTGTGTAGCAATAAGAGATCCACCAATCACAAAAATGTGTCAACAGCAAATGTACTGTATTCACCAGTCCTAGCCATGGTTGTCACTGGTAGTGACAACTATATCTTTTAAAAAAGCATTAGCTAGATGGAGCTACCATTACCATTTGCCTCAGTTCACTTGCATTACACGTGATATTTTAAAATGGGTGAAGCATTTCTGCTGCACTCTTTATAAGCTGCTCAGTTATGCACATGTCTTTGTTTGAGTTTTTGTTGTGAACCAGTAAAAGGTCCAGAAGAAAGACACGTACTTGGGATTATGTGAAACAAGTACATTGAATGAAAGTATAAATACAGCATAGGTAAAAGAGTGTAGAACGTCAGTCTGACTGCCAAAGTGTTAGATTGGAGTTAACTTAACACCAAGATTAATATTCTCCTGGTATTCATAGTTATAGGAATAGTTCATTATCGTCTGTAAGGTAGGTACCATAACAATATATATATATATATGTTGTGGACCAGTAAAAGGTCCAAAAGAAAGACACAAACTCAGGATTACATGAAACAAGTATATTGAACAAAAGTATAAATACAGCATAGGTAAAAGAGTGTTGAACGTCAGTCTGACAGCCAAAGTGTTAGGCTGGAGTTAACTTAACTTTATTTCTTTGTAAGTACAAAGAAGGCACGAGGCCTTAAGGTTTTTGGGGAGGGGAAGGGAGCGGTCTTGCTTTTCTATATATTCTAAAGGGACCTAGCTAGCCACATTCGCCGACCCATTCAACAGTACAATATATAACCATTCATCCTTCATCATGCGCGCAGCAGTTACCAAAATACCGCATTTGCTCTATGAAGAAAACCTACTTAAAACCCAAAAGTGGTATATGATTTTTATTTACAAAATATGGTTTATGTACAATGAAATGATGGGAATGGGAGAAAAAACCCCGAAAAATTATATATACAAGAGAAACAAAGAAAAATTCCTCGTTTGGTTTCCCTCCCATCCCCCCGTCTATAAAATTGGAGGCCGACTGTTTTCCGGGTCGAAAGAAACCGGAAACAAGCCGGACCTGCCCTAGGTGGGGCGGGAATACTAATCTACAGAGATAAAAGAAATAAAGGGTCGGGCGCGGTATGGGTCGATAGAAGTAGGTAATATGATTTTTTATATATGAATGTTCAAGATCTTCAATAAAAGCGGGCTGGAATTCAGGTTGGGGTACAAAAATAATAGGGAGGGGGAAGATCTTGAGAAACTAACGACTAGATGATGGGGACAATGACTCACAACTTACTACTAACTAGGTTACAAGGGAAAAAACAATTCTACTTACCAGGGATGGGGTCCCTAAGGACCCGTACCGTAGACGCCATGGGCCGGCAGAGGAGGGAAGGATGACTCCAACATTGCCCCCTTTCGTACGACCAGGCTCGCTGCAGTCACCCACCTTTTGCTGAATGTTATGCGATCCAAGCGTTTTCTATCGCATCTGATTTTGACCCTCAGCTGATGCCGAAAATACAAAACCAGATCACGATGAGAAAAGTTTGCATCGTCATACAATCCCTTGTTTCGCGTCGTCCAAATCACCATTCGGGCTACAGCTAGGATCGCGAGAAACACCACACGCTTTTCACCGTGATACGGAGGAAGAACGTTGTCTACAACGTAACCAACGTCGAGCAGCACGAGCCGTTTGGGTTCGATGCGAGCCGTCCACTCCCCGACGTGATCCCAAAGCGGGCGGACTCGCTCGCAGTAGTAGAAGGCGTGCTCAGCCGTTTCTTCCAAGCCACTGCTGCAGCGAGGGCAATCAGGCATGTCTGCCAGGCCCGCTCTGAAGTTCAAGCCGCGAAGGGGTAACGCATTCCGAACAAGTCGCCAGGTGAGCGAGAAATCGGAGTTGTTCAAGAAGCTCGATCCTGGCGCCCAATTCCAGTGAGAGCGGATCTCCTCCGCCGTCCAGCCGCGCCGCTCGCTGAGAGGATCAGAAGCGGAACCCACCACTAATTCCCGATACAGCTCCTTCCGAGGCCATGAAAGGTCACTGGACCCAAGAAGGTTATGAAGGGCCTTTCGGCTCTCGCGGACAAACAGTGCTTCGCCCAAAGGCCTACGTCGACCTTCAGCCTTTGGGTCTGACTTGAGGCGAGGAAAAGTCCGACTCGCCTTTCGTCTCCACACTGAGTCCCCCGTCAAGACACGGCCCAGATATGCAAGTCTTTCAGCAAGCCAGTGGCTCTCCAGATCAGGCATACCCAGACCCCCGTTGCGTGTACGTTGGATACAGACCTGTCTACGGACCATTGGCCTTGCACCTCCCCAGACAAGTCTGGAGAGGGATCGTTGCAGCGCGAACCGATGTGCCTTAGGCAGAGGGAGTACAGCCAATCGGTAAAGGATCAAGGGGAAGACGTACGCGGCGCACGCCTCCGCCCTGCCCTTTAAGGACAACCTCCTTGAAAGCCAGATTCCCACCTGAGCATTCACCTTAGCATGTACTTCCGACCAATTTCGCTCCAGTTGGAGGTCGGGCCCAAACCACACCCCGAGGATGCGGATGGGTCCGTCACTCCAGCGGAAGGGCCCTGGAAGAGTATTGCTACCCCTCCAAGCACCAAGCCGCAAACCTTCGCTTTTGTCAAAATTGACCTTGGCCCCTGCAATCCGCTCATACTCGACAACCGCCTCTTTCACAGCCTCTATATCCTGGAGGCGGGATACGAAAACTGTGACGTCATCAGCGAACGCAGAAACCCTAGCCGCAAGGCGGCCAACGAATGGGATACCGCGCAGTGCCGGACTTGTCCCCTCATCCCTAAGCCTGCGCAGGAGGGGCTCCAACGCGAGGACATAGAGAAGAGGAGACAGTGGGCAGCCCTGCCGGACCGATCGCTCGATCGCGATCACCCCCGAACGCCTTCCGTTCACCTGCACCACTGCCTGAGGGTTGTGGTACATCATGCTAATCCATCTGCGGAACTCCGGTTTGAATCCGGCAGTCTCCAAAACAGACGCCAAGAACCGATGGTCTACCCTATCGAAGGCCTTGGACTGATCTAAACTGATCAGCGCGGATTCGGTGTCGTCTTTTATCCCCTCTAGGACCTCGCGAATCAAGTGCAGGTTGTCCTGGATCGATCTTCCCTTCACAGCAAAGGTCTGTTCGGGGCCGATCAGATCACTAATGACAAGCTGTAAACGATTCGCTAAGACCCGGGCCAAAATCTTTAACTCTGTGTTAAGCAGAGTTATGGGCCTGTAATCGTCTAAACCCTCCCAAACATGCCTGCCACCTTTCTTCAGCAATGTGATCACGCCCTTGGTAACGCTACCAGGGATGTCTCCCTGGGCGAACCAATGGTTGAACATATCCGTCAGAATAGGCACAAACATGTGCGACATCCTCAAGTACACTTCGTACGGCAAACCATCTAGTCCCGGCGACTTGTTGAGGCCGACCTGCTTCAACGCATCACGGACTTCGCATTCAGTAACCACACCCTCGCAGCTAGCCGCTTCAGCCGCCCCAAGACGGGGGAAGTCGGCAAGATAGCTACGAAACTCCCGGAGCGGGAGATCAGTGCAGCGGGCAAAGCGATCCCGAAAGTGCGCCCGAAAGGCGTCACGTATCTCACGACCTGATCGCAGCAGACGCCCGTCCGGGGTCTTAACAGATGCGATGTACCGATCGGGGAACCTTCGCACTTCTTCTTCACGCGCAGTTGCGTTCGATTTCACAGCTTCGTTGAGAACTCTTTTTAGCCTAGATCTAACTACTGATCCCTTGTAGCGCTCGCTACTCTCACGCTCAAGGTCCCTCCTAGCTAGCTCTACACCTAGGGAGTCCCCCCCAGCCACCGCCCGGGAAAGTCTATCATCTATAGATTTCGCCTCCGCGGTCCTATCTAAGTTGAGCTGTCGACCGTACTTGGTGGCGAAATCTCTAATCCTATGCTTAAGAGAAACCCACCACCTATTCCCGGTAACCGCCCCCACTAACGCCCGCTGAATTAGGGATTCCAGCCGGTCCCGGAAGTCCCGTATCTCCAGTAAGGAGGTATTGAACTTCCAGTAGCCGGCTAGACTAGGTCTATTAACTAACCGCAGACTGACTCTAATGAGTTTATGGTCAGTCCACGCTATCAAGTGGAACGTGGGACAACTAACAAAATCAATGTCAGCTCTTCTCACTAACACTCTGTCCAAGTAGGAACCTACTTTGGCAGAGGGCGAGCTATCTAGCCACGTCCACATCTCCCGCCCTGGGTGATCAAGACGAAACCTGTCGACGAGACCGTGACGAGTCACGAAGCCGACAAGGCTGCTCTCACACCTTCCCACACTACTAGCTCCCCGACCGACCTTATCTATCTTGGGATCAAGGATCGCATTCCAATCACCCATTAAGACTAGCCGCTTCGTATCGTCCAGGAACGACGCCAACCGACGAAAAAAGGAAACCCTCTCCGCAGCGATATTGGGCGCATAAACCGCAACCAGACGAAACTTGAAACTTTTCACGGCAACATCGGCCACAACCAGCCGGCCCTCGTCACCTGCAAAAACAACGTCAACATCAGCATCAAGGCTGCGTCCAACTAGCAAAGAGACCCCAGCGCTGGTGCGGCTGCCGTATGCTGAGAAAACGTTAAAGTCGCTTTCCAGCACCCGACAGTCGGCACCGCAAGTGAAGTGAGTCTCCTGCACTGCAGCAACATCAACTCTGAGGTTCTTGAGTTCAGCAAGCAAGCGCGTACACTTGCTTGAGTCCCTCAGTCCCCTCACATTCAAACTGGCAAGGTTTAAAGCCATCAATCCAACTTACCTTACTCAGTGTCGACTACGGGCCGGAAATCCTTCGGGGTGAGGATGCCGACGGCCTGACGCAGGGAACCGGTGCCGAGCTCAGTACTCACTCGGTCGTCCCTGCTAATTCCTCCGACATCCATGGGATACCTCAGTTTTAGGGACCTATAAAATGATGGGTGAACTAAAATCGGGACCCTGCCCGAGCAAAAAGGAAGCATTTTTTGAGGGAGGAATGCTCCAATTCCGCCAGCCTTAAATTTGCACAGCTGGCTTCCTGAATGAAGCGCCACAGCTCCCTTGTACGGGTACCAGCTGCACGAACAAAGGTGGTCACCTTGGCTGCATCCCTAAACAAGTATGGGTTTGCTATGGATTTTTCATTGATGGATTTGAATGAAAATAGTGGTTTCAGAATTGTCTTTAATTGATGATCTGTGATTTTAGATGGGTCTGGTTCTGAACAAAGGGTGATTTCAATTAATGGTTTTCGGACTTCATTTGTGGCTGAATGAGTCCTTGTCTGTGTGGGTGACGGTGATGGTGATTGTCCGATTCTGTTGACTGATCTGGATCGGGAGAACATTTTGGGAGTAGTGATTGGAGAGAGAGAAGGAAGAATTGGTAGGAGGGGGGGTTCTTTTTGTATATGTTGAGCTGGGGAGTGGAGGATTTGCGCTGGGCGTTGTGGGTTATTTTGTATGATTGGTGATGGTCCTTGGATTTTTTCTGTGGGTTTCTGGGGTTGAGTGGGCATGGGTTGTTGTGGTTTTTCTATTTGTGGTTGTTGTTTCCTTGGTTTTGGTGTACACTGTTTTTTCTCCCCATCCTTGTCTGAATCCCCGCTGTCTCTTCTCCTTTTTAAATTATACGATGTTTCCATCTCTTCTGGTTTCTTTTTCTTTTTTATTGGTGTCTCTGTTGTTGCTAGTGCTGCTGCTGATATTTTAGTAGTTTCTGTTGTTTTTGTCGGGGATGTTTTTTTCTTTTTGCCCCCTTTTACTAGAGTCCACCCTTCTTCTTTATCGGGTTGGACCCCTGTTTCCGTGTTGGTATTATTCTTGGCTGCTGTAGTAGTAGTAGTCGTGGTTGTTTTCGTGGTGGTATTCGTTGTATCGTTGGCGGTGGTAGTCGTTTTGTTTGTGGCGATGGTGGCTTTCTGAGGGCAGGACCACGAGAAGTGTCCTAATTGCTTACAATACCAGCAAAGCGGTTTCCTGCCCTCTACGATGACTGTCATTGTTGTGTCCCTGTACGATATGATATGAGGTATTGTATTGAACCCTCCCCTATCTAGTATCATGGTGAATAAAAAATCACCGTATGCCGTGCCATGCGCTGATTTGATTTGCATATAGTCTTCTACGCCGCCGTATGAACTTAGATAGGCGGCGATGACATCTCCATTAAGTTGCATCGACACGTTGCATACGGTGACTTTTATTCTTCTTTTTCCTCTGTATTCTGGCTGAAGCCGGAAGTACTTCGTGGTTATATTTTGTGTGGACAGTTTCTTGGCGATTTCTTCGGATGGGAGCAAGACATCCCAGGTTGCAAAACTCCTTCGGTAAAAATATTTACCTGGGATGCCTGCAGTTTGGAGCAATTCCTCAAATGATTCCTTTTTGAGGCCAGCCAGTCTCCTGGTCCTTAAATCTGTCACTACGAACGACAGAGTCTTAGGCTCAACAGCCTCTACCAATTCAGGTATGGGTAAAATTTCGTTTTCTTTGAAATACTTTGCGTATTTCCTGACTCTGTCGTTCTCGTAGTCTTCAGGTGTTTTCTTCTTTTTTTGTAATTGCGACGACCAGGAGACTGGTGTTGCCGGTGGTTTTTGCGCTGGTTGTATGGCCGATGAAGATAATGATAAGTCTTCTGGCTTCGGGGAGGGTTCCGTGTTGATAAATATGTCCTGTGATAAGTTCATCTCGTTTGGAATCCGAGATGTTTCCCCCATAGTTGCGTTTTAAAAGGGCAACCAGGGGGAATGGTGTTTAAAATGCGAATGGACTTCAACGAGTAAAATAAATGTTCGATGAAAAAATGGCGGTCGTTTTGTTTTGTTTTAGTAAAACAATGAAGTCGAGTCGAGGTTTGACCCTCCTCACACACAAACAACAATAACAATTGTTTGAGGGGGGTCACGAAACAATAACTATAATACAACGATAACAATAATTTTCAACAATAACAATAATTTTTTAACAATATTGACTTACTTTTCTGTAGAAAATTAAACACAGTCCAAAACGGCTGGAGTTAACTTAACACCAAGATGAATATTCTCCCGGTATTCATAGTAATTGGAATAGTTCATTATAGTCTGTAAGGTAGGTACCATAACAATTTTAAATTTGAAAATTAGAATAATTCAATGATTTAGTCGCTGTACTTTTTTTGCCACATCTAATATTCTGAATTAAGAATGAAAAATGAATTCATAAATCAGAAATATTTTCAGGAAATCAGTGTAAAATATTAAAAAAATTTATTATTCCCCCATTTCATGGTGTGGATATCATACTCCTTGGTAGTAAAGCATTTAATATGTATCATCATCATCATCATCATGGTGTGCTGCAAGCATGGTTTTCCCTAATCCTTTCCTGCCACTCACCCCTATTATCCATCACTCGCAGCAGGTCTTCCATGCTACATCCTGTATCAGTATAGATTCTTGTAGATAGGTTCTACCTGGTCGCCCTACCCTTACTCATCTGTGTGATGGGGTCCACTAGAGTACATCACTCACAAGCTCACCCTTACTTCTCCAGCAGTGTCCCACATGTCTTTCTTGCCTAACTTGGATGGTTTTTGAAATAGTTGGTAGGTGTCTGTACAGCTGCTGCTTTGTGGGATGTTACCTCCTGGACTTGTTCACAGCATTTGTGAAATTGCCATCAAACTTTCTCTCCATACGTTTAGCCAGCATACATGTGGTGCTTTGTCATGTTCTATTGGATTTTGGTTGGTTCAGTTCGGTTTTTTGTCACATCAACCATCGTAGGTTATTTAATGCCAGATTTTGTTTATATATATTAAATATGTATACGATCTGTAAACACATTTTGTAGATAACATTTTTAGATGAGCCTGAGCTCTTTTTTTTCCCCCAGTTAAATGGTTTCAAGTATTGCTATATAACTGTCACAATTTAATATCAGTCATTTGTTTGCACACAGTTTATTCTATTTGACCCATAAATAGGACCCTATCAAGTGCTACCTCACTGAGTACTCCAAATTCCCCAAATCTCCACTGAGTACTCCACATTCTCCAAATCTCTTGCCATCAGATAGTTTAATGTCATATTTAGGAGACTTGTTGAGAGAAGGGGTCTTACTCCTCTGCAGAGATGCAGTCAGTGTATTCTACAGCCACAGTTGATTGGTCTGTGTCCTATTGGAGGGCTTTGAATGTGCTGACTGTATCCCCTGCAGAGGAGTAAGAGCTCTCCCCAAAAGAAGGTTTTGTGGTATGGTAATAAACTTCATCTGGTGGTGAGATTCCTGTTCTGGAGCTCTGGAAAGTGTGGAGTATCCCTTTATCATCACTGTGTGGAACTGACCCAAGTAATTACTTTCCCAATAACAAGTCTCTCGTATATATGCATTATCACATTTACAAGAGTCAGTCTAGCTCACCACCAAGCTAGAGTGTAGCATAGGGTTTTTTTTTAATGTGGGAACCAGGCACAGCTGAAGCTCAAGTGTGCACCAAGCTCAAGAATATCTTGGTCTTTGTTGGCATTCCTCTAAAAATGAGTCACCTCAAGCACCTACTAATGAACCACCTAACCCAGCCAAAGTTGGTGAAAGCCTAGAGAGACAGCTTCCTGAGGCCAAGGGGATTGTTAGTCTCAGTCACCCAACATGAATACTAGGCTTTCTCAACATGTATGTCAGGCAGCCTTGACTGACATAAAGAAGACCATGCGTCGACCAACACAGCCAGCTAAAGTGATTGGTTGGTTTGTTGGGTTTTATGGCATATCAACCTTTCTAGGTTATTTAACACCAAATCCATTTTTATGTAAATAATCTGTTCTATTTAAAACAATTCACTTTAGCATAAGTACACAGTTTAATTGTCAAAAACATTTCTATTTCAAACTATTCAAGCAGTTATATGTAACAATTCAGTTAAGTGTAAATACAGTTTTAATGTTGAAAAACAGTTCTATTTGAAATAATTCAGTTAAGAATAAGCACGCAGTTTAAATGTAAGTACGGTTTAATTGTCAAAAACATTTCTATTTCAAGCTATTCAGTTTACTCAAACAGTTCAGTTTAGCATAAGTATGCTGTTAGTTCTATTTAACCCATAGATAGGGCCCTATCAGGTGCTACTACTCTGGGCCAGAGTGGACCTGGGAGCGATGGCAATGAAGGGGTACTCCACAATCCCCAATGCTCCAGCATTGCTGGAACCTCAATATCAGATTGTTTAGTGTCATATCCAGAACACTCGTTGGGGGGGTGTCTTACCTCTCTGCAGAGAAGCAGTCGGTGTATTCAACAGCCAAAGTGAGACACTTTGCAAGTGTTTCATCATTTTTCTCTTTCATGTGGTGTTTTATGCTTAGCTGATCTTAAGAAAAATTAGTATATGCCCAAACACTCTCACCAATTTTCCTGGCTCTGAGATCATGTTTTTTCCTAAATTGAGGTGTTAGGGCAACCATATTTCTTTTTCCTTTCAAGCCCTCTACTCATTTCGCACGTCATGCATATACTTTGCCACACAGAATAAGTCATCTTTTCTTCTGCAAATATTACTCCCAGGTCCACTCTGACTTGTTAGGTCTGATTTCTTTATTTAATGTCATACCAACCTTCATTGGTTATTTAATGCCAAAGCCATCTTTAGAGAAGAATCAAAGTGGTACTAGTTATCCCATAGCTTGTGAGGATAAGGGGGTTCATACTTTTCCCAAGGGTATTAGTCCAAAAGTGAATTCAATAGAGTGACTGGAGATTAAACTCGCTTACAACAATGTTGCAGTCTAGCATGTTAGATACTATGCCCAAAGGACTCCCTCTGACCTTTTACATTTGGTTGGTTGGTTTTTTATGGCATATCAACCTTTGTAGGTTATTTAATGCCAAATCCATTTTTTTATACAAACAAATAGTTCTATTTCAAGCAATTCAATTTAGCATAAGTACACAGTTTAATTGTCAAAAACATTTCTATTTCAAGCTATTCACTTTAGTCAAACTGTTCTAATTCAAACAATTTATTCAAGTATAAGTATAGTTTTCGTTTACACACAGTTAAATATCAAAACAGTTCTATTTTGAACAATTCAGTTTTGCCAAGTACTGTTTCAATGCCCAAAACAGTTCTATTTCAAACAATTCAGTTTAGCATAAGTATGCAGTTTAGTTCTATTTGACCCATAGATAGGGCCCTATCAGGTGCTACCACACTGGGCCATGACTTTTTATTGTCCCATTTAAAGTTATATCACACTAACACAGTAGGGTGTCAAGTTTTTTTTTTCAGTTATGGGTGGGTTAACAGCTGCAAGTAATACCCACCAAATCCTTGACTCTATTTCTTTTTATTCATCTTAGCAACTATGTAACACAACAACATAAGATTTCCAACATGAAAACAGAAAAAACTGACCTCCCCCCCCCAGCTCTGTCCACAATTTCACATCTTCTACGAAAGAGTTGGTAAAACGTGCTGACAATTATTCAGGTTTATGGCATTTGACATAATGTCTGTTTACATTAAGTTATACAATAACAGACTTGAAGGATTTGGAAAGATTTTGGCTTCTTGCTACAGCCAAAATGACAGTGATTTGGCTGAAAAATAATCAAAACTCAAAATTTTAGCTGTCAGCTTCAATTTTTGCAGTGATATTTTCTTAGAAGTAGAAGAAGAAGAATGTCTAGGTCTTTAAAAGTGGATTTTCAAATCAGTTTTTATTTTAAAGAACTTCCAATTTGAAGTGTTCTTAGTGCCAAAGTAAAGATATAAGACTGTTTTTTATCTTTACAGCTCAACTAAGTTAAGTAAATGCCTTCTGATAGCTTTGAATCAAGTGTCTCCAACAGGTGACTTGTAATCTCCCTGCAGTACACAAACTACTTTTCTATATCATGTGGCAGAACAAATTTCACGACTAATATTTTCCTAAAATTTGGTAATTTGTCCCTCACCTCAGACCATATTTCTCCCCAGAGAAGGGTAGATTTTGGGTGGTTGGTCAGTGTTTTATGGCATATCAACCCTTGTGGATTATTTAATGCTAAATCCTGATTATATAACATTGTAACCTAACAAGAGGTTACTGAATGAGAAATAACTGAAATGGAGGTTGGAAATGAAATAGAAATTTTTATAACATTAACAAAATACAAGACCCACCAGCAGCATGAAGAAGTTAACCACTGCTTGCAGTGACTACTTAGTCTGCATATTTTATCCCCTAACAATAGTGTCCAACATATTTTTGAGGAATAGGACATACCCATTAATGTTCATGGGTAGGGTATACAACACACATCTATCTATCTATCTATCTATCTATATATATATATATGATTTGTAATAGAATAGTTGGTAGGTAACTTTATTTTTAAATAGATTGTTAGAGCTCATTTGTTTACACACAGTGGGGTTATATATTGGTATGGGGAAGGTGTACCTGAGATGACAGACAACACAAATTAATAGAAAATCATAAAAAATGTTTAAAAGCAGATTTTTAGATAAAAAGAAATTATACTTGTAGTTAGTAATGTTGATGACCTGAAGGTTTCTTTTTATAGGCAATCCGAAGGTTCTCTTTTCATTAGCTACTACACCGAGGTGTAGGAGAGGGCACAACTCCATTCCCTGGATTGCTCCACATTACCCTTGATCCTTACCTTATAATGCTGAATGTTAAGCAAGGTAGTATCAAGTACCATTTTTTTGAGTCTTTGGTATGACTCGACCCGGGATTGAACGCCGGTTTTCTGGACCATTGGCAAATACTCTACTTATTAGACCAATGGCCTGAAACTTTGAAATTTTTTCTTTTTTAATAATGTTTATAATTCAGTTTATTGCAATTTACCTATGAAATATGTTAAAATTGGGAAAAATTGGATTTACCAAAAGTTGAATGCAGGAATATCAGAAACAGAAAATTTGTCCCTCCACATTTTGTACTAATGTACATGACTTTTTGCTGTTGTAATGACTCACTGGCTCTTTTTAAATATCCTCATGTCTTGAGTCTGACGACCTCTTGCATCTAAAATGAGAGTTTATGCAATTAACCTTTTGTTGTCAGTCACATCGATAAGTTACAGGGTCTTTGATTAGGACAGGCAGCCAATATATTATAATTGGTTAATTTTAGACTATTTTGAAAATGAAGTTATTTTATGTTTGGGGCCTTTTGGCTCTTTGGATTTTCTAGCACTGCATGATTACACGACTTGTTAGTCTACCCCGAGAGGAATGTACAAATATTTAAAAAAGGTGTAGGTTTTAGAAGAAAAAATATTGCTCAGTCAGCTGGGGCTGTAGAATATACCCACTGCTTCTCTGCAGAAGGGTAAGAACCCTCCCCTAACGAGTGTTCAAGATACAACACTAAACAATCTGATGGTGAGGCTTCAGCAATGCTGGAACTTTAGGGAATGTGGAGTACCCCTTTATCATATTTACCAACCCCTCTGCTCGGGCAGAGTATGACACAAGGTCAGGTTTTAAGCGGAGTTTAACAGGTTTGAATTCAGAGTTTTCCTTCTCCTAGACTAGTTACCTCATCAAGGCTGAAGAAATCAGTCTGCCCTACTATTTACCCATAGCTGGAGGGAGAATAATTGGATTCATACCTTTCCCAAGGGTATTAGTGCTATGTGAAATGCAGTCAGTCTCTTCCAGGATTTGAACTTGAGTCACCGTGTCCATTTCCTACGACAATAACCATTACACCATGGGCCTCCCTTTATTGCCATTTCACCCTGGTCCACTCTAGCCTGGAGTGGTAACACCAGATAAAGTCCTATCTATAGGTCAAATAGAACTAAAATGTGTACTTATGCTAAACTGAATTGCTTGAAATAGAACTGTTTTTGACAGTGAAACTGTGTACTTATGCTACATTGAATTCTTTGAAATAAAAATGTTTTTATATTTAACAGTGTGTAAATAAAAAACTGTACTTATACTAAACTGTATTGTTTGAAATAGAACTGTTTATATAAATAAAAATGGATTTGGTATTAAATAACCTACAATGGTTGATGTGCCATAAAACCAAACCAAACCAAACCAAGCTCAACCAAGCCAGAAGAAATAACGTTGTCTTCTGCTGACAGCAGATTTATAGTAAACACTTAGGAAAGTAGATTTGACCCTTGTTAGATAAAATCCTTTGAATGTATTAAAGACTATTAAGTTTGTGTTTGTTCCAAGCACTTTGGAGGATGGAGAACAATGACTAGTTCTTCCAGGATTTGAATAATTTCAAGATTATTGAGAAAATGGGGAAAGAAAATGAAAAAAAAAAGAAAAGATTAAGAGCTGTGTTTTTAGATAATTTAAAAGATAATCCTGTAGTCTTTTTTGTAAAGAGTAGATCAAAACCACTGAAATTTGATTGATACTGTTTCTTTTGAAAAAAAAGAAATTTTCTACTTGATGTTTTGCTATACACAGTGTTTTCCCATCAACTGATGAAATGAGATAAAGTTCTTTTCATCTTGTTTTTGAAATAAAAAGAACCCTTACTCTTTTCATCATGGGAGTGAGTGTCAAGGATGTAGTGGCTAGCATGCTGGACTAAGACATCATAGCAAGCAAAGTCAAATTCCATTTGCACTAATACATTCACTTTTGGACTAATACCCTTGGGGATGGTATGAAGCCCCTTATCTCCCCAGCTGAGTTAAATTAAACCATTACTGTTCTTTTTATCCTTGTGTAGTTCTATTGTAATTTAATATTTTACAGTTTCCTAGAGTTACATATAAAATCTGAAAAATACTCAGACAAGTCAAAAATTCTACAATATTCTGTTGATGTGAGATCAAATCGGCAACTCCAGATAGTTTTGCCGAGGTCTTGACAAACCACACTGAATTGTGAGATGCTGTGCATGCCTGATACTCTTTGAATGCTTCTCACCAGATTTGCCTCTGTAGCTTAAAGCGCAGTCTCAGAATCCATGGTTTTATGCCCACCTGATTTTACCAGATTGTCAAGATTCTTTCTACCAGTGCAAAATTTCTTTAATCATCTGGTTACTATGTTGCCATCAACTGTACCTTCACCTTTCACACAACAAATGTCTTGGGTTGCCTCCATTGTATTTTGACCCTGTTCAAACTTGTGCAGCATAAGTTCCCTAATTGTGTGACTTTCAAAAATCACACAGAAAGAAGCAATGTACTATGTGTGGGTGCACCAATTACCACCATTCTACCTACCATTGTGTGTACGTATGATGACTTGAACTGCTTCAGTCACATCATATACTCACCTCAAACTAGGACATCCCAAAACACTGTGAAACTTTTGATTCACCTTAGTAATATAAAAGATTTAATCAAAATTGAAACACCAATGAATCTAGAAAATGTTTCAGTCTTTTGTGAGCCACTCTGTGTGCCTTTGTGTCTGTGTATATATTTACCTGCATCTTTGCACAAGCAGTATGTGACAATTGGTCAATTTAACAAAAGTTTAATAGGTTTGACTTCAGAGTTTTCTTTCTCCTAGACTGGGTGCCATACCAATGTTAAGAGCCCAGTCTGCCCTACTATTTATCCATAGCTGGAGAAAGAATAGTTGAATTCATACCTTTCCAAAAAATATCAACTCTATGTGAAATGTAAACAGCTTCCTCCAGGACTAGAACTCAGGACACTTTGTCCACTTTGTATGATGATAACCATTATGCTACCCATGCTTACTATAATAATTAACACAAACAAAATCTCATTAGGAAAATAATTCTTTTTATTCCTCTTGAAAGAATCAGGTAATCTGGTTTAAAATAATTCTGTTGATAGTGAAATGATCTCTTGTCAACCTTTGTAAAATAAAGTTGGTGACCTAAGTCAAGGGTGACTCAAAGGCTCCCTTTACAATACCTACCACACTGAGGTGTGTGTGTGGGGGTACAACTCAATTCCCTGGATTGCTCCATTTTATCCTTGATCTGTACCTTATAGTGCTGAGTGTTAAGCAAGCCAGTATCAAGTACCATTTTTTGAGTCTCTGGTATGGCTTGACCAGGGATTGTACCCCAGTCTTCTGAACTATTGGTGAACACTCTACTCATTTGGCCAAATCTAAAGATAATCCAAGAGATATATATGGTCCAGTCAGCTGGGGCCATAGAATACACTAACTGTATCTTTACAGAGGGTTAAGATACCCCCACCACCAACGAGTATCCTAGATATGACACTAAACAATCTGATGTCGAGGCTCTGGTAATGCTGGAGCTTTGGGGAATGCAGAATGCCACTTCATTGCCATAACTCCCACTTTTACTCAGGTCCAGAGTGGTAGCAACTGGAAGTGTCCTAGCAATGGGTTAATCAGAACTGTTTGACATTTAAACAGAGTGCAAACAAATAACTTATGCAAAACTGAATTGTTAAAAATAAAACAGTTTAACCACTTAACTGAGTGTAAACAAATGACTGATGTTTGATTGAATTGTTAGTGATATAAAGCAATACTTGGAAGCATTAAACTGTATGCAAACAAATGATTAATAGTAAATAGAATTATTTGTATTTGATAGAAATAAGTGAGACCATATGACTTTGTGAAAAAGAATGAGCTCAGTTTCGTTTAAAAATGTTATCCACAAAATTTGTTTAGAAATTATATATTCAACATATATGCATAAAAAGGATTTAGCATTAAATAACCAATAATGGTTGATATGCCATAAAACCAAATCAAACAAAACTAGAGATATATCATCATCATCATGTGATGCTGACAGAACAGATTCCCTTGGCTCTCTCTTACCATCCCTCCCTATCATCCATTGCTCTTGGTAGGTCCTCTGGACCACAACCAGAGTTTGCACAGAGCTGATGAATATATTTTTGCTGGTTGGCCAACACTGGTGAATTTCACTTATGAGTTCAATCCTTATTTCACAAGCAGTTCCCAGCATCTCTTATTTGTCGTACTTGGATGGTTTGTTAGATGGGAGGTAAGTGGCCACACAGCTGCTGTTTTGTGGGGTGTTGCTTCCAGGATTTGTTCAGAACAGCATGCAGGATTCTTGAGTATTTTCCATACACTTATTTAAATCTAACTGGTGCAGCTATGCAATACTACCTACTTGGAAGAATTCCCATTTTATAAAAGAAAATAATTTTTTCATATAATCGATAATTTGTTGATAGCAGCCCATGCCTTTTCCATGCATATGTTGATATCACTTTCAGTAGATGAGATATTGCTACCAAGTAAAATGTTCTACTAATTTGAGAGGCTAGTCATTTAATGTTTGGATGGCACCATCTTATTTAAAACACATGAACTTCATTTTTTTTCTGTGTTCATGTTGAGGCAAATGTCTCCTACTTCTTGTCCCAGACTATGCTGCTGGCATTGTATTTGCAAGAAGTACTAGATTATCTGGATAGTCTGCATCTAAGATAGATTCCACTGAATATTGTCTGCTTGCCTTATTTAGTGTTAGACCAAAGATTAAAAAAAGAGATTTGTAAGGAGGAATTCTCTAATGGTAATATGACATAGGAGTTATTATTCAAAGAAATAGAAAACAGAAGAAAGAAAGAAATAGAATGTGAGAAAAGATAAACGAAATTGAAAGAGGGGAAAGAAGAAGAAAGAAATTGAAAGAGTTTTTCAGGGAGAAGAATGAAATTCATACTAAATGTCGAAGAAGAAAGAAAGAAAGAAAGGAACTGAAAGAGAGTTATCATATTTACCCAACCCCTCCGCTCGGGCAGGATATGACACAAGTATGGTAATTTTTTAAGCGAAGTATAACAGGTTTGAATTCAGAGTTTTCCTTCTCCTAGACTAGTTGCCTCACCAAGGCTGAAGGACCTAGTCTGCCCTACTATTTACCCATAGCTGGAGGGAGAATAATTGGATTCATACATTTCCCAAGGGTATTAGTGCTATATGAAATGCAATCAGTCTCGTCCAGGATTCAAACTCGTGTCATCATGTCCATTTCCTGCGAGGATAACCATTACACCACGGGCACCTCCACTAACTGAAAGAGAATTATACCAACAGATAAATGAGGGCCAAGAAAGAAATTGAAAAAGAGTAAAAAAGAAGAAGGAAATTGAAAGAGAGTTGCATTGTGAGTGGAGAAAAGAAATTAAGAGTTATATAGAAAATTGAAAGAAGAAATAAGTGAGTTATTCTGAGAGAGAAAAGAAAAAGAAAGAAATTGAAAGATAAGATAGAAAAAGAGAGAACTTGAAAGAGAGTTTTAAAGAAAGAGGAAAGAAAGAAATTGAAAGAATGTACTACTGAAAGAAAGGAAACAAACAGGAATAAATTGACAGAGAAGGAAGTAGACGATTGAAAATGGAAATGAAAGAAGAAAGAAATTGAAAGAATGTTCTAGTAAAAGAGAGGACAGAAGAAGAAAGAAATTGAAAGAATGTTCTTGTAAAAGAGAGGACAGAAGAAGAAAAAGTTGAAAGAATGTTCTATTGGAAGAGGGAAAAAGAAGAAAGGAATTGACAGAATGTTCTATTGAAAGAGAGGGAAGAAGAAGAAAGAAATTGAAATAGTAAAGAGGAGAAAGAGAGGTCAAGTTTCATTGCATATATAAATGATTCCATGAGATGTAATCTCGCATAGGCAAAGAGATTCTGTTTCTGGTCTCTTTTGTCATAAAGCAAAATGATAACAAACAGTAAATCCTGTTTGATATTGTATTGTTACATTGACAGATTTAGATCAAAATTCAGCTCATAACAGCTTGTCAATCTAAGGATTATTCTCGACTTTCTTTCAGTGTATCATCTGCCAAAAGAGTTTAAAAAGATATATTGTTTTTTCATAAAATGTTCATAAACAAGAATCAACTTATTTCAACAACTCGAGATAGAAATATAATGATATGAAGTTAAACTTTGTCATATCGTGCAAAATATGATATCAACGATGAGATAAATCCGAGTGGAAAAACTTATATGAACACACATAGAATAACAATAAGGTACAAGTAGAATAGAGTCCACACATGGTAGCCGATACAGGAAATGGGAACGTAGGTACTTTCCTTACGTCTTCCTTATTCTCTTATGTTCAGCGCCTTGTGTAGTGCGTGTAACCATATTTAATATGGCTGGGTGGATCCACTGTTAGGGGTGATGGGTTCTTCCATTACAACAACTTTAAAAGATGTTAAGACTGACAACAGAGGAAGTCTCCATGGCATAGTTGCTAACATGCTGGCCTGTGACATCATAGAAAGCAAATCTGAACTTCGATCAATCTATTGCATTCATTTTTGGACTTGGAAAAGCTATGAACCCTCTTATCCCCCAGATATTGGTTAAACAGTACCACTACTGTTATTTTCCATAGATGGCTTTGGTATAATAACCCATGAAGGTGAAATATATTGCCTTGATTGGATTAAGTTGACCATTACATCTGGTTACAACTGGAAAAACAGAAATGCGCAAGCATGATACCCGAGGCAAAAAAAAACTACATATGTTCTAAGCTGTGACCAATGAAAAACCAAAAATTCATAGGTATAAGCCATGACCAATTGAAAACAAGCATTGTGTGGGGGTAAACCATGGCCAATAAAAAACAAGCATTTTGTGGAAGAAGAGATATGTCTATATCGGTCTCATGGGAGGATCAAGACAATACCAGGTCTAGAATTTTGGCTTGAGCACAGTTTCCACTGGCTGTTCTGACTCCTGGCAGCTCCTTTGTATATGTGAACTCTCTCCAACTGCTCTCCTGCTCCACACAAGCATCATCATCGAAGAATAAAAATATGAGATTATATTTATATATATATATGTTTCTCGTTTGTCAAGACCCAGCAGTAGTATACAACAAAGGTTGATATGCCATTAAACAAACCAAACAAAGAGTGGATATTGGAATGAATGGTGCTATCTTATCCTAGCATTGATAAAAATATTGGTTTGTAAATTTACTTTGCTTAGCTGTGGCACAAGGCCAGAAAATGGAGCACGCAGTGAGACTTGAACTCATGAACAGTGGTCTGACTGCCTGACTAACTAACCATTACAACACCTGAGGTGCATTGATAGAAATATTGTACAGATTTTATTGCCCAAAATTGCAAGATTTATTGACTTGTTTAACAATTCTTTCCAGTAGTAGTATGAATTCATCTGGTTAATCTCTTTGATTGATTCTGAACAAGATTTTGGCCGAAAAGATGAGGTTTGGTTTAGTTTTATGGCATATCAATCATTGCTGGTTACTTAATGCGAAATCTATTTTTATACATATAAACAGTTCTATTTCAAACAATTTAGTTTATTGTAAGTAGAGTTTTTTGTTTACACAGTTATATGCAAAAATGGTTCTATTTCAAACAATTCAGTTTAGCCTAAGTACACAGTTTAAATATCAAACAGTTTAACATAAATGCACAGTTTAGTTCTGTTTGACCCATAGATTGGTGCTATCAGATGCTACCACTCTGGGATTGAGTGGATCTGGGAGCGATCGAAATAAAGGGGTAGTCTGTATTCCCCAAAGCTCCATCATTACTGAAGCCTCACCATCAGATTGTTTAGAGTCATATCCAGGACACTTGTTGGGGTGGGAGTTTTTACACCTCTGCAGAGATGCAGTCATGTATTCTACAGCCCCAGCAAACTGAGCCACAGGACACTTGTTGGGGTGGGGGGTTCTACACCTCTCCAGAGATGCAGTTGGTGTATTCTACAGCCCTAACCAACTGAGCCACAAGATGCTTGTTGAAGTGGCGGGGGTTTACACCTCAGCAGAGATGCAGTTGGTGTATTTGGTGTATTCTACAGCCCTAACCAACTGAGCCACAGGATGCTTGTTGAAGTGGCAGGGGTTTACACCTCTTCAGAGATGCAGTTGGTGTATTCTACAGACCTAACCAACTGAGCCACAAGATGCTTGTTAAAGTGGCGGGCATTTACACCTCTAAAGAGATGCAGTTGGTGTATTCTACAGCTCCCAGCCAACTGAGCCACAGGACACTTGTTGGTGTGGGGGCGTTTTACACCTCTGCAGAGATGCAGTTGGTATATTCTACAGCCTTAACCAACTGAGCTACAGGATGCTTGTTGAAGTGGCGGGCATTTACACCTCTGCAGAGACGCAGTTGGTGTATTCTACAGCCCCCAGCCAACTGAGTTATAGCTGAAGAGAAGAAAGTCTTTATTTAACAATGCATTTATAACAATGGAATATACCTGCCCTGGTGTTTTCAATGGAAAAAAATCTTGTATAATTTTTGTTTTTAATCCTCAATTAGAAAAAAGTTGTCTGGTTGTTCAAATATTTATGATAAGTATTATATATATATATATACATATATGTGTGTGTTTGTGTGTTTATAGATATAAGAGTGTATATATATATATCTATATTCATTATGATCATATAAGTACATGAATCTTGTACCAGTGTTTCATTTTCAAAACTATAGGGTGCATGAACATTGCTATCGGCTAGTAATTACCCTTGGACAAATTGCTTGTGTAGAAAAACATGAATTTATTTTCAGAGAGAGTGAAGCACATTATAACAGTTTGGGCTGTTTTGCATGAGTAAACACAAAAAACTTGTTGCAAGGAGTGAAAGATGATGGGAAGGAGTGAAGCATGATGGGAAGGATGAAGAAACTGTTTGGGATTGATAAATTTCTGTTTAACGAACCATTTTTTTGTTGGGGGGGGACTGAAGAAAATGAAAACTTAGTTTTAGTTTGTTAACTGTCAACAACTAAAAAACTGAACAGGAAAGGAGATATTTTCTTTTTTTTTTCTCTTATATCTTATCTCTGCTTATATATAAAACAACACAAATTATATATATATATATATATATATATATATATAATTATACAGCAAGATATGGAGTAATGAGAAATTCTTTTATGTGGTGGTATGAGGTATTGAAATAAACAGAGGGTAAAAAGAAAGTAAAGAAAATGGAATAAGTTAGAAGGAAAGAAAGAATGAAAAAGAGAGAAAAAAAAATTTTTAAATGGAGAGAAGAAAGAAAAATTGAGATTTTATACTTAAAGAGTTACAGTGAAAGAGCAAAGAAGGAGAAAGAAATTGAAAGAGAATAATACAGAAATTTGAAAGAAGAAAAAAGAAATACAAAGATAGAGAGTTATATAGAAAGAGGAAACACACAGTTAAATAGTTTTAAATATTGCTATCTAATATGAGTAGTTTTATTTGCACACAGTTAAATAGTTTTAAATATTGCTATCTAATATGAGTAGTTTTATTTGCACACAGTTAAATAGTTTTAAATATTGCTATCTAACATGAGTAGTTTTATTTGCACACAGTTAAATAGTTTCAAATATTGCTATTTATAGTTTGAGAGTAGACCACCATAACAATGAAGGAATATTGCACATTCCCCAAAGCTTTAAGACAGGGATGTGTTCTTCAGATGCTGTTTAGTATTATATCAAGCACACTCGTTGTGACGAGGGTGGGGTTTACTTCTCAGCAGAGGTGCAGTCAGAGTATTTTATGGCCCTAGATGACAGGGCTCACATTAATTTGGACTATACAGATAATCTACTTTTAGTGATCACATTCTGAATATGGTGAGGCATGTGGCTGTAAAAACATGTTAATTATATACTTCTCATGTATTTGGGCTGAAAAATAGTGCATCTTATACACAAATACTTATGTTATATATATATACCTTTAAGAAAAACAAAAACTGGTCACATTAAGATTACAAATTTATTTCCATCTTGTTATGGGTATTGATATGAATCAAAAACACCAAAATTGACAGGACTTCTTCAGATTCAATGGATATAATTAATACAGCCAGAATGAACACAGGAGGGAAGGGTTGGAGGGGGTTCAGGAGGGGTGAAGAGTTTCCTTCCCATATCACCCACTTCCAGTTTTTCTTTTTTTATCAGTCAGAATCACAATAAAGTAACTAGACGTAGGTTCAAACTCACTTTCTACAGTAATTTAAATTTTTTAATTTTAAATTCTAAACTACATATCAACATAATTCTTCAGATTTAACACTAATCTAGTGAATTACAACAATTCTTATTAACCTTACGCAAAATAAAAAAATAAATAAATTAATGAATATATATATATATATATATATAGTGTGTGTGTTTCTATCAGAACTCTTCAGTGTGGCTAGACAGGTTAGATTCATACTATATATATATATATATATATATATAGTGTGTTTTGATCCCAGCTTCGGGAATCTAACCTGTCTAGCCATACTGAAGAGTTCTGATAGAACGAAACAGTCTGTCTGGGGTGACAAAATATATATATATTTGTTTTTCATCAGGAATGGTTTATTCTTAGTAAAGAGATTCTAAAATATCCTTCAGATATAGTGGAAATAAATTAATTTCCCAAAGAATATAAGAATATTATCATTATTGTCAAGCTAATTCTTTTATTATTTGAAAGAATCTTGGATTCCGAATGAAAAGAATTCTACTTATGTTGTCACGGCCTCTTTGCTAGTTCTAAAGATTTTATCACAAAGAAAGAATTTTTTGTTGATCTGATTAAAAAGAAATCTTAAGGTGATGAGGGATGCTGAAGTAGATCCTCTTAACTCAATAATTTGAGCTCCTCATTTTATTTAGCTGGGCATCTGCACTATCATTCGGAAGAATAAACCACTTTCTGTTGATAAAATCTGGAGTTTTTGGACAGAAGCCTTTTTTTTCCTTCTCTTAAAAACCATCTCTGATGATTCTGAATAGGAATTCTTTTAGTTTTTATGCAGCTTGTCTTCCCAGCATATGAGCTCTTCATTTCATCAAACACTATTAAATATTTTTTCACATTGCTTTTTTAACATGCATTTGTTATATATATATATATATATATATATATATGTGTGTGTGTGTGTGTGTGTATGTGTGTGTGTGTTTATCTTTACTGTCAGTCTGAAGAATGAGCCACTTTCTCTTGAAGGATTTGGGAGAATTTGGACTAATGCCTTTTTTTTACTTTCTCAAAAAAGATCTGTAATGATTCTCTTAGCTCCAAGAAAGTCTTTATAAATGAAAACCTACCACATTCCACCAATACTTTACCTTATGCCCAGAGCCCATAATTGACAAGGGTTTCCACATTTCCAAGACTTCTTTCTTGGAACTTTGGCAGTTTGAACTTTGGGTTCGGAGAAGAAACTGCTTTTCCTCTCTCAAAAATGATCTGCAATGATAGCTTATTCTTGAAAGTCTACCACATTCCACCAATACTTTATTGGAGTGAAGCTTGGCTTTTATGCTGTCATGATTTTTGTTTTTTATTCAGATTTCCTGACATTTTATATAAATTTTCCTTTGTCATTTTTAGAAGCTAAAGATCTGGTGCTATTGACTTACCTTATTCCCACAAGATCTTCCTTAGTCTTTTAACTTCACATACCTTATACAAGTGAAACTTTGCATTAAAGAGCTAGAATCTTTTTTCCTCTTTCAAAGAGTATCTGTAATGATTTTCTTATCATATTCAAAGCGGTGGATTTTTCAGAAATTACTTCATATTTGAGAACGCGCATTCAAATTTATAATCATTTCTCAAGGACATAATCATCATTTTAATTAATGAGAAAAGTCCCTTGTGAAATTGATTCTTTTATTTTCTATTAAAAAAATAAAGAATTCTAGAAAAGAATTCTGAGAATTCCCGTATTTAAATGTTTTGTCACTTAGACGCCCTTGGGAAAGGCATAAACCCATCTGGTCTCTCTTCAACGATGAGTAAAGAGTAGTGCAGGCTAGCTTCTTTAACCCTACTTGGGCAACCAGTCTAGGGAAAGGAAAACTCTAAATTCAAACCCGCTTTACTCTGGTGAAAAATTGAATTTTTGTCACATCCGGTCTATGGTAGAGAGGTTGGGTATATACATACTGTGAAAAAATTTAGGATGATAGACAAAATGATCCAAAGTTAAAAAAAATTCTTGTAATAATGAATTGAAAGTGTTCATGTGATCTGATTAAACGGACATCTTAAGGTGTGGGTTGAGTTAGGAAGATATAATAGATTATTCCAGCTAAATATACCATTATATACAACTATGTATATATATAAAGTGAAATATGGTATCTATTGTATAATGATGTGAGACAGTTATTGCAAATCTCTGCTCTCAAAAAGATTTAAAAAATATTAAAAGCTCTCATTGCAATCATTTTAATCAAACATCAGTATAAACATATTTACCTGAAAATATAATATCTATATTTCAATTTATTTTCAATAATTACTTTTTTAATTTTTTAGTTTTATTCTCTCAAATATTTTTCTCATATCTAAAATGAGTAAATATATTAAATAAAATGTCTGATAAAATGGAAGAGAAATGACTTGAAGGCCAAAATTTGTCAGTGTATTTCTAATAACATTTCATCAGGTAATGATTGGAAAAAGATTTTTAAATGTTTGAAACAACACTGAAAAATCAGTCGATGTGATTTCCATGGATACATATTTCAGAATGCCTACAATTGGAGATCTTTAAGAAATTTGACTCATATGCATGAATGCACCAATGTTGTCCAACTAGCAAAGACTTACATACATCAGCTCTGTGTGGACACTGGATGCAGTCAAGAAGACTTACCATGAGATTGTTGCTAGGAACAAATGGTGAAAGAGTCAGAGAAGTCTGTGCTGTCAATGAGATCTGATGGTGATGAAAAATGTAGAAAGGAAGAATGTTCAAAAATGTCTTTATGAGGGTTAGTTAAACTAAGAAATTTGAAGATGTCTTTCTATGGTATAGGAAGCAAAATGTTGTTGTTAATAAAATATAGTTAATTAGTAAATTATAATTAGTATATTATAATTAGAAGGAAGATACTTACCAAGTGACGGAAACTCACCTGAAAGTGAGCGGATAGAAAATGCTCATTTACCCATTCTTATTTCCACCCAGCAGTTTAACTCCATGCTTGTTTTGGGGTCATCAGGAGAGAATGTGCACCGTTTCAGGGCCTTCCTCTCTATGGTTTTATTTGCACATCGCCTCCCCTCACTGACACGAGGCCCCATTATAGCATCATATCAAATTAACGTCTAATGGCGAAATGTATATTATAATTAGTATATTATAATTAATAAATTTAGAACTATTAGGTTTATACTAATCTAAAATGTGTCAACTAGAATTTTGTTTTACTTTGATAATAAAAAACAAAACAGGAGCATAAAATCTATTTAGACTTTGCTCAAGGGTGTGGTCAACTGCATTTAAAGCTATCTCATGAAAGCTATGAATAGTTGTTATCTAATTGAAGAAGCTACGGCCCTAACACACAGGAGAATATAATAAACAACACTTACTGGCTTGGTGGCCCGGCAGTCCGTCTAGCATCTGGCTAACAGACAAAAATATGTCAATGAATAGGCTAGTATATATGTACACTAGCATAGCCACTCCTTGGCTGGCAGCCAATCACAACACAGGGAATGGATTAGACCACCTGCGCATCATTGAATGCTCGAATGTGCATATAATTTTCCCTTCCTCATGCTCAAGTCAGTATTCACTTTGACGCGTAATTCAACACATGAACTACACTCAAGTACAAGATACAACAGAACTTCGACACTAATTTTTTATTATTGATATTTGATCTGATATTCTTCAGTCCGAGGTAGAGGACCAATAATGGTAGTTTGGTTTGGCTTCTATGTTTACTGACCTATCAACCTTTGTGGGTTATTTAATGCCAAAGCCATCCTTGAAGAAGAACAAACATGATACTATCTAACCCATAGCTGGGGGCTAAGGCGGTTCATGTCTTTTGTAAGGTTATTAATCCAGAAGTGAACGTAATAGCCTGACAGGTGTTTGAACTCACTCACTTCGAATTTGCAGTCTAACATAGAGGGATAAGGGAGTTCATGCCTTTCCCAAGGGTATTAGTCAGAAAGTAAACATAATAGCCTGACTGGAATTTGAACTCACTTACTTCTAGGTAGCAGTGCAGCCTTTTAGCCATTACGCTATGGCGACTCCCTCTTATTATGCTCGGCTTAAGATATCAGGCTTCTGGTTTACAGTAATAAATGCACTCTATGAAAAATTTAGAAAAAGAGAATAGACTTTTAAGATGATTGGTTTGGTTTGGTTTGGTTTGGTTTTATGGTATATCAACCATTGTAGGTGGTTTAATGCCAAATCCATTTTATACATAAAGAGTTCTATATCAAACAATTCAGTTTAACATAAGAACACAGTTTGAATGTCAAAAACAGTTCTATTTCATAAAATTCAGTTTGGCATCTGTAGATTTTTGTTTACACAGTTAATTGTCAAAAACAGTTCTATTTCAAAGAATTCAGTTTAGCATAAGTTCACTGTTTACTTCTATTTGATCCATGGATAGCATCCTATCAGGTGCTATCACTTTGGGCAGAGTGAACCTGGGAGTGATGGTAGTAAAGGGATACTCCGCATTCCCCAAAGCTCAAGCATTACTGGAGCTTCGACATCAGATTGTTTAGTGTCAGTGACACTCATTGGGGGAGTCTTACTCCTCTGCAGAGGTGCAATCGGTGTATTCTGCGGCCCCAGCCTACTGAATCACACTCGTTGGGGAAGTCTTATCTCTCTGCACAGATGCAGCTTGTGTATTCTACAGCCCCAGCCAACAGGGCCATTTTATGAAATAATGAAAGGAAATTAATCCTTTGAAGTCATCAGTCTGATATTTCACTGTGAGCACTATTTTATGAGGTTCATTCAAAAACAATGTGAATTTTTTTAAAAAGCAAAATACATATTTTTGGTGGGTGGGGTTGTCAGAATTTTTTCCATGAATATAAACTTTACATTGTTTGCAATTGTTTTATTAGTAAAAATAATTTTGATCTCAGAAAATTATTTGTTTCAAGGCTATTCAAAATAGTGGCAATTCAAAGTGTTCCTGGCTTGAACAGAGGTCTGTCATCAAATCTCTGATAGCTGAAAAGTGCAAACAGTATGAAATTTACTGAAGGATGTGGGATGTACATAAAGAAGCTTGTTTTAGTTAAAAAAAAAAAAAAAGGGACTAAACATGTGTTTGCCTGGAGTGAAAAGACAGTCCATGGGGTGGAATCATACTGACTCTCCAGTAAAGAAAAGTTCTGGGTGTAGCAGTCAGTAAAGAAGGTTGTACTGACAATCCTCTGGGACATGAAAGAATCCGTTATAGTTAATTTCCTGGAAAAAGTGCAACTATAAACCATGCTTTTCATTGCCAAATCCTTAGGTAATATTTCACCATTTTTATTGAATGTGACCCCCTTATGATAAATCAAAGTCCAATATTTTATACTCAGGGTGATCATGTCAGATATCAATAATGAAAGGCATGTAGCTGATTTAGAACATAAACTCTCATTTCTAACTGAAATAATATTACCTGCCTAGTGTCCAGATTTTGTTATTTGGTCTGTTAATTTAAGGAAAGTTTTTGTTGTTGAATTAACAGTTCCTTTTGAGGAAAATATTGACTGGGTGCATCATGTGTAAGCTATGTACAGAGAGGAACAAAATAGTCACTCCCAGCAAGCAGGCACAAAAGAAATACCAGAAAAGATATGACCGAGTGGAGTAGGTGAGCTTCAGGGAACTGTGCAAGAAATTGATATTTGACCACATTGACAAATGGTATATGCACAGAGCAGAATCCCTCTTGGAAAATGAAACACAAAAAAAATTCTCTACAGTTTTGGGATGCAAACAGATCCCCCAGTCCCGGCCAGTAGACTAAAACTTATGTTAGTAAACAAAAAGAAAAAAACTTGTAACCTTGTAGATTTTGCTGTTCCTTTGGACAACAGATTGAATATGAAAGAAAGCAAAAAACTGGATAAATATTTCGACCCTACCAGAGAACATGAAAGTGACAGCCATAGTTAGAGTTTCAAGGTCCTGAAAAATCTGGAAAAGAGGAAACTGGAGATTCAGGAAAGGAAGAATTAAAAACATCCAACACTGAGATTGACAAGAATACTGAGAAGAGTCCTGGTGAGATAAGAAGACTTGCTGTCACTTGGATGTCAGTGAAAACTGCCACTTACTAATGGTTTGAAAAATAGATTAATGGTAAAATAATAATAGTAGAATGGAAAAAAATTGAAGAAAAAAATGAAAGAAATTTTTAAAAATGACAAAAAATGTAAAGAAAAAAAATAAATGAATATAAAACTGAAAAAAATATTTTAAAAAGATATGGAGAAAAAAATGCAGAATAAAAAGAACCACAAAAAATGTAAAATAAAAATGGATCTCTGAAGAAAAAATATCCAAAAAAATTTCAAGTGAAAGATCAAAAAATATTAAAAATGTATGAAGGAAAAAATGAAAGAAAAATAGATACAAGTCTATGATAAAACAAATGACAGACAATGTGAAATTATATCAAAAATAAATCACTGAAGAAAAAATATTTTAAAGATGTCAAGAAAAAGAGGAAAAAAATAAAAATATATGGCAAAAAGAATAATAAAATATAAAATAAAAATAAATCACTGTAGGAAAAAATATCAAAGAAAAATATTAAAAAAAAACGAAGAAATTTAAGGATAAAGGAAAAAATGAAAACAATAAAAAATAAAAGAATATAATAAAAAGAATGACAAAAATGAGAATTAAAAACAAAAATAAATCACCGAAGAAAAAATATTTAAAAAATAATGAAAAGTATGAAGAAAAATATAAAGAGAAGAATGAAAGAAAGAAAAGTTTATTATAAGAAAAATGAGAAAAAAATGGGAAATAAAAACTAAAATAAATCACTGAAGTAAAAATATAAGAAAAAATATTTTAAAAATATAAAAAAAAGTATGAAGAAAAATATAAAGAAAAGAATGAAAAAAGAAAAGTTTATTATAAAAAGAATGAGAAAAAATTAGAAATATAAACAAAAATAAATCACTAAAGAAAAAACCAAATAAGAGTAAATTGCAATTTATCAACCTGCAGTTTCTAAAAATAATCTATACTATGCTAGGACAATTTAACCATGTCATGTTGTTCAAACATTATACAGTAGTCATTACCGACCCTTCAACTTGCTGACTTCTTCTATTTGGTGATGAAAGGCTACTGATGGGATTCAGTAAGACACACTAATACTAACAATCTCTTTTTAGATGCAAGAGGCATCAGATTTCTTATTTGAACTATCTTCAGCTTCTATTTCCTTGATGGACAGTGGATAAAAAGTAAATGATTTTTCATTCATTCTATCCCTACCCCAGACATCATTCCCAAACCTGCTGTACTTCCATGTACATGATTCTGCAAAACAAACTTTGAGGGTGTAAAAAAGAAAAAGAAAAGAAACAACAAACATGGTGTGTCCTTGTTGGTAATTGAAAGTTGTTGTTTGATAAAGAAAGGAGACAGTTGTAAATCATCTTCAAAGAATTGAGCTGTTTTTTTTCTCTTTTTTTCTTTGAAATCAATGGCTCAAATCTTATCCCTGTTAGACTTCTCTCATAGATTTAAAAGTTTTTGAAACAGGAGAGTGAAATCTCAAAAAGTTGATACTTATGACTATGGAACTACTTTATATGAAGAGAATATATATTTATCAACCCCTCCATGTGTGCAGTGTGTGACACAAGGTCAATTTTTAAGAGGACTATGTGTTCACCCAACCACTTTACCATGAGCAGAGTTTAACAGGTTTGAATTCAGAGTTTTCCTTCTCCTAGACTGATTGCCTAACTGTTGTGGGAGCCTTACCCATCTCACCATAATGAACTCTTCTCACCATTATTAGTACTGAGAGATTTTGCTGCCATAGAGGCAGACCAATATCGGTGTTATCCGAACAGTACGAGGCTTCTTACCTTTTCTATGTAACTCTATCTTTCTTGTGTAATATCATATTTACCAACCCCTCCGCTCGGGCAGGATATGACACAAGGTCAATTTTTTTTTTAAGCAGAGTTTAACAGGTTTGAATTCAGAGTTCTCCTTCTCCTAGACTAATTTCCTTACCAAGGCTGAAGAACCTAGTCTGCCCTACTATTTACCCATAGTTGGAGGGAGAATAATTGGATTCATACCTTTCCCAAGGGTATTAATGCTATGTGAAATACAGTCAGTCTCATCCAGGATTTGAACTCATGTCGCCATGTCCATTTCCGGCGACGATAACCATTACACCACAGGCATCTTTCTTGTGTAATATAATCTGTTATCTAATATCCGTGTTTGCGTTTACATTTGTGACCCTTTCCAGGGCCACAGCACTAACCAAGGCTAAAAAGTCTGCCCTACTATTTACCCATAGCTTGAGGGAGGAGAATTGGATTCATACTTTTCCCAAAGGTATTACTGCTATATGAAATGCAATTAGCCTGGTCCAGGATTTGAACTCATGTCCTTATGTTTATTTCCAACATTGGGAATCATTATATATTGAGCATCTACTATTGTAGAGGTTTGGTGACGATGGAATCATGATGCTTTACACAGACTTCTTCCCTATTCACTTTCCTTTATTTAATCAGCAACAATAAAAATCAAAAGAGAAGCACACTCGTATACTGTCTCTACCTCACACACAATGCAAACATTAATACGAAAAAAAAACATATGATCATATGTATAAGCCAATCAAAGTCCTGATAATCTTTTGTTGCATGTTTTTTTTATCTCATCAATAGATGCCACCCTTATTAGAAAGTCTCAGAGAGGTGCCCGTGGTGTAACGGTTATCGTCACAGGATATGGACACGGCGATACGAGTTCAATTCCTGGACAAGACTGATTGCATTTCACATAGCACTAATACCCTTGGGAAAGGTAGGAATCCAATTATTCTCCCTCCAGCTATGGGTAAATAGTAGGGCAGACTAGGTTCTTCAGCCTTGGTGAGGCAACTAGTCTAGGAGAAGGAAAACTCTGAATTCAAACCTGCTAAACTCCGCTTTAAAAATTGACCTTGTGTCATATCCTGCCCGAGCGGTGGGGTTGGGTAAATAGGATTAGAAAGTCTCAGAAGTTTCCTGACTGAACTATTTGACTGTTCAACTGTTAAGTTCTTCCACATTTTTTTTAAAGAAGTGTCTTACCCTTCTGTATAGGATACAGTCAACATATAATAATTAAATTAATTTTGATAATTGAATTAATTTTCAAACAGATGTATGACTCATTGTTAGGACCCTAAGAATAATGGCAATGAAAGAATAACTCCACCCAAACTCAAGGTCCAGAAGTCGAGCCTCATCACTGGATACAGTTTTGTATCATATCTAGGAGACCTTTTTTTATAAAAATGTCTTAAACCTCCACAGGAGTAACAGTCAGCATATTTTAGGCCCAATGAAAAGGGTGGAGAAAAGATGAACACTGGCAAGTAACACTATTGACATAGTGATGACAAGACAAATACATGTTAAATAATCCAGAACTTCCTTTTTGGTATCACTTGCTGAGATGAGCCCTTTCATGTTAATCTTGTTGCTCTAGAGATGCCCAGCTAGATTAGATCAGAGTGTTAAATAACCCAGAACTTCCTTTCTGGTATCACTTGCTGAGATGAGCCCTTTCATGTTAATCCTGTTGCTCTAGAGATGCCAAGCCAGATGAGATCAGAATGTTAAATAACCCAGAACTTCCTTTCTGGTATCACTTGCTGAGATGAGCCCTTTCATGTTAATCTTGTTGCTCTAGAGATGCCAAGCCAGATGAGATCAGAATGTTAAATAACCCAGAACTTCCTTTCTGGTATCACTTGCTGAGATGAGCCCTTTCATGTTAATCTTGTTGCTCTAGAGATGCCAAGCCAGATGAGATCAGAATGTTAAATAACCCAGAACTTCCTTTCTGGTATCACTTGCTGAGATGAGCCCTTTCATGTTAATCTTGTTGCTCTAGAGATGAGATCAGAATGTTAAATAACCCAATATATATATATATATATATAGGCATAATGGTTCGAGTGTTTGCCAATGGCCTGAGAGTTGGGATCAATACCAAAGATAAAAAGAAGGTACTTGATGCCGCCATGCTTAAGATTCAGCATTATAAGGTATATATCAAGGGTAAGTGGAGCAATCTAGGGAAAGAAGTAGCACCCTGAAGCTATTGAAGAGAGTGCCCTCTGATCGTCCTCAACTGTGGTCAGCCAAATGTATCATTACGTAAAGTTATTGAATAAAGTTATTTTATCTAAATTAGTATTAAATCTGGAGTTTTAAGTCAAAATGTAATTAGAATTTAAAAAAATAAAATATTTTTAAAAAATTGATTTACTATAATTCCATCCAGCAATAAAATTTTAAAAAAAACGAAGGTGGGCTAAATGAAGAGATAACTCTTCACCTCTCTTTATCCCCTTCCCACCCTTCTTTCCTGTGTCTATTCTGATTATTTTATCCATAAGATCTGAAGAAGTCCTGTTAATTTTTTTCGTGTTTTTTGATTTTATCAAAAACGCACAACAGGATGGAAATAAATTTATAATCCTAATGTGACCGGATTTGTTTTTTCTTAAAGAAAATATATATATATATATATATATATATATACGAGGATCATTAAATAAGTTTCCAGACTTTTTTCGCATGAGCACTTTTATTGATAGTACACACATGAAACTCTAGTACCCTTCGAAGTAATCTCCTCCGGCTGCAATGCACTTGTTGTACCATTCCAACAACTTCTGGAAGGCTCCATGGGAGTCCTCTTGTGTGAGTGTGTCAATGACCTTTATCACAGCCTCTTTCATCTCCTCAATTGTCTCATAACGACCACCTCTATGTTTTTCCTTGAGCTTAGGGAATAAGCAAAAGCCACAGCGAGCAAGATCTGGGCTGTAGGGAGACTGAGGAACTGCCTTGATGCCCATCTTGGTCAAATAGTCTGTGACAAAGATGGAGTTGTGGACTGGTGCATTGTCCTAGTGGAAATGACACTGACCCGATTTGAAGAGTGCTGGCCTCTTCCGACGAAATCTCTTCCTGAACTCCCTTAAAACCTCAACATAAAAACCCTAACCCTTTGGCCAATCAACTCTCGTATATTGACTTCCTTACTCCTCCCACACCTCTCATCATCCCTCATAGACTCCCTGCCTTCCTTGAATCTCTTATTCTACTCAAAAACTGATGCTTGATTCATGCAAGATAGTCGAAAAGCAGTCTGAAGCATTCCATACATTTCTGTGGCATTTTTTCCAAGTTTAAAACAGAATTTTATTGCATATCATTCTTCTAAAGTGTCCTCACGTCCAGATTGGATTTTTGAAATTCCCCAGCTGTGACAATCAGGCTTTAGTAGGGTGTATTCCAATTGCTGCTGTAGCTGTTCCTTTGAACCTGAAATCTTAAAAATTGGTCAGTTATCTCATGAGATGTATAGCAATAACATAGTGAATTTTCGAGAGTCTACGACAATTTTAAATGCCTATACAAAAAAGTCTGGAAACTTATTGAAGCCACACACACACACATATATATATATGTGTGTGTGTATGCACATACATTTATATATATATATATATATATATATGAGTAGATTTACATGTATATATAATAATGTGTATATATACATATTTATGTATACATTCCTGTATATTTTGATCCCAACATTAAGTATCCTACGAGTCTAGCCAGACTAAAGAGTTGTGATACAACAAAACAGTCCATCTGTGGATGACACTATATATATATATATAGATAGATACACCTTGTATATATATATATACATTTATACATATGTATATATATATGTGTATATATACATGTATATCTTTGTATACATACATATATTTATGTATATATACTTATATAGGTATATATGCATGTATATATATGTAAAAATACAAATACGTGTATATGTACTTATATATATATATATATATATATATATATATATAAGTATGCATATAAATGAATATATACATATATCTGTATATTGATATATGCATATTTATGTATTAAAAATGTATATGTATAAATGTATATATTCATGTATATATATATATATATATATATATATATATAAATATTTACAAAGATATGTATGAATACATATATATATATATATATATATATATACGTAGGTATATATACATGCATATTTATATATAGATATTCTTATGCGTATGTACACAAACATGTTTATGTATATATCCGTACTTATATGTAGTTATATATGTATCTATTAATGCTATGTTTATATGCATATATAAGTATATAGTAAGAATATATATATGTATATGTATGCACTTTTTGATATATATATATTTATATTTATATTTATATATATTATATTATAACAGTGTTGGTTGTCACTAAATCACTTTTGTGGGTTTGTGTCGAACTAAGTACAATATGATATCTAGGATAGAGCTATTATAATAATGATAAATAAATATAGATATATATATTTAATGCATTTAATTTAGACTGCAACCCATTTTCTTAACTGCCTTATGATTATTTTACAAAAAACTCCATGAAACCCAGGGGTCGCAGTCTACATTCCATGAATTAAATATATATATTTAATATATATTTATTCCTTATTATTATATATTCATATATACATATATTTATATATATATAAATAATTGCATTTACTGATATATATATATATGTTTTTTTTATACACATATATATGTATATGTATTTATGTTTATTTGTATACATATATGTGTGTGTGTGTGTGTGTGTGTGTGTGTTCAAATCACTCTCTCTCTCTCTCTCTCTCTCTCTCTCTCTCTCTCTCTCTCTCAGTTTTTATGGAAATGTACCTAGTTCATTATATCGAAATCTTTCTCTCTAAAATTAATCATATCAGATTCATACATTCAAAGATATTTCCATGTTTACATTTTTTTTTCTCTCATCCTGTCTTCATGTGCTATCAATTCAAAACCTTAAACTATGAGTGAATTTTTGTCTATTTTGCACTCTCTCTTTCTCTCTCTCTCTCTCTCTCTCTATATATATATATATATATATATATCATGTTTATTTATTCAAATCTACCTACTGCAGTGAGGTCAAATCTTAATCTTGATCTCTTTTCCTTTCTAACTGATTTTGTATATTATCAGTTCACACTTCTTTCTCTTTTCCTTATTCCATATATTCAAACCTATCTACTCCAGAACATTCAGGGTACCTATGTTGGTGTAATGGTTAACGAGCTAGACTTGCAAGCCTTCATGAATGATTTCGAGTCTCATTAGGTGCCTCACTCATATGGCCTTGTGCCACATCTAAGCAAAAAGCTTTGTAAATTACTACTTCAATATGTTGAAATTTTTTCTCTTAGACTTTTTTACTTTAGTATGTCTAAAACTGTCTATTTGTATTTCTACCTCAATGTATTTATATCAATCTCTGTACACTTAAAAGTGTTTACTTCAGTATGTTCTCAGTCAAATCAACTGGGGCTGTAGAATACACCATTTGCATCTCTGAAGGGTAAGACCGCAACCAATGAGTCTCCTGGATATAACAACCTGATGGTGAGTTTCCAGTTGTGCAGTTTTGGATAATGTGGAGTACCTCTTCATTACCATTACTCCCAGGTCCACTCTCACCCGGAGTGGTAGTACCTCTCAGAGTATCATCTGTGGGTCAAATAGAACTGGTTGATCATTTAACTGTGTGCAAACAAATCACTGATTTTAAATTGAATTCTTATTGTTATATAGCAATAGTTGGAACCATTTAAATGTGTGTAAATGAATGAGTAATGTTGAATAGAATTATTAGTGTTGAATAGCAATACTTGAAACTTTTTAACTGCATGCAAGAATTTGATTAATGGTAAATCATAGCAATACTTAGAACCATTTGACTGTGTGCGAATGAACAAATAGTGTTGAATAAAATTCTTAGTGTTAAATAGCAATACTTTCTATATATATATATATATATATGCATACTTGAAATTATTTAACTGTGTGCCAACAATTTAGCTCTAACTTTTTAGAAATGAAATTACTAAGAAAATATTCTGTTAAAAGTCATATGTATAACCATTTAACTGTACGCAAACAAATTACAGTTGTTAGATTAAATTATTAGTTTTAGTAATACTTGAAAGCATTTAATTGTGTGCAATCAAATGATATTGAATAGAGTTCTTCATCTTAGGATTATTTGAAATTGTTTTTAAATAATTATTAGTTTTTTACTAGCATTTTTTTATTCCTTTTAATTTTAGCTATAATTCCTTTGTGGGTTCTTAAATACCAAAGCCATCCTTTAGAAGAACAGAAATGGTACAATTTAATCTATAGTTGACAAAGGGATAAGGAGGTTCATACCTTTTCTGGTTTGGTTTGGTTTGGTTTGTTGGGTTTTATGGCATATCAACCTTTGTAGGTTATTTAACACCAAATCCATTTTTATGTAAATCTGTTCTATTTAAAACAATTCAGTTTAGCATAAGTACGATTTAATTGTCAAAAACATTTCTATTTCAAGCTATTCAGTTTACTCAAACAATTCAGTTTAGCATAAGAATGCTGTTAGTTCTATTTAACCCATAGATAGGGCCCTATCAGGTGCTACCACTCCGGGCAAGAGTGGACCTGAGAGCAATGGCAATGAAGGGGTACTCTGCATTCCCCAAAGCTCCAGCACTGCTGGAACCTCACCATCAGATTGTTTAGTGTCCTATCCAGGACACTCTTTGTGGGGGGTCTTACCCCTCTGCAGAGAAGCAGTCGGTGTATTCTACAGCCCCAGTCGACTGGGCAAATACCTTTTCTGATGGTATTAATCCAAAAGTGAATGTAATAGAGTAATTGGAAAATGAACTCACTAAGTCCAAGACTACAGTCCAGCACTTTTGCTATTATGTCATGGGGACTCCTTGAGTAAACAAATAATATCAGAAGTAAAGAGACCTTAAAAAAATGTATAAATAATTTAAACAGTCAAATTTTCATGTCTTTATATCCACTCTACTTTTCACTTTTTCTCTGACACTATATATATATATATATATATATCATATTTACCAACCCCTCCACTCGGGCAAGATATGACACAAGGTCAATTTTAAGCGGAGTTTAACAGGTTTAAATTCAGAATTTTCCTTCTCCTAGACTAGTTGCCTCACCAAGGCTGAAGAACACAGTCTATCCTACTATTTTACCCACAGCTGGAGGGAGAATAATTGGATTCATACCTTTCCCAAGGGTATTAGTGCAATGTAAAATGCAATCAGTATCGTCCAGGATTTGAACTCGTGTCGCCGTGTCCATTTCCTACGGCGATAACCATTACACCACGGGCACCTCCAAATATATATATATATATATATACAGACCTGCTATGGTGGGTACACTGCAGCAGGGCCACCCACAATGCGTTCATGATGATCCAGGGTTCAGTGATATGTAGTGTAGCAGAAAGAATTTCAAACCATTATTTAGTGCCGGAATTGTTTTGCCATTGGAATTTTGAAATTATACAAATCATCCAATGAGAATGACCCATGCCATTCTGCCCAGGCACACCTCCCTGGGCACCATAAAAGGCAGCGCTAACCATGTACACCCTTTCTTTTCTTTTCTCATTCCTCTTGGCTGGCAGCTAGGTAAGACCAGCCAACACGAGAGATAACATTTCTCTCGCTAACTCAAGACGATTCCAACAGCAGACAGGGACTATCCATCTTAGAGAGCACACTTTAACTTTTTTTCTTCTGCATACCTTTGGAGACCGTTTCCTGGTCAATTATTTCTCCCTCCTAAACCAAATGGACCCGATGCCTCTGGCTAAGCACTAAACACCCGCATAACCATTTACAAGTGTTTTGTCATTCTCTTCAATTCACGGCATAAGGAAAACTTCGTCTCAAGCAGTCATTAAACTACTAGATTGAAAGCCATCAATATCTACGCGTTCATTATTTGTTTCCTTTCTATAAAAATAATAAGAGGCAACAGAACGATACTACGTCAATTACCATTTATGCCAAAATGGTAATATCATCTGCCCTCTTGTTATAGTAGCATTTCAGTGCCTTTCAAAGAAAGATGAAGTTGAAGAAATGATGAAGAATTTATGTCAGAAAAGGACAAAGTCAAACACTTGGTCACAGGAAAATTGTGCAGACAATTGATTATTATTGAATAGAATCATTAGTATTTGATAGCAATGCTTGAAAGGATTTAACTTGGGGCAAAGAAATGAACTTTGGTTCATTCAAAAAAGTTACCGACAAACTATTTGTTTATGAATCATATATCTAATATATGTATGAATATGATTTTGCATTAAATAACCTTCAAGATTTGGTATGTCATAAAACCCAACCAACCAACCAACCAACCAACCAATCAATGTGTCCAAATCTCTCTCTCTCTCTCTCTCTCTCTCTCTCTCTGCATTTAAAGCAATCTAATTCACTGTATCCACATCTCTCTCTCTCTTACACAATTCTTATCACAACTCTTCAGTGTGGCTAGAGACATAGGACACTTGAAGATGGGGTCGAAACCCGCCCAACTTTACGTTAGACTTAGTATCATACCGCTCAGCCAACAAGCAAACCACGTCAACTCAGGAATTAACTAGTAGCTTTTGTTTATTTACATTTATACCTTACCGGATACCAGAGTGCTCAATTCGTTCAAAGATCTTTACATATATATATATATATATATATAACAATCTCTGTATACTCAAAAGTATTACTCATCGTATTCAAATTCTCTCTCTCTCTCTCTCTCTCTCCATAAGTGTTTTACTCTGTACTTATCCCAACTTATATATATATATTTCTCCTTTTCTTTTTGAAATTTAACGTTGTAACTAGAAACATTATTGTTATTTTAGCCTCGGCACCAGCAGGATAGAAATTGAGATAAATATCATTGTAAAATTTTAGAAAAACAAAACATTTTTCATCTTTTCTGTTCCTTTTTATGTTTTGGTTATTTATTAAATTTGTAATTTGGTTCAACTAAAAAGAATTATTGAATAAAAGAATGAAATTCTTTGCACGTATTATGGTTAATGTCATTGGTATGAGATTTCTATTAATTTCATTGAGTGTTTACAGGTGATTGACTGTATCAGAAGTAAACAGAGAAATTCAAACAACAACAATTTATTTTTATAAAATTATATGCATTGTTATAGATAGCTAAAGAAATGTGAAAATTATATTTGTATGTTGTCAGAAGGGCTTAGAATACACTGATTGTAACCCTGCAGAGAGGTAAAACCCTCCCCCATCCCAAAAATAGGGGCCTTGGTTGACACTAAACTGCATTTTATAATGAGGACCCAGTTATGGTGATGTGAGGAATGTGGAGTACTCCTTAATTGCTAATACTCCCAGATCTACTCTGAACAGGAGTGGTAGTACCTGTTAGCTTTCCATCTATAGATTAAATAGATGTGTTTAAAAATCATTCATATTTGTTAGAATTGTGTAAAAGATAATAAGGATCCAGTTCTAGTGATGTGAGGAATGTGGAGTACTCCTTCATTGCCATTACTCCCAGATCTACAACAGCAGACAGGGACTATCCATCTTAGAGAGCACACTTTAACTTTTTTTCTTCTGCATACCTTTGGAGACCGTTTCCTGGTCAATTATTTCTCCCTCCTAAACCAAATGGACCCGATGCCTCTGGCTAAGCACTAAACACCCGCATAACCATTTACAAGTGTTTTGTCATTCTCTTCAATTCACGGCATAAGGAAAACTTCGTCTCAAGCAGTCATTAAACTACTAGATTGAAAGCCATCAATATCTACGCGTTCATTATTTGTTTCCTTTCTATAAAAATAATAAGAGGCAACAGAACGATACTACGTCAATTACCATTTATGCCAAAATGGTAATATCATCTGCCCTCTTGTTATAGTAGCATTTCAGTGCCTTTCAAAGAAAGATGAAGTTGAAGAAATGATGAAGAATTTATGTCAGAAAAGGACAAAGTCAAACACTTGGTCACAGGAAAATTGTGCAGACAATTGATTATTATTGAATAGAATCATTAGTATTTGATAGCAATGCTTGAAAGGATTTAACTGATCCAGAGTACTAGTATCTGTCAACCTCTTAAGAAACAACTACACAAACAATGTAAAATATCCCTTGACATGTTGACATGCCATTAAAGTCAATAATTTTATTCTGTCTTTGTTTAATAAAAGAAAAATTTAATAAAATCTTAACTATATTTGGCATTTTGCTTCTAGATTCTTTCCTTGGAAAAAGGCAATGATTTTGTTGATAATTTTACCACATGAACATTTGGGACTTGTTTCCATTCATGGTGGAAATGAATCTATTATCTAAGAATCAGTTTATAACTCCCATTGACCAAAATTCCTGTCAATCTGAATTATATTTTTCTTCACTACCTTACCAAAAGACTATAACTAACCCTTTTCAAATTATCCAAAAGTATTTAATTTAATATTGCCAGTCAACTTTTAACACTATGATAGTGTTACAACTACCATTGACCAATATTCCTGTCAATCAGGATTTTTGTACTTTGAATCGATAATAACTTTGTTGATAATTTTACCACATGAACATTTGGGACTTGTTTACATTCATGCTGGAAATAAATCTATTATTTAAAAATCAGTTTACAACTCCCATTGACCAAAATTCCCGTCAGTTTGGATTTTTGTACTTTGAATCGATAATAACTTTGTTGATAAACTTACTTGATGAGTAATAATGATTTCTTTACATTCATCATGTGTCATGAATCTAATATTTAAGAATAAAGAAATAACCCTGAATATTTGTATGTATTTTTTGTACTTATCTTCTTTTCTTAAGTTAAAGTGAATAAACATTTTTTTTTAGGTCAAAATAGATTCAAACTATTTTTCCTGAAAATATTTTTCTAATTGATTTATTGTATACAATAACAATCTTCTTTTTTTTTTCCTTGTAGAGCAACAATTAAATTTGAAATGCAAACAATTTAAAAATTGGTATGTATTCTGCTTCATTTTATTTATTAATGTCTTCAACTTTGTTCCTGTCTTCAGAATATTAATCATAAACTGAAGTGTCATAACGTTAGAGACAACTACCTTATTATGGGTAGCTCCTCCCTTTGCTTGAATAATGGAAGCTATACCATGCTGGAGATGTTGATATGAAATAGTGATTTAATGCAAAGTTTCTCTTTAGTTTTCAGTAGTCCTGTTTTAGCATCATCTGGAAATTACCATAATTTTTTTATCCTGCCAAGGTCTATTCAGAGTTCCTGATTGACCCTTGCTACTTTTGCTTGAGAAAAATTTAGAGGAGTTGCCACCTCAGAAATATTATATTCCATTTATCTGGCCCCAACAATCATTTGATGGTCAAATACTGTTAAATGTGGCTCACATCCTAATGTTTGCTACAGTTAAACTACTTCTTTTCTAGTTACATCATCTTGTTCATTCATAAAAATGAGGCTGAACACAACCATTCTGTGTACTGTTGTCTTTAATTCTTTGGTACTTGAGTACATTAAAGGAATTATTGGGCATTTTTCTCTTTTTTTTTTATTTCATCTATCTTTTTTTAGCATCTTTTATCTTTTCAAGAAAATCTCCTTTCATAATCATGTGCAAAACCTGAAAGCCCTGAACATTAAGTAAAAGATATTTATTAAAATCAGTAAACAATACATTTTTCTAACAAAAATTCTTGTGACCATCTTCATAATTTGGCATTATTGTAATTCCTGGCAAGTATAATCTCTTGCCCACTGATGACCTAGAACTTGTAAAGATCAGTAACATGTCTCTGTTGATATATATATATATATATAAGCAAACTGAATAAACTCCTTTAAAGAGCTCTGCATAGAATTTGCAGAGATAAACAGAGAATATATATGTGTACATATGTGTACCTATTGATAAAAAAAATAAAGAAATTGATGTAATATATATAAGGATCATTTAATAAATAAGGTGAAATATTCCCTTAGGATTTGGCAATAGAAAACACTATTTATATTTGCACCTTTTTTTAAGGAAATCAATAATCATGGGTCCTATGAAAGGAACACTGTCAGCAAGACCTTCTTTACTGACCACTACACCTCCCCAATTTTTTTTTTTACTTGAGAATAAATGTGTTTCCACTCCATGGACTGTCTTTTTGACTCAGGCTCGAAATGGCAAACCCATGTTTAGCCCATTTGTAAATGTTTTTTTTTACTACATGTCACATTCTTCTGTGAATTCTCACTTCTTAGCCATTAGAAATTTGATGATAGACCTCTGTTTGAGCCTGAAATATTGTTTGATTTGCCAACATTTTGAATTACCTTCATCATCATCATCATCATCATGTTGTGCCGCCAGCACAGATATCCTTGACCATCTCTCGCCACTTCTCCCTATCATTCATCACCTCCGGTAGGTCTTCTGGGTTACATCCTGTGTCCTCACATAGCTGCTGTATGTAAGTTCGGGCTGGTCGTCCTGCTTTTGCTTGGCCATATGTGGGAGTCCATAGGAGTACGTCACTTACGAGCTCGTCCTTGCTTCTCCAGCAGTGTCCGGCGTGTCTGGCTTGTCTGACCTGTATAGTTTTCGTGATGGGAGGCAAGTGGCCGTACAGTTGGCGTCTCATGGGGTGTTGTCGCCAGGACTTGTTCAATATTGCTCTCAACATTCTTGTGTAGTTGCCGTCAAGTTTCTTCTCCAGCCGTTTAGTTAGCGTCCATGTAGTGCATCCATATAGCAGTATCGATACAACTGCTGCCTGGAAGAAACTGCGCTTCATTTCATCGGTCAGGTCTGATTTCCATATGATTGAGAGCCTATCTATAGCCGTCCATGCTTTCGTCAGTCGTGTGTCGATGTCGTTTTCTGTTGATGAGACACTACTTCCTAGGTAGGTGAATTTGTCCACTAGCCTCAGAGAGGCTCCGTCTAGTGTGGTAATGTTGCCCGTTTGGTTGTAACACATATATTCAGTTTTGTGCGCATTGACATGGAGGCCAATGCCTGCTGCAGCTTGTTCCAAACTATGCAGTAGTGTCTCTGCTTGATTAGGCGTATTCGCCAGTAACGCTAAGTCATCAGCGTAGTCGGCATCTGTGATTGTTTTTGCGGGGTACCTTTTGCTTCTTTTCTTAGTCAGCTCAAAGCCAATTAAGAATTTATTTTTTTGTTACTTTTAGCATCTTTTATCTTTTCAAGAAAATTTCCTTTCACAATCAAATGCAAAACTTGAAAGCCAGGAACATTTTCCATGTCAAAAACAGTTCTTTTTCCAAACAGTTCAGTTTAGCATACAAAAACTGTTCCATTTCAAACAATTAAGTTTAGAAAAAGCATGCAATTTAGATATCAAAACAGTTCTGTTTCAAGCTATTCAGTTTCGCATAAGTACACAGTTAAAATGTCAAAACAGTCCTATTTCAAGCAATTCAGTTTAGCATAAGTACACAGTTTAAATGTCAGTTCTATTTGACCCATAGATAGGACCCTACCAGGTACTACCACTCCAGGTCAGAGTGAACCTGGGAGGAATGGCAATGAAGGGGCACTCTATATTCCCCAAAGTTCCAGCATTACTGGAATCTCACCATCAAATTTTTTAGTGTCATATCAGGACACTCATTGTGGGGGGGATCTTACCTCTCGGCAGAAAAGCAGTCAGTGTATTCTCCAGCCCCAGCCAACTGGAAGATCATTTCTTTGAGATGTTTTTCATGTATAAATACAGGATTATTTAAAGCCTCCTAATCAATTTGCTGTCCAGAGTGTTACAAATTGTGTGTGTATGTTTTTTGAGTAAAACATTGTTTTTTTTAATAGAAGATATATATATATATATATATATAATAATGTAATATTTATGCTCCAGGCACAACCTACAATTCCTTGAACCCTCATTAGGGATCAACCACTCGATTTTTGCTTCATCATTATCATTTTTTTTGCAATTGCAGACATATTTGGATAGTTATATATATATATATATATATACATATATCTGTGTAATGAGGATTCAAGGAATTGTCGGTTGTGCTTGGAGGATAAAGATTATCACATCATTAGCTTTCTAGACTTGAATAACCTGCTTAACAAAAGGTAGGAATTTGTGTCAAGAGACCGCCATGACAGGAAGTATCTTCTTTTTTAATATAGTGCCATATTATGTCACATGACTAATTATGCCATCCACATTAAAAACTATAAAAGTATGCTGCACTGAATATGTCAAACATATAGATTTACAGTTCACCTGATGGCCATAATTCTGTGTTATTACCCAACCTTATTTTCATAATTGTTGATATATTGTTATATGGCAGACTGGGCTCTCTAGCCTTGGTAAGATAACCAGTCTAGGAGAAGGGAAAGAAATCAAAACCAGTTCTGGTAACTCCTGCAGTGATACTAAAACTAAACTGTCCTGCACCTTTCTCTTCTCTTGTAGTGGGAGTCCCTGAAGCATTGTAACTAATGTGCTGGACTGTGATATAGAAAACAGTTTTGAACACCAATCATGCCATTGTATTCACTTTTGGACCAATAACCTTGGGAAAGATATGAACACCCTTGTCTCCTCCAGCAACAGGTCTAATAGTATCACTGCTGTTCTTCTACAAGAATGATTCTGAATTCAATAACCCACACAGGTTAATATGATATTAAACAAAAACAAATCAAATGAAACCCTTTCTTTGAATAGCATATATGTCATGAAGAGAAGAAACTTACAGCAGAGGAAACTGCTGGTCCTCCATACAGTTCAGCCCAAGCCTTTGCTGAGATCCAGGCACATATCTGTAGTCTCACAAGACTGATAGATCCCATAATAAATGACCATATATATATATATATATATAATCTTTTATATAGAAAAAAAGAAAAACAGTTTCTTTTTTTTTCTTTTTCTTTTTGTCCATATAGTAATTTACGAAGGTCTTTACTTTGATGTGGCTCAAGGCCGAATGAATGGGGCACCCAATGAGAATGAATCTCACTCGTGTAGGTTTGCTAGTCAAGCTTGCTAACCATTACACCGCCATTCTTTTTTTTCTTTTATCTTTTTCTTTTTCTTTTTTCTTTTCTTTATCTTTTTCCTTTGTTCTTTTTCTTTTTTCTTTTACTTTTTCTTTTTTTCTTTTTGTCTATATGATAGATTTTTTTGCTCTACTTGTTGAGGATTGATGTATGATTAATCACAAATTAATTATATCTCAGTAGCCATTGATATTGAGCACTCATATTGGATACTCCTACTTTTGTTTTTGCATATTACTACAATGTAAGAGCGTCTTTACTGTTGGAGAGTATAGTGTTTGCTTTAAAATGGGTTTCTATAAATAGTGTCAGTCGCTAAAGACATTTTCAAACCAGTGCTAATGTACTTAAATGTCTTTAGCAACTGAGTGTTATACATCTAATATTGTTTTGAATAGACATTTTTTGGGGAGGTGGGTGATATGTTTGATCAATAATATGTCTTTATATTATTTGTTATGTTTCTATATTGATGTATATCATACACATATATATATATATATATATATATATATACACACATGCACGCTATGTCTAACTGGAGAGTCTGATGGGAATTTGAAGAGTTGAGAGGTTTTTGTTTTATCTCTAGTCAAAGTTTTTATTTATTAATAGTACCCTACTTGTTCTTTAATTTTACGATTTTAATCAATTCCAGTCATTGCTATTGAAGAAGTGCCAGACGAAAGGGTCCCTTTAGTGTTTTATAATTTTCAATGATCTTATAAAATGATTCCCCTTATTAAATTAATAATATAATTCTACAGTTCAAAAACATTTGTATATATATATATATATATATATATATATATATATATGTAGGCAGTACTTTGTCTTTTAAACATGTTTGATTGAATAGGACAGACATTTTATTTCTCCATATTTTCTCTTTGATCAGTTCAAGTGTTACTGAATTCATTCCATCCAGAAAACAAACAACTTATATGAAAACTTGAATGGATCAAAGATGAAATAGACATGTGCAAAGTATTTGTCCTATTTAATCAAACATATATATATATAGATATATATATGTATTGCACATGAATGCACACAAACTAAACTTCTCTGACGAGCTCTGCATGGAAGTGAAAAAGAGAATGTTTGTGTGTATATTCATATACATGTGTATACATATTTTTATACTCATACCACTTGGTAATAAAAATAAACAATTTTATATATGTATATATATATATATATGTATGTATGTACGTATGTATTATGTACATGGAAGTAAATATGGAAACTAAATCTGACACAATGAAGAAAGTGGGGAAAAATAATCCAAATTTGATGAATTTATGAGGAAAGTCAATGTTAAACGTTTCAGTTTTAATAAGCTTCATCAGAACTTTTAAATCATGAAAAATCCCGTTTAAACTGCGATGGATGTTTGACGAAATGACAAGAGAAAAGAAAGTGTATATAAAGTTAGACTTATAATGGTCGGTTTTGAATCTTTCTTTATATACACTTTCTTTTCTCCTGTTATTTCAACAAACATTCATCACTGTTTAAACAGCATTTTTCAAGATTTTAAAGTCCTGAAGAAGGTTATTAAAACCAAAATGTTTAACATTGACTTTCATTATAAATTCATCAAATTTGGATTTTTTTTCACTTTCTTCATATATATATATATATATATATATACAAAATCAGAATAAATATAAACACAAATACAAA
>OY757936.1:60624140-60696640 GCA_963585895.1 Sepioteuthis lessoniana
CTCAAGAGAAGACATTTTGTCTGTCTCTATCCGCCGCATGCACCTATACATTTAGAAATAGCCAAAAATAATTTCTCAAGGGGGGCATTTCATTTTTATTATAAAGAAACAAACATTGGAAATGAAATCCATATGAGAGTTGTATTTATTTATTTACAAATGTAAAAGAAAAAAAAAATTCCAACTTCACTACAATAGTTGTATTTCTTATAACCTTATTAAATAAAAAGATACAATTAAATTTTATTCAATTATCCAAATATAAGAAGCATTTATTTATTTTGATACAATGATATTTCAACAACCATGTTTAAAATCATCATCATCATCATCATCATCACGTCATGCTGCTAGCACAGATTATCCCTGACGCTCTCTGGCCATTCGTCTCTATCATCCATCGCTTCGAACAGGACTTCTAGACTACATCCTGCGTCTGTACAGATCTGTTGTAGGTGAGTTCTTGCTGGTCGTCCAACACCTGCACATCCGTGGGAAGGGGTCCAAAGGAAAATGTCAGTTATGAGTTTGTCCTTACTTTTCTAGCAGTGTCCCCAAGTCTTGTTTGTCTTATTTGGATTGTTTTAGTGATGGGAGGTAGGTGGCCGTACAGCTGCTGTATTGTGGAATGTTGCTTTCAGGATTTGTTCAATATAGCTTGTAGCTTTCTTGTACAATTCCCATCTAGCTTTTACTCAATATGCATTGTCAGCGTCCATGTGGTGCATCCATATAATAGTACTGATATGACTGCTGGCTGGAAAAAATTGCTTTTTATTTTATTGGATAGTTCTAATGTCCATATAACCAATAACCTGTCGATAGCAGTCCCTACCTTCACTAGTTGTGTATTGATGTTGTTTTCCGTAGATGAGATGCTGCTTCTGAAGGTAGATGAACTACATATATATATGTATACTCTGAACACTGTAACAATAGCAATATATATATATATATATATATATATATATATATATATATATATATATATATATTTATCTATTTTATTTGATTTTTATAACTATTTTATAATTCTGATGGTGTGAAAAAACCCAGATGATACAATTTGTAGATAAAAAAAATATTTCACAAACTGATTTCTGGGACAAAAATTCCATAAAAAAAGAAACGACAAAAAACATTTTGAAAATAATTAAACAATGACAAAGCCTAGTCAAAAAAAAAAAAAACACTAACGGAATTCCTTTGGCTAAAACGGAGGAATGTTCAATACACTAAGCTGAGTGAAATAGGAATACCAAAAGTGTTAGAAGAAATCTACCTAGGTTTCACCTAAACAGATCATCAGGATAATTCTGACTCTATAGGTATTTATATATATATATATATATTAAGAGAGGGAGAGGGAGAGAGAGAGAGAGACAAAGACAGAGAGAGAGAGAGAGAGAGAGTTTAAACGGTACAATAGTAATATATATGATGACTGCCACATCTTGACAGATGATAGCCATCTTTACCACCAAAATTACACAACTCAAACATTCTGATTAATAACTAATTCAACTTAAGAAAAATATGCAAGATGTGTTTGGATGATTAGATAGGAAAACATCTGCACATTGTTGGATTATCGAGACAAATGCTTGTACATAACTTATGCTACTCTCTGGGTCTACATAGCTACAGTACGGTGACAAGAATCGCAAGATAAATGGTGACCACACAAACGGCAGGTTTTATTTCAAAGAACATTCTTTTAGACTTTTCCTGTCAAAGGATACCTACAAGTCAGTAGAGGTATGATACAAGAGATTCCTTCTCCAGTTTTTGATTTTGGAATTAACTTCTTTTAGAAAGATTGCTTTCACTATAGTCTTTAGACTGGAGTCTCATCTACCAATATATATATATATATATTTATATATATATATTGAGCTGTTAGAAGGAAACTCAAACCTGGTTAAATTGTCATTATAGATTTATTTCGCCGGAGAATATTATTATACTCTCTGTCTCCTTAACATATAAAGTCATCTGACGAGATGGAGAGTATAATAATATTCTCTGGCAAAATAAGTTTAGGTTAAATTTTCCTTCGAATTGCACTATATACGCTCTGTATGTGAGTTTTGTTATATAAACCTTGAAAGAAAAAGAGATGTAACGGTAACCATACATTCAGCACTCATATAGACTTATATGATATTCCTCATATATTCTATACACGAATAATCAACACTCACTGTCTTCAGACGCTAACTGGATATTACTAATATATATATATATATATAAATGAGTTGAAATACTAGAAAACAGTATGTCTTTGAATGACAATATATATACTTCCTCCACCCAAAGAATTACCTGTTGCCACTAGCGTAAAGCAAAGTTCTTCTAATCAATTGAGCTCTCCAGTAGCTGTTAAGTGCAAAATTTAAATGAAGGAAAAATAATACATATGTGTTGAATTCCTTTGCATACACTGAGTCTGCTGATTGATCCGTGGTAAGATATCTGACTGGCATAAAGTTAACCGGATTTCGCTCATAAACTGAAGCATCTTGCGTGTCTTGCCCCACTGATGAGTTTTGATACAATGAATCAGTCTGTGTGATAACAGTATATATATATATATATATATATATATATATATATATATATATATATATTGTAAAAGAAAGAAAACAGTAAGGAAAATACATATAAATGGATGAGAAAAATTTATTACTAAATATTATTTTAGGTCCACCAACGTGTTTCGACAAAATTATCTAAGATATGAAATTATGAAAATTTCAGATAGAAAGTATTTTATGTCATCTTCAGAGTGGGAATTGAGAATTTAAATTAATGGTTTAGATAATACAGAAAAAATATTTGAAAAGATTACGTCCTGAAATGTAATTTTTTTTAAAAAGTTTAGGAGAAACACAGCTTCTAAAAAAAGGCGGTGTGTATTTCTAAACATGTCAGTGGACCTAAAATATTGAGTAATAAATTTTTCTTATCCATTTATATGTATTTTTCTTACTGTTTTCTTCTTTTTACAACATATCTGTTTGATTAAACTTCATATCTTGCTCAAATATATATATGTAGAAGTGGATCCAGTGTAAAGACTGAGTATGACTTGATGATGATAATATATATATATATATATATATATATATATCCAAGGTAGACGAACTAGACATGCAGGACACTGCTGGGGAAGCAGGGACGAGCTCATAAGTGATGTACTCCTATGAACCCCACATATGGCCGAGCAAAAGCAGGATGACCAGCTTGAACATACATACAGCAGTTATATGAGGATACAGGATGTAGCCCTGAAGACCTGGCAGAGGCAATGAACGATAGGGAGAAGTGGAGAGAGAGGGTCAGGGATATCCGTGCTGATGGCACGACATGATGATGATGGTATATATATATATATATTATCATTGTGCTCTCAGTATGGATTTCCCTGACTCTCTCTCCATCCATTCCTATCATCACTAACAGGCTTTCCAGTTTATATCCTGTGTCTATACATAAGTTCTTGCTGGTCGGCCAACACTAGCACAGCCATGTGAAGGAGTCTATAGGTGAACATTACTCATTAGTTCCTCTTTACTTCTCCAGCAGTTTCCCACATATCTTATATATATATATATATATATATATATACTTTTGACACTTGCAGGAGTCCTTGTTGTATTATAGCTAACATGTTGAACTGCAACATCATAGTAAGTGATTTCAAACTTCAATCACACTATTAGTTTCACTTTCATCCTAATACCCTTGGAAAATATATAAAGCCTCTTATACCTCCAGATATTGATTAAATATCAACACTGCTGTTTTTCTACAGGGGTAGTTTTGGCATTAAATAACCCACTGAGTTTGATATGCTATTAAACAAAGAAACCAAACCAAACCATGTATATTCATATAAATACATACATATATACAGTATTTCTTATGAATAAATACCCTGCTAAAAATTTTTTGACATTCATTTTCCTTTAGGCCAAAGATAAAGTAAAAGTAAAGTTGTCTCCCTTTAGTCGAGGGTGACCCGAAAGCTCCCTTTTAAATAGCTACTACACTCTGGTGTAGAGGAGGGCGCTACTCCATTCCTAGTATTGCTCCACTTTACCATTGATCCTTATCTTATTATGCTGAGTGCTAAGCAAAGCGGAATCAAGTACCATCTTTTGAGCATTTGGTATAACTCGATGTGGGATTGAAACCTGGTCTCCTGCACTATTGGCAAACACTCTACTCATTAGACTAAAAACCAAAGATACCAGGATATTATTATTCGAAAATGTTCATATGTCATACGAATGATCGTTAATGATGATTTTTATGAACATATCTGATAGCAAATGCATTTAATATCATTATAAACTTTTGCTTTATTTGTCTTCATAAAGATAGAATGATGAAAAATATGAACTTAAGAACTATTATTTCATATATTATTTCCTATATTATTTATATTTCATTTCGATTTTATATATTATTTATATTTCATATATTATTTCATATATTATTTATATTTCATTTCGACTTTATATATTGTTTATATTTCATATATTATTTCATATATTATTTATATTTCATTTTGACTTTATATATTGTTTATATTTCATATATTATTTCATATATTATTTATATTTCATTTCGACTTTATATATTATTTATATTTCATATATTATTTCATATATTATTTATATTTCATTTTGACTTTATATATTGTTTATATTTCATATATTATTTCATATATTATTTATATTTCATTTCGACTTTATATATTATTTATATTTCATATGTTATTTCATACATGATAGTATTTCATATATTATTTATATTTCATTTCAACTTTATATATTATTTATATTTCATATATTATTTCATGTATTATTTATATTTCATTTTGATTTTATATATTATTTATATTTCATATATTATTCTATACATGATAGTATTTCATATATTATTTATATTTCATTTCGACTTTATATATTATTTATATTTCATATATTATTTCATACATGATAGTATTTCATATATTATTTATATTTTATTTCGACTTTATATATTATTTATATTTCATATATTATTTCATATATTATTTATATTTCATTTCGATTTTATATATTATTTATATTTCATATATTATTTCCTATATTATTTATATTTCATTTCGACTTTATATATTATTTATATTTCATATATTATTTCATTATGAACTTAAACTACAAAGAGGAACTTTCGCTTTATTTGTCATCATACACTGTCAAGTGACAAAAGCTGCTGGTGGTGCTACGGGTGGGCAGTACCACCTTAGCCACAGAAACTGTGGAATCAACCCAGCTTGGTGGCTGATGAGGACAGGGTATCACATGTGTTCTTGCACACTCTATGATAAAATACTGTCTTGCTTATAAATAAATACTCTGCAAGCAATTTTTTTTACATAAAGTTATTTTCTTCTTAGCCAGAGATACCAGGATACTCATCATCCTCATCATGTTATGCTGCTAGCACAGATTTCCCTGACCCTCTCTCGCCACCTATCTCTATTGTCTATCACTCTCGCAAGGTCTTCAAGACTATATCCTGTATCAGCCCAGAGCTGTTGTATATAGGTTCTAGCTGGGGCACCTTTGGTGGTGTAACTGTTAGCAAGCTTGACTAGCAAACCTGCACGAGTGAGTTCGATTCTCATTGGGTGCCCAATTCATTCGGCCTTATGCCACATCGGAGCAAAGAGCTTTGTAAATTACTATAGGTTCTAGCTGGTTGCCCTGCCTTTGCTTGTTCTTGTGAATGGGTTCACAGGAATATATCGCTTCTGAGTTTGTCCTTACTTCTCGAGCAGTATCCTGCATGTCTGGTTTGTTTAACTTTCATACGTTGATAGTTTTCCTGACGGGTGGTAGGTGGCCGTATAGCTGCTGTTTTGTGGGGTGTTGCCTTCAGGACTTGTTCATTACTGCTAGCTGTATTCTTGTGTAATTGCCGTCAATTTTTCTTCATACGTTTAGTTAGCGTTCATGTGGTGCATTCATGTAGTAGCATCGACACGACCGCTGCTTGGAAAAAACTGCATTTTATTCTATCAGTCAGGTCTTACTTCCACATGACCAATAGCTTATCAATAGCTGTCCATGCATTTGCTAGTCACGTGTTGATGTCTTTCTCAGTTGATGAGACACTGCTTCCAAGGTAGGTGAACTTGTCCACTAGTTTCAGAGGACCACCCCTGAGTGTGGAGATGTCGCCTTTTCCAAAAAGAAAAATATTCTACAAAAATAGATAGTATTACTGCCAAACTCTTCTGTACTGAAGGTCTGCTACTCAAAGTATAGAGCATAATTTTTGTCGTTATGAATAAAATAATATAAACGGTATGCATATTTTTGATCTGCAATATATTCTTATTTTTAGTTTAGTTTTCAACGCTGTAAAATTTAATTAAAGACCCCCTCACTCCAATGTGTATCCTGGGTATGATGCTAAAAAGATCTAATGGTGAGGTTCCAGTTCCAGAGCTATTGAGAATGTAGAGTACTTTTTTATTGCCATTACTCCTAGGTCCACTCTAATCTGAAGTGGTTGTACCTGTTATGGTCTCATCTGTGGGTCAAATAGAACTATTTACCTATTTAACTGTGCACAAACAAATGACGGATGTTAAATTGAATTGTTAATGTTACATAGCAATACTTGAAACGATTGAACTGTGTGCAAACAAATGAGTAATGTTGAATAAAATTATTAGTGTTCCATAGCAATACTTGAAACCTTCTGAGTGCAAAAATTGAATTATTGGTATTATATAGGAATACTTTGAACCATTTGACCATGTGCAAATCAAGGAATAGTGTTAAATAGAATTATTAGCGTTAAAAAGCAATACTTGTAACCACTTCACTGTGTGCAAACAAATAATTAATCTTAAATAAGTAAGTTGGCTGACTGTAGTTGAGGGTGACCTAAAGGCTCCCTTTTCAATAGGCACTACATCGGTGTGTTGGGGGATGGCACTACTCCTTTCGCTGGATTTAACTGTGTCCAAACAAATGAGCTCTGACTTCTTTAAAAATATTACTCAAAAAGCTATTTGTTTCCAAACCATTTATTTAACTTCCATGTAATCAGGATTTGGCATGAAATAACTTCCAAAAATTGATATTCCATAAAATCTAACCAACCAACCAACCAACCAACTGAGTTCAAAATCTAGATGAGGCTGTTCACATAGCACTAATATCTTTAGGAAAGTCATAAATTCAAGTATTCTCCCTCCACCTATGGGTAAATCGTAGACTGAGCATGTTAACCTTGGTATGGCAACCAGTCTTAGAGAAAGAGAACTCTGAATTCATACTTGTTAAACTCTGCTTAAAAATTGACCTTATTTTGCCTCTTGCTAATGTGGCGCACTCGAGTAAATACAAATAAATAATACCTGATAAATTTATAAATTGCATTTTATTTAATTGGATAGGTCAGACTTCCATAAGATCGATAACCTATCAATTGCAGCCCATGCTTTTGCTGGGTGTATATTGATGTCACTTTCAGTAGATGAGATTCTGCTTCTGAGGTACATGAACTTGTTCACTAATTTCAGAGAAGATTTCTTCCAAGCAGCAGTAGTGCCAATTCTATATGGATGAACTACATGGACTCTGACAAAGTATATTGAGAAGAAGCTAGACGGGAACTGCACAAGAATGGGATAAGCTATATTGAACAAATCCTGGAAGCCACATTCCACGAAATAGTAGCTATATGGCCACATACCTCCTATCTCTAAAAGTATCCAAATAAGATGAAGAAGGCATGCGGGACACTGCTGGAGAAGTAAGGACAAACTCATAAGCAAACTCATGTGGATCTTTTCACGTAGACATGCCAGTGTTGGTTAATCAACAAGAACTTATCTACAACAGCTCTGTATGGACACTGGATGTTGTCTAGAAGACCTGTCAGGGAAATCCATGCTTGCAGCACAACCTAATGATGATGATATTCATAATAAAAGTTATTAAGATTTATTCATTTTTGAGTCTGTAGATATTTTCCTTGAATTTCTGAGCAAAGAAATTATCATTTTTCAAGAACATTATGCAAGTGGACTGAATAATCAGTTCAAAATTGACAAACAACTGAAAAAATGCCCTCATGTAAGTAAAAGTAAACTTGGTGTCCTTAGTCAAGGGAGACTCAAAGGCTCATTTTTTAACTGCTACTACACCAAGGTGTAGGGGAGGGCACTACTCTATTCCCAGGATTGCTCCACTTTACTCTTGGTCCTTACCTTATAGTGCTGAGTGCTTAGCAAGATGGCATCAAGTACCATTTTGTGAGTCTTTGGTATGACTCGACCTGGGATTGAACCTCAGTCTCCCGCACCATTGGCAAACACTCTCCCCATTAGGCCAATGGCCTATGTTGTTGACGACCATAGTCAAGGGCAACCTGAAAGCTCCCTTTTCAATAGCTACTACATTGAGGTGTAGGGGAGGTTGATACTAACCTAAATATGGTGATGACACCTACAGTAACGTTATCAAACAAGAGTAATAAGTTATTCTGAAAGCACCCTGTTCAAAGTTAAGCATTATTGACCTTGTTTAGCACTCATATGAGTGACCACTAAGTAACAGGTAATGTAAGCAACCTAAGTCTTGCATGCCAGTTAGCAAAGTTTTGTAAATACCAACTATTGTAGGAAGGTCTGAAGTTAAGCTTCGATAACCCTGTCCTGTACTCATATGAGTGACCACTTTGTAACTATGTTATATAACATATGACAGGGATTTTCGGCTTGTTCCTAGTGACCCTGTGTGTTTTGACAAGCTGTCACGCTGTGATGAGAAAACAGGGATATGACAGCACATCAGGGCTCTTGGGTACAACAGGTGTGTAACCCTAAGGAGACCATGTGATGAGAATCCTGCAGTCAGATTTAGACAGAGGCAAAAAATCCCAGTCGAGCAAGTGACACGCAGGCGATCAGGTTGTCTCTGACGAGCTTGCAAGGGGATGCAAGCATTGGTACTCCCTGGCTCCCAGAAAAAGGTATGGGACAAGAAGAAGTCCCCTCTCTGAGTATATGTCTCTCCATCTATCTCTCAAACAACAACAAACTATGGGCCCCTTTCAGGAATAAAATGAGAGATATATTTTTATAAGAAAGTGTTTCATTTGTATCTGTACTGTTATTATTGAGATCACTAAATTGATATATAACAACAACTGGTAAAGTAAGCAACCTGAAGCCTTTGTTGCAGGCTAAGCAAAGGTTTATAAATACCAATTATCATTATCAGATCTGAAGTTGAATGGTCCCAGGTATAATATTAAGTTACAAGGGGCATACGATAAGTTTCCAGACTTTTTTAGTATGGGCATTTAAAATTGTCGTAGACTCTTGAAAATTCAATATGTTATTGTTATACATCTTATGAGATGACTGACCAATTTTTATGATTTCAGGTTCAAATCAACCGCTACAGCAGCACTTGGAATACACCCTACTAAAGCCTAATTGTCACAGCTGGTGAATTTCAAAAATCCAATCTGGACTTTAGAAGAACGATATGCAATAAAATTCTCTTTTAAACTTGGAAAAAAGGCCACAGAAACGTATGGAATGCTTCAGACTGCTTTTGGAGCATCTTGCATGAATTGAGCATCAGTTTTTGAGTGGCATAAGAGATTCAAGGAGGGAGGTGCCCGTGGTGTAATGGTTATCATCGGCGGAATTGGACACGGCGACACGAGTTCAAATCCTGGACTGATTGCATTTCACATAGCACTAATACCCTTGGGAAAGGTAGGAATCCAATTATTCTCCCTCCAGCTATGGGTAAATAGTGGGACAGACTAGGTTCTTCAGTCTTGGTGAGGCAACTAGTCTAGGAGAAGGAAAACTCTGAATTCAAACCTGTTAAACTCCGCTTAAAAAATTGACCTTGTGTCATATCCTGCCCAAGCGGAGGGGTTGGGTAAATATGATAAGAGATTCAAGGAAGGTAGGGAGTCTGTGAGGGATGATGAGAGGTGTGGGAGGAGTAAGGAAGTCAATATACCAGAGTTGATTGGCCAAAGGGTAAGGGTTTCTATGTTGAGGTTTTAAGGAGTTCAGGAAGAGATCCCATCGTTTGAGGCCAGCACTCTTCAAATTGGGTCAGTAGCATTTCCACCAGGACAATGCACCAGTCTACAACTCCATCCTTGTCACAGACTATTTGACCAAAATGGGCATCAAGACAGTTCCTCAGCCTCCCTATAGTCCAGACCTTGCTCCCTGTGACTTTTGTTTATTCCCTAAGCTCGGAGGCGGTCGTTATGAGACAATTGAGGAGATGAAAGAGGCTGTGATAAAGGTCATTTATACGCTCACACAAGAGGACTTCCATGGAGCCTTCCAGAAGTTGTTGGAATGGTACAACAAGTGCATTGCAGCCGGAGCAGATTACTTTGAAGGGGACTCGAGTTTCATGAGTGTACTATCAATAAAAGTGCCCTTACAAAAAAAAGTCTGGAAACTTATCATATGCACCTCGTATATTTGGTAGTGAGGCTTCATTTCTGGAGATCTGGTAAGTGTGGAGTATTTTTTCATTGCTATTATTCCCAGTTCCACTGTAATTTGAGTGGTAGTACCTGTTAGTTCCCCCATTAACGGGCAGATAATCCCTGTGGAATAGTGGCTAACATACTCGACTGTGACATCATTGTAAGCAATTTTGCGCTCCATTTGCACTTCTGTGTTTCCTTTAGGCTAATATTCTTGAGAAAGAAATGAAACTAAACCTAATCTATCCCACGGATCAAATAGTTCCTGTTGAACATTATTAATAAGATATAGGAATTCTAGAAACCTTATAACTGTGTGTAAATCATTTGTATTGAAAAGGAATACTTGAAATCATATGACTGTGTGCAAATTATGAAGAATAATTACTTGAAATTATACTTGTTTACAAAGATTATTATTTGTTACGTTACTCGAGACTATATAATTGCTGAAAATACTTGAGACTACATAATTACTTGAAATACTTGAGACTATATAATTGCTGAAAATACTTGAGACTATATAATTACTTGAAATACTTGAGACTATATAATTGCTAGAAATACTTGAGACCACAAATTATTTGTTTGAAATAAGAATACTTGAAACCATACAATTATTATAGAAAAAATTTTAAAAGTGCAATTTAAAAGAGAAAGAATACAATGTGATGTTTTGAAATATGAATTGTTATAATCATAATAAAATATTTACCTATGAATCAAAATTTAGCATTAGATAACCCATAAGAGGTTGATTTACTGTTAAACAATTCAAGCACTGATGACCCTGTTCAGTACTCATATGAGGGACCAGCAAGTACAGTCAGCAATCTGAAAACTGTATGTCAAACTAAGTAAAGTTTAGTAAATAGCAACTGTTATAGGCATGTCCTACATTAAGCACTGATGACCCTGTTCAAAACTCATATGAGGGATCAGCGAGTACAGTCAGCAATCTGAAAACTGTATGTCAAACTAAGTAAAGTTTAGTAAATAGCAACTGTTATAGGCATGTCCTACATTAAGCACTGATGACCCTGTTCAATACTCATATGAGGGATCAGCGAGTACAGTCAGCAATCTGAAAACTGTATGTCAAACTAAGTAAAGTTTAGTAAATAGCAACTGTTATAGGCATGTCTGACGTTAAGCACTGATGACCCTGTTCAATACTCATATGAGTGACTGCTTAATAACAAAAGTTATATTAAGCAACCTCTGGGATAAGTAACAATATCAATCCTCGTATATCAGTATACAATAAAGAGAAAACTCATCTAAAATTTGGTCTGTGCCAATAACTCAATTTCGGCATTTTGATTCCTTTCTATGAGAAATTCCAAATTCCTTATTCAATAAAAGCCAACTATTTGATATACACTTGCTTTTCTTCTACTATTTCTTCAATTGTTATTCTTACCATTTCTCTTTGGATTTTCTCCCACTTTTCTTTCCTTCCAAGACAGCTGAAGCCAATAAACTCAATATCACCACTCACTGGTCTCCGCAGGAAGAACTAATTACAATATTCTAAACCTGAAACCTAATAGTTCACCAATGAACAGCCAGACAAGGCCATGCCATAAGATTACTTGTCATCATATAGAATAGAGCACCTATAATTGGCTCTGACTTCTGCCAAGCACCATGAAAAATATAGACGCCTGAACTCTCATTATGTTGAAATACCCATTTCAACAGTGTCAAAAGCACAAGTCCTTGTTTTGGTTTCTTTATTTAATGGCATATCAACCTTCATTGGGGTATTTAATGGCAAATCAGCAATGATACAATTCAGTTGGGTCAGAGGGTAAGGTGCTTCATACCTTTCCCTAAGGGTATTAGTCTGAAAGTGAATGTAATAGCATGACTGGAGCTTGAACTCACACACTATGATGTTGCAGTCTAAAATATAGGGATAAGGGGGTTCATGCCTTTCCCCGAGGGTATGAGTCTGAAACTGAATGTAATAGCATGACTGGAGCTTGAATTCGCACACTATGATGTTGCAGTCTAAAATATAGGGATAAGGGGGTTCATGCCTTTCCCCAAGGGTATGAGTCTGAAAGTGAATGTAATAGCATGACTGGAGCTTGAACTCACAGACTATGATGTTGCAGTCTAAAATATAGGGATAAGGGGGTTTCATGCCTTTCCCCAAGGGTATGAGTCTGAAAGTGAATGTAATAACATGACTTGAGCTTGAACTCACAGACTATGATGTTGCAGTCTAAAATATAGGGATAAGGGGGTTCATGCCTTTCTCCAAGGGTATTAGTCTGAAAGTGAATGTAATAGCATGTCTAGAGTTTGAACTCACTCACAATAATATCACAATCCAGCACATTAGCCACTACCCCATGGGGACCCTCCCCTCGACAATGTCCTTATGATTATAACAGAATCAATACCAAATTATTTTGAGAATACCACAGATCATTTTTTGTAATTTATCTGAATTCTCAGATTAAGACTTATTGATTGATTTTAATGGCATGTCAACCCATCTGGAGTTATTTCATGCCTAGAGGTTAAGGAATAGCATTCATTATAAATTAAAATTTTCATTTATGTAATTGTTTTTCTAAGGTTTTTGTTTTTTTACAAATGGTCCTATAAAATGTGAATAACTTTTAAACTATTATATTTGACCCATAGTCTTATGACTGAGTCTCTTTTAGTTGCTTCCACAGTCTTATGACCCTGTCTTCTTCAGTTGCTTCCACAGTCTAATGATCCAGTCTTCTTCAGTTGCTTCCACAGTCTTATGACCCAGTCTCTTTTAGTTGCTTCCTCAGTCTTATGACCCAGTCTCTTTTAGTTGCTTCCACAGTCCTATGACCCAGTCTCTTTTAGTTGCTTCCTCAGTCTAATGACCCAGTCTTCTTTAGTTGCTTCCACAGTCTTATGACCCAGTCTTCTTCAGTTGCTTCCACGGTCTTATGACCCAGTCTTCAGTTGCTTCTAAAGTCTTATGACCCAGTCTCTTCCAGTTACTTCTACAGTCTTATGACCCAGTCTCTTTTAGTTGCTTCCACAGTCTTATGACCCAGTCTTCTTTAGTTGCTTCCACAGCCTTATGACCCAGTCTCTTTTAGTTGCTTCCTCAGTCTTATGACCCAGTTTTCTTTAGTTGCTTCCACAGTCTTATGACCCAGTCTCTTTTAGTTGTTTCCACAGTCTTATGACCCAGTCTTCTTTAGTTGCTTCCACAGTCTTATGACCCAGTCTTCTTCAGTTGCTTCCACAGTCTTATGACCCAGTCTCTTTTAGTTGGTTCCAAAGTCTCATGACCCAGTCTCTTTTAGTTGCTTCCTCAGTCTTATGACCCAGTCTTCTGTAGTTGCTTTCACAGTCTTAAGACCCAGTCTTCTTTAGTTGCTTCCACAGTCTTATGACCCAGTCTCTTTTAGTTGCTTCCTCAGTCTTATGACCCAGTCTTCTTTAGTTGCTTCCACAGTCTTATGACCCAGTCTCTTTTAGTTGCTTCCTCAGTCTTATGACCCTGTCTTCTTCAGTTGCTTCCACAGTCTTATGACCCAGTCTCTTTTAGTTGCTTCCTCAGTCTTATGACCCAGTCTTCTTCAGTTGCTTCCACAGTCTAATGACCCAGTCTTCTTTAGTTGCTTCCACAGTCTTATGACCCAGCCTCTTTTAGTTGCTTCCACAGTCTTATGACCCAGTCTCTTTTAGTTGCTTCCTCAGTCTCATGACCCAGTCTTCTTCAGTTGCTTCCATAGTCTAATGACCCAGTCTTCTTTAGTTGCTTCCACAGTCTTATGACCCAGTCTCTTTTAGTTGCTTCCTTAGTCTTATGACCCAGTCTTCTTCAGTTTCTTCCTCAGTCTAATGATCCAGTCTCTTTTAGTTGCTTCCACAGTCTTATGACCCAGTCTCTTTTAGTTGTTTCCGCAGTCTTATGACCCAGTCTCTTTTAGTTGTTTCCGCAGTCTTATGACCCAGTCTCTTTTAGTTGTTTCCGCAGTCTTATGACCCAGTCTCTTTTAGTTGTTTCCGCAGTCTTATGACCCAGTCTCTTTTAGTTGTTTCCGCAGTCTTATGACCCAGTCTTCTTTAGTTGGTTCCAAAGTCTAATGACCCAGTCTCTTTTAGTTGCTTCCACAGTCTTATGACCCAGCCTCTTTTAGTTGCTTCCACAGTCTTATGACCCAGTCTCTTTTAGTTGCTTCCTCAATCTTATGACCCAGTCTTCTGTAGTTGCTTTCACGGTCTTATGACCCAGTCTTTTTTAGTTGCTTCCACAGTCTTATGACCCTGTCTTCTTCAGTTTCTTCCACAGTCTTATGACCCAGTCTCTTTTAGTTGCTTCCTCAGTCTTATGACCCAGTCTTATGATCCAGTCTTCTTCCGTTGCTTCTTCAGTCTTATAATATAATCTTGTTGGTAGAATTTATCCATTATTTTGAAATCATAAAAGTAAGGTAACTCACAACTATTTATAATTCATCAATAATTAAATAAACAAAGTGTAAATATGCATTTTAATCTTGAAAGGAATTCAAATAAACATCAGATAGATTCTACCAACCGGATTAATTATTTTCTCTATTCAATTTTTAAAGTTAATTCTCTTTTTAGGTAAATTTCATATGTGGCCATGAATTGATCATTTGGTTTTGGTTTACATTACTTCAGCCTGTTAGATGTCAGCCTGTTAATGTAACTTGCGGGGTCGTATTTACTAGATGGCTGTGCTTCACTTTATATGTAATTTGAAAGCCACACAAATGAAGGTGCAATATATTTTAATTTAGAAACTGTTGGCCATGATTCAGCTATCTATTTCTCATACAACAGAGTAACATTAGATCGGCCTGTTAGAAGTCAGTCTGTTAATGTAACATGCTGGGCTGTATTTACTTGTTGGCCATAAGTGAAGCAATGCACAACATGTCAGCACACCAACTACCACGATACTACCAACCAATGAAGGTACCTATACAACTTGAACTTTGTTGGTCACATGATATATGCATTACAAACTAGCATGCACCAAAACACTGCAAAACTTTTGATTCAAAGAACCTAGTCTGCCCTACTATTTACCCATAGCTTGGAAGAGAACAAATATTTTCATGCCTTTCTTGAAGCATTATTTGAAGTAAAGCACAAATTGAATCGTCCAGAGTTTGAACTCGGATTGCTGACTCCATTCTCTATGACAGTAACCATTACAATAAGTGCTCCTCCATTAAAGTATCACCATCTTGTGCTAACAGCATGAATTCCCTTGGCACTCTTTCACCATTCATCCCTATCGCCCATTGTTTTTAGCAGGTCCTGTAGAGGCCATCCAGTGTCTGCATAGACTTGATATATTTAAGTGTTTGCAGGTTAGCCATCATAAGTGCCCTCATGTGTAGGAGCCCTCTGGAGAACATTGCTTATAAATTGCTCTCTGCTTCTCTAGCTCTGTCCAGTATGTTTCATTCATCTTTCTTAGATGGTTTGTAAAATGGGAAGCAAGCGGCCATACAGCTGATGTTTTGTAGGCTGTTGCTTCCTGGATTTGTTCAAAACAGCATACAGTTTACTTGTAGAGTTCTGTAATGGACGTAACAGTGACTTACTGAATGTCAAATGTGTGCATTATCTCTCTTTACAGAGAGCCAAGTGCACATGCGCAAAACTGCTTATTTTATACAGAAGGTTTACTTACATAAGAGGGCAAACAGGCATTGTGAAAACCAGGCAAACAGATGTGGGTATTAAGATTTTTTTCTCGATTTTGGTGAGCATGCCCAGTGGAATTATGACTTCAATTGAGGTGTACAATGCAAGCATAACTGAAACCGACAGCGTGAATGGCGGCATTATGACGACACTTTAAATGTACATCACGAGCATAACTGAATGAGTCAAGTTCCCATCAAGCTTTTTCCTCCAGGTACTTCTACCATACCATAGTACTGATACAGCTACAACTTGAAAAAAAATTCCGTTTTATTTTATCGGAGAGAGTAGATTTCAATACATATTTACGATTCTATTAAACAAGTGATTCATGTGGTCTAAAAAGTTAATTCAGTAAAAATTTCTGTTCATGTGTTATGGGTGTACAAAAATTCTCATTATATATATCATCATCATCATCATATCGTGCTATCAGCATGGATATTTCTGACCTTCTCTCGCTACACTTCCCTATCAACTATTGCTTTCAGCAGATCTTCAGGGCTACATTCCATATCAGCACAGATGAGCTGTATGTAGGTTCGAGCTGAATGTCCTGCCTTTGCTCATCCATGTGAAGGGGTCCACAGGAGTACATCACTTATGATATCATCCCTACTTCTCCAGCAGTGTCCCATGTGTCTGGTTCATCTAATTTTGATAGTTTTCATGATGGGTGGTAGGTGGCCGTATAGCTGCTGCTTTGTGGGGTGCTGTCTCCAAGACTTGTTCAATATTGCCTGGAGCATTCATGGGTAATTGTTATCAAGCTTTTTCTCCATCCGTTTAGTTAGTGTCCATGTGGTGCATCCATATAGCAGTATTGAGATGATCACCGCTTGGAAGAAACTGCGCTTCTTTTCATCAGTCAGGTCTGACTTCCATATGATTGAAATTCTATCAATAGCTGCCCATGCCTTCACTAGTTGCATGTTGATGTCTATCTCGGTTGATGAGACACTGTTCCCTAGCTAGGGGAACTTGTCAACTAGTTTCTGAGTGCTACCGTTTAGTGTGGAGATGTCACCTATTTGATTAAAGCACATATATTCTGTCTTGTGTGCATTGACATGGAGGCCAATGCCTGCAGTGGCTCATTCCTGAGAATAAAGCAGGGTTTCAGCTTGTGCAGGTGCAATTGCCAGAAGCGCTATATCATTGGGGTAGTCATTGTTGGTAATTGTTATTGCTAGGTACCCTCTGTTTCTTTCTTTTGTTAGCTTGAAACCGTTTACTTTGATTTTATCGATAGATGTTTTAAGAACGAAGTCTAGACAAATGATAAATAGGTATGGGGCTAGTGTGTCTCCTTGTAGAATTCCTGCTACTATGTCGAAGTAGTCTGTGTCTCCATGTGTTCATGTAAGATAGATAAGCAGTGAACCTCTGCTTAAGTAGGAAGTAGGCAAGGAAAGAATTCAGAAAAGAGCACCTTATATGAAAATAGAAACCCTTATTGTTTTAATGAATGCTTGGAAAAACATAATCAGATATGGAGAGGAATTAGCAGTAAAATTTTCTAATAAGGATGATTTGAGACACTTTTCCATGGAACTATGAGTAGTGATCTAGCCTTAAAGACTATTACTACTGTATCCTTACTAAGTTCTGTACATGTAGTAGTCCTGTTCGTTTAACTAGGATAGTTTTGTGATGAGTGATAAGTGGTCATATAGCCGCTGTTTTGGACTTGTTCAATATTGATTGCAGCATTCTTGTGTAGTTGCTTTCAAGCTTTCTCTCCATACATTTAGTTAGCGTCCATGTAGTGCATCCATACAGCAGTACCAACATGATCACTGCTTGGAAAAAACTGTGTTTCATTTTATCGGTCAGGTCTGATTTCCATATGATCAAAAGCCTATCGATAGCTGTTCATGCCTTTACTAGTTGCATGTTGATGTCTGTTTTGGTTGATGAGACACTGCTTCCTTGGTAGGTGAACTTGTAAACTAATTTCAGAGAGCTACCATTTAGTGTGGAACCAGACATGCCAAACACTGCTGGAGAAGTAGGGATGAACTCATAAGTGACGTACTCCTGTGGACTCCTTCACATGGACGAGCAAAGGCAGGATGACTAGCTAGAACCTACATACAACAGCTCTGTGCTGATACAGGATGTAGCCTTGAAGACCTACCGGAAGTAATGGATGATAGAGAAGGGTGGTGGGAGAGGGTCAGAGAAATCTGTGTTGATGACACAACATGATGATGATGAGTAGTTCAATGCCAGACTGAGCTTTCAGGCATTTAGTATAATGTAATCATCATTAATTAACATTTTCAAGTCATCTTAATGGTCAAGTAAGCTTAATTCACACTCTGCATTCTGCTACGGGCCCTGGGCCAGACCAAGTTAGGCTTAGTAAATAACTCTCTCTCTCTCTCTTATATATATATATATATATATATAGAGAGAGAGAGAGAGAAAGAGAGAGAGAGATTTTTTGTTGTATGAACAGAATTTAAACAGTGCTTTTAAAAGTGTATGCATATTAAGATTAATAAAATATTTTCAAACCAATTGAAATATTTTTAAATTCTAAAAAAGGGACCCTTCATTTTAATCACATCTCTTCAGAACTGAAACAATTAAGTTCATACATGAGGAATGAAACTAAATTTAGTGACCGTCAAAGTCGCATGAAGGGGAGGAAGAAAACAGGTAAAAAAGAATAATTTGCCATAAGCCTGAAGAATTGGCACTGGTAATAAAATTCTCTGCTGACGGAAAAGACCCCCCCCCACAGCAAGTGTCCTGGATACAACACTAATCTATCTGTTGGTGAGGCTCCAGCCCTGTAACTTTGAGGAATGTAGAGTAGGTCTTTATTGTGATTGCTCCAAAGTCCACTCAGTTTTGGTAAATTCATCCATTAATTCCAACCTGAAACCAAGACACTTATCAGGAAACTTGAAAGGATCTTAATGAAAATGTGTCTTTATTATTTCATCATCATCATCATCATCATCATCATCATGTCGTGCTGGTAGCACGGATATCCCTGACCCTCTCTCGCCACTTTTCCCTATCGTTCATCGCCTCAGGCAGGTCTTCTGGAAAGACTGCTGCCCAACTACACAATTAATATGTATATATATATATATATATATGCATATATATATATATATATATATATATATATATATATATATATATATATGATAGAAATATGTGGAAAGTTGAATAAATCAAACACTTAACATAGATTTAGATGTGTGTTATTTCTTTTGGACTTTATTTCCTCTTGGAGAACTTCTTCAACACTGAAACTGTTTTCTGAGTTTTTCCATTTAAAATCATGTGAGAAGAATGGAGGGGGTATAGTTGTAGCAGGAAAAGTTGGAAGGGATTTAAAGTCAAATATATCAGGTTTCATTAAAGATTTTTTGTTTTGAACAGGGTGATACTTATTTCTTATCAACTCCAGAAATCTATCTCCACTTTCAAAACAAAAAAATCTTAAATGAAACCTGATATATTTGACTTTAAATCTCTCCCAACTTTTCCTGCTACCACTATAGGGGGTATAGTGGTAGCAGGAAAATGCTTTTAAATAGAAAAACTCAGAAAATAGTTTCAGTGTTGAAGAAGTTCTTGAAGATGAAATAAAGCCCAAAAGAAATATCACACATGTAAATCTATGTTAAGTGTTTGATTTATCCAACTTTCCACATATTTCCCCATATTTCTATCATACTGTCAGATTCAATACAAATCTATCTTTTCAACATATATATATATATATATATATATATATATATATATATATATATATATATATATATATATAAACTGGATTTGGCATTATATAACCTACAATGGATGATATATCATAAAAACCCAACCAATCCAAATCATACATATTCAATATATATGTATGAAGAGGATTTGGTATTTAGTAATCTTCAATGGTTAATATTCCATAAAACCCAACCAAACCATATTTATAAAAAGGATTTGGCATTAAATAACCTACAATGGTTGATATGCCATAAAGTAAAACAAAACAAAATCATATATATATATATATATATATATATATATATATATATATATATATAAAGAGGATTTGGCATTAAATAACCTACTATGATTGATATGTCACAAAACCCAACCAACTCAACCAATTTAACAGTATATCTTTATAGACCTTTTTATTTTAATGTGTATATATATATATATATATATATATATATAATTTATAAGGGAATAGTTTGTAGGTAACATTGTTTTTAAATTACCCAGAACTCATTTGTTTGTGCCCTGTTTAATGCTTTCAGGTATTGTTGTTTATTGTTTGCACACAGGTAAATGGTTTCAGATATTGCTATTTAACATTCATAACTCAGTTTGATAATAATCCCTTTAAAATATTGAACAGTTCTATTTGACCCAAAATTGGGACCCTAAATACTGCCACTCCAGGTCTGAGTGGACCTGAGACTAATTGTAATGAAGGGATATTCTGCATTCTTAAAACTCCACAGCAGTAGCCTCACTATCTGATGAAGATTATATCATACCCAGGTCACTAAATGGTTTAGAGTATTGCTATCTAACGCTAATAATTAAATTTAGTCATTTGTTTGCACATAGTTAAAGGATTTCAAGTTTTAGTATTTAACTCTCATAATTTTATTTGATAATAATCTCACATTCCCCTCAGCTCTAGGGCTGGAGCCTCAACATCAAATTGTTTAGTGTCATATCCAGGACACCAGTTGCCGGGGGTGGAGATACAACAGCTCCAGCCAACTGGGTAAAATTATTTTGAATACATGGTGCTGCTTTTATGAGTAATATTATATCCAAGGATAGAAAAAAAATGACAAGCATAAAGCAATTTTTAAAAAATTGTTTAATCCATAGAATTAGAGAAATATGATAATTTTTCAAATCATGAACTTTTTCCAAAATTTTCTACAAATCTCCTGCTATGCAAGTCAATAAAACCAAATACTCATACAAATTGAAATATAAAATCCAAAATCTAAATGATGAAATTGCTAATTGAAAAAAATGATAATAATAATCAGCCTGTTTTTATGAAATTAGAGATTGTCTTTTTTATTTTTTTATTTTCATCTTTTCTTATTTTTATTTAGTTTCAAACTTTGGGATTTAATGATGAGGTTTTTAAAACTTGATATGATTGGTTTCTTGCTTTGAAATAATTGATTCACAAAAATGTTAAAATTAAAAATCAAAATCAAAAAGGTAAATTTGTACAAATTAGAAATAGTTTTACGGATGAGTGAAAATTTAAATTCAAGTTTGATTTTTCAATGAGAAAAGACAGCAAATGACAAACTCCGAGCCTAAATCCAAAAACAAGGAATCCTGTTTGACTTATTCTGTCAGAAAATATTGAGACTCATTTAAGTGGTTTTGTTTTGGTTTAGTTTTATGGCATATCAACTATTGTAGGTTATTTAATGCCAAATCTATTTTTATACATATATATAAATATATATGATTTGGTTTGGTTTGGTTTGGTTTGGTTTTATGGCATATCAACCATTGTAGGTTATTTAATGCCAAATCTATTTTTATACATATATATAAATATATATGATTTGGTTTGGTTTGGTTTTATGGCATATCAACTATTGTAGGTTATTTAATGCCAAATCCTCTTTATACATATATATAAATATATATGATTTGGTTTGGTTTGGTTTGGTTTTATGGCATATCAACCATTGTAGGTTATTTAATGCCAAATCTATTTTTAAACATATAAACAGTTCTATTTCAAACAATTCAGTTTAGCATGAGTACAGTTTTTTGTTTACATGCTGTTAAATGTAAAAGCAGTTCTATTTCAAATAATTTTATCATGATCATGTCATGCTGCAAGCATGGATTTCCCTGACCATCTCGAGCTACCCATCTCTATTGTCCATTGCTCCCGGCTGGTCTTCCAGACTACATTGTGTATCAGCACGGAGCTGCTGTAGATAGGTTCTAGCTGGTTGTCCAAATTTGTAGACTTCTTGAAGGTATTCAACCCAAACAATTTAAATTAGCATAATTATACAGTTTAGTTCTATTTGAGCCATAGATAGGACCCTATCAGGTGCTACCACTCTGGGCCAGAGTGGACCTGGGAGTGATGGCGATGAAGGGGTACTCCCTCTTCCCCAAGCTCCAGCATTACTTAAGCCTCAGATTGTTTAGTGTCATATTTCGGACACTCATTGACAGTGGGGGTTACCCCTCTGCAGAAAAGCAGTCAGTGTATTCTTCTGGGTCAATTAAAGCAAGAAAAAAAAATTATGCTGAAAGATTTCAAGAAATTTGACCAAATCTGTGTTGATGTGTGTGTTATCAACTTGAGTAATTTTTAAACAGATCTATTTGATTCATAGACTGACTCTAACAGAGTCAGAGTGAACCTGGGAGTAATGGCTATAAAGGAGTGCTCCTCACCTCCCCAGAGCTCTAGAACTGGAACCTCAGCATCAGATCCAGTTTAGTATCATATCCAGGATACCTCTTTTGGGGGTGAGGAGGTGCTTGTCCCTCTGCAAGGGATACAGTCAGTCCACTACCAATGTGTAAGTACAAATATATTTGAAAATCATTTAAATCATTTTCTCAAACAAGTCTATTTTATCAAACAAATCTATTTTATCTCAAGATGGGAACCAGACAGATACTACCACTCTGAGTCAGAGTGGACCTGGGAGTAATAGCAAAGAAAAAATGTCTCCATACTCTGCAACTATCAATGGTAGCAGAGTAGAACATTAAAGATGGCTACATACAAGCATCCACCCACATTTGAAGGAAAAGACTACTCACAATGGAAATTAGAGCTTGAGTTGTGGCAGATGTTTACTGAGATGGATAAAACAAGACAAGGAATAGCACTGACACTCTCGTTGGAAGGAAAAACATGGGAAATTGCCATATCTATAGATAAATCTCTGGTAACAACTGAAGGTGGTGTTAAAAATGTTCTAACCGAGCTGGATAAGTTATCGGAGAAGGAAAAAACAGACCAGATATATGCAGCGTATACAAAATTTGATACTTTTAAAAAGACAGAGGCAATGTGAGAGTTCGACTGCATAGCAGAGTTTGAGCAGTTAAACAAGAAATTTACCATTTTAAGAGTTCCAGAACTTGGCTATCCAAACTGGATGCAATTTAGCTAGTGTTACATTTTGTATCATAATGCTACTCGCGACCATTGTAAATATCATATTTACCAACCCCTCCGCTCGGGCAGGATATGACACAAGGTCAATTTTTAAGCGGAGTTTAACAGGTTGGAATTCAGAGTTTTCCTTCTCCTAGATGAGTTGCCTTACCAAGGTTGAAGAACCCAGTCTGCCCTACTATTTACCTATAGCTGGAGGGAGAATAATTGGATTCATACCTTTCCCAAGGGTATTAGTGCTATGTGAAATGCAATCAGTCTCGTCCAGGATTTGAACTCATGTCGCCATGTCCATTTCCTACAACGATAGCCATTACACCACAGGCACCTCCAACCATTGTTAATATCCCTCACAAACAGAATAGTCTTTAATTTTTTCAAGATATATTTTTTTAAATATTCAAATTCTATTCTAGTTTTTTTAATGCTGTTATTGTTTATTTCAGGTTTGATTAAGGGGGTGTCCTCATGGTGTAATGGTTAAAGCGATGGACTACGGAATTTTAGTAAGCAAATTCGAATTCTAGTCATGCTATTACATTCACTTTCGGGCAATTACCTTTTGGAAAGGTATGAACCCCCTTATCTTCCCAACTATTGGTTAAATAGTACCACTACTAGGAGAATGGTTTTGGCATTAAATAACCAACAAAGGTTGATATGCCATTAAACAAAGAAACCAAACCAAACCAAACCAATCAGGTTTGATTTCTTTGTTTAATTGCATATCAACTTTCATGGGTTATTAAATGCCAAAACCATCCTTGAAGAAGGGCTGTGGTCATATCGTTTAACCCTTAGCTGGGGAGATAAGGAGGTTTATACTTTTCCCAAATATATTTGTAGGAAAGTGAACATAATAGCGCGACTGTAGTTTGAACTCACTTTCAACAATGTTGCAGTCCAACATGTCAACCACTACCCCAGTGGAACTTCCCCTGGTATTATTCTTATTACACTTCTAACAACCACAACTTACTCCTACCTCCAAAGAACATATCTATCTATGAAATAATATTTTTCATGCTAAAATCTTGTTTCATAATTGAAATTTGTATTAAACTTTTTAGTTATTTTGGGGGGTTTTTTCTTAATAAAATTCAAGAAAGATTTATTGAAAAAATAAATGAAAACAGGAATATAAAACAGAATTCTTTTTGTATACATTAGCATAATGGTTAAAGGGTTCAATCCCAGGACGAGTCATACTCAAAAAGTGGTACTTGATGCCTCCTTGCTTAACACTCAGCAATATAAGCTACGTATCAAGGGTAAAGTGGAAATATGAACACTTTTTTGTAATTTTGTTTCTATACTTCCAACAGTGCTCCCTAATGTTGGGTACATGCCCCACAGGTGACGACCAACTGTATATTTTGGTGGGCAATTAGAAGAGCAAAAAGTATTTTGTAAATTAGAGTAGTGGTCTAATGAGTAGAGTGTTTGCCAATGGCCCGGTAGACCTGCATTCAATCCCAGGATGAGTCATACCAAAGACTCAAAAAATGATATTTGATGCCTCCTTGCTTAACACTCAGCATTATTAGGTATGGGTCAAGGGTAAAGTGAAGCAATCCAAGGAAAGAAGTGGTGCCTTCCTCTACACCTCTGTGTCGTAGCTATCAAAAAGGGAGACTTCATGAAATCCTTGACTAAGGTCACCAACTTTACTAACTTATTTTTTTCTGATATTTTAAATATTATTTGTCTTTTTGGTGTTATTATTGATTGATTGATTTTAACAGCATGTCAATTCATCTCAGGTTATTTTATTGAAGTTTGGGAAATAGCCGTGGTGTAATGGTTATCGTCGCAGGAAATGGACATGGCAGCACGAGTTCAAATCTTGGATGAGACTGATTGCATTTCACATAGCACTAATACCCTTGGGAAAGGTATGAATCCAGTTATTCTCCCTCCAGCTATGGGTAAATAGTTGGACAGACTAGGTTCTTCAGCCTTGGTGATGCAACTAGTCTAGGAGAGGGAAAACTCTGAATTCAAACCTGTTAAACTCCGCTTAAAAAGATTGACCTTGTGTCATATCCTGCCCGAGTGGAGGGGTTGGGTAAATATGATACCTTGTATGTTTATATTTACGTTTTTCATGAAGTTATTTCTTAAGAGTTTTCTTGCACAGTTATATATGAAGTAACTGGGGTTCAATCCCAGGTCGAGTAATACCAAAGACTTTAAATATAGTACTTGATGCTGCCTTGCTTAACACTCAGCACTTTAAGATACAGATCAAGGGTAAAGTGGAGCAATCCAGAGAATGGAGTAGCACCCTCCCCTATACCTTGGTGTAGTAGCTATTGAAATGGGAGTTTTTGGGTCACCCTTGACTAAGGTCATCAACTTTATTCCTCTCTCATACACTTAATTCACACAGTTATATGTTTTGGAGTATTCCTATCTAATACTAATAAGAGGATATCTCCATGCTGTTGTGGTTAATGAGCTGGACTATGATTATCTGATGGTGAGATTTCAGTAATGCTGGGGCTTTAGGGAAGACAGATTTCCCCTTTATAATCGTTGTTCCTAGGTCCACTCTGGCTGGGAGTTGTAGCACCTGATAGGGTCCTATCTTTGGGTCAAATAGAAGTAAACTGTGTACTTTTACTTAAATGAATTGTTTGAAATAGAACTGTTTTGACATTTAAACTGTGTACTTATGCTAAACTGAAATAGAACTGTTTTGAGATTTAACTGTGTATAAACAAAAACTATCCTTACACTGAACTGAATTGTTTGAAATAGAACTGTTTTAGTGTATAAAAGTGGATTTGGCATTAAATAACCTACAGTAGTTGGTGTGCCATTAAACCAAGTCAAACCAAACCAAAAATTTGTTCACTTTTAGACTTGGTAAAGGTTTTAATCCTTTTATCCCTTCAGCTATATGTTGAGAATAGCATCGCTGCTGTTCTTCTACAAAGATGTCCTTGGCATCAAATAACTCCTGAAGGCTTATATGCCATTAAACAAAGATACCAAATACTAATGATTATATGGTTTCAATTAACTAATTAGTAAATAATCAAGTGACTATTTACAGGAGTATGATATCCTGTATTAGTTTACCTCAGATTTAATTACAAATATTTTGTTTCTTTTTTCACTCAGTTATGATATCAAGTATTCCTATCCAATACTAATAATTTGCACACAATTATATGGTATCAAGTATTCCTATCCAATACAAATAATTTGCACTCAATTATATGGTATCAAGTATTCCTATCCAATACAAATAATTTGCACCTAATTATATGGTTTCAAGTATTCCTATCCAATACAAATAATTTGCACCTAATTATATGGTATCAAGTATTCCTATATAATACAAATAATTTGCACACATTTATATGGTATCAAGTATTCCTATATAATACAAATAATTTACATTCGGTTATATGGTTTCAAGTATTCCTATCCAATACAAATGGTTTACACTCAGTTATATAGTTTCAGGTATTCTTATCCAATATAAATGATTTACACTCGGTTATATGGTTTCAAGTAATCCTATCCAATACAAATAATTTGCAAGCAATTATATGTTTTCAAGTATTTAATAATAATCCTTAACTTTCATGTATTCCTAGCATTAATAATTCTATTTAAATCATTTGTTTGCACAGTTATATAGTTTCACATATTCTTATCCAAGACTAGTAATTTTTAAACTGACCTATGAGACCCTAACAAGTACCACCACTAGGTGTAAGAGTGGACCTAGGAGTGGTGACAGTGAAGGGGCATTCCACACTGTTCAGATCTTCAAGCAAGAACCTTACTTCCAGGTGCAGTTTCATATTATATCCAGGATATCCCTTGGTGGAAGAGAAAGAGTCTTACCATTTTACAGAGAATACTGTCATCATATTCTAAGTCCACCCCTACAACAGGGCAGTAATTTCAGTTTAGATTATTGATTCCAATTTATTGGTTGGGAAAGGAAACCATTTCGAACAATCTGATATAGATCTTATATTATCATGATGAAAAGTAATTAAGATTATGGTTTGATTTGATTTGGTTTGGTTTTTTGTTCAATGGCTTATCAGCCTTCATGGGTTATTTAATGCCATAGCCACCCTTGGAGAAGAACAGTAGGGGTAATATTTAAACCATACCTTAGGTGAAAAGGGGTTTATACCTTACTTAAGGATACTAGTGTTATATATTGACCCCGGCCAAGCGGTCAAAAGAAGAAATGCACCAGTGTAAATAACAAGTGCATCCAGTCGAAGATATCAGGGAGCAACCTTGACTGTCAAGGGGTTGAATTGAATGCGAATTGTGATGCTCACAGGAAGTAGGTGGGCATCAAATTATTATATAACCCCAGTGACAGGAAGTTCAGATCAGTTAGAGAGAAAATGCTGGAATGAGAACCATGTCCCAGCAGAGGCTGGGCCCCCAGGCCCCCAGTTGTGCAGCCCAGGAGGATGGGAAAGAAAGGCTGTGATAGCCAGAAGAGTGGGGGTTAATATGTTGCAGTTCTGTTCAGTCTCCAACTCACCTCTCACACAATAATACCCTTCGTAACCCTTTCAAACCCTTTCAAATAAAGTGAGAGGTATATTTTTCTAAAGAACTGTGTCCGCTCGTCTTTATTGTGTTGACTATGCTTCCGTGTATAGTTGCATATGTATTATGTAGCTATACAACACTAGTCCAAAAGTGAATGTCTTAGCTGAACTTGAGTTTGAACTCATTTACTATGACATTGCAGTTCAGCACATTAGCCACTACATCAAAGGGACTCCCCTAATTAAGATTATGTATCACATCATGTTGACTATAGTCTAGGGCGACCCGAAGGTTCCCTTTGGCCTAATAAGTAGAGTGTTCACCAATGGTCTACAAACAGTAAGAGGTGGAAGCGGCCCTCCGAATGGTATTTCCACAGAAGAATGTTTGCATAGAAAACTATGTCCAAGAATGACATCACAGCAAAGGTTATCCATCACCGATAACTTGATATTATTGTATTCTCTACTACTCAATTGCAGAGATACTATGCAATGTCCAAGGGTAGTAGAAGAATGGGAACTGCTAGCCATTAAAATTCTTTCAGAACTTGGTGTGACTGCCAACCCAAGCCTTTTAACTTTATTGGGATGGATAAAATTTTCTGAGCTTCCTGTATCAATGAGTATCTTTATAGGTTCTTCTTTAATTTCTCCCCATATGGACGAATGAGAGAGACTAACTGAGAAGTTAAGAGTAGACGAAACAAGCAAGGACTTACCGCAGTTGGTAGCAGCCGCCGTATGGGATCTGCAGACACGAGCGAAATGCCCTTTCTTTTTACAATTTTTGCAAATTGAGTTTCTGGCTGGGCATCTGGGCCTGTCATGCCTCTGGTTTCCACAAAAGAAACATTTCTGTCCGGAAATAGCAGCTACAGTAGGTTGCTCATTGCACACGGATATTCGGTATCTACTGTTAGGACCGAAGAAACTGACGACTGTATATCCGTCATGCCTCTGGTTTCCACAAAAGAAACATTTCTGTCCGGAAATAGCAGCTACAGTAAGTTGCTCATTGCACACGGATATACAGTCGTCAGTTTCTTCGGTCCTAACAGTAGATACCAAAGCAGTTAGGGAGTTCGGTTGAGAATATGACGCTAGTTGTCTTTGCACCATTTCTAGCATGAGAGCCTGGTCATAGGCTGTGTTCAAGTCTACAGTTTTATTTTCTAGAAGCCTCTGCCTGATATGGTTGGATGTAATTCCATTGATAAACGTGTCTCTGATGTATTCATCTCTCGCTTGTGTTGCCGTAACAGCCTGAAAATCACAGTCTTTAGTGAGTCTTCTTAAGGATTATAGCTACTGGTCTACACTTTCATCCATTTGTTGCTGATGAGTCACTAACAAATGTCTACAGAAGACGCTATTTTTAGGCTTCACGAAGATTTCTTCAAGAACATTCATAGCCATACTGTAGTCGTGTATATCAGATATGTGTTTGAAAATAGCCGGAGAAAGGAGGTTGATTAACAGTTTCAATTTCAACCTGTCTGTCATGGAAGTAAGTTGTTGAGTTTCACAGATGGCCTTGAGGAAGATATTAAAAGTCATTTTCCAATGTCTCCACATGTCTGCAGCTTCGGGCTTAGAGGGGTCTAATTCCAGTCGTTCCGGCTTGAGGTACTTTTCCATTCTGGTTCTTTGTTGAATAAATTGTAATAATTGATATGTTAATTGCAAATTAATTGAAGAAGTCAGATAAGCTTGAAGAAAAGCTTTATTCAAGTAAGAACTGGTCTTAGAGGTAGTCACGGCTAAAATGGCCTCCCACCAGTCAACTAAACTAAAGGTGAACAATTTGTTCCCAGAAAGTAAGAGAGATTATACAGTTCCTTCCTTTATCACCACAATGTCATATCCAGGACACTTGTGGCGATTTAGGAATTAACAGAAAAAAACTCCCAACCGGATACAAAATGTATAAATGCGTCGCCACGCATAAGGCTCCACGCATCCATCCGGTTAAAATCAGAAAAAAGAAAAATAATAAAATGTTAAGTAGCCAATGAGAAGCGGTCGCGCCAAAATTAGAAGGATTTTCGAGTAGCGAATTTGGAGCCGGTGAAGAGACATAAATACTCAGGTTTTCTGTGAACCGACCTCTTTTCGGGTAGTGACGTCGAACCGACAACACCGATTTTACTATCTGGTGTTTTGGGCACCACGCTGTGTCTTGGGACATAGCGTTGGTTAGTCCATTCACCAAGTAAATAAAAGGAAAGTATGAAAGAAATGTTTTCGTCTTTTATCTGTCTCTATCTTTCTTTGTATATTTCTTATGGACTTTCTTTGGGCAAGGCATTGCAGCGGCCAAGTCAACGTGGGGTAAAGCAAAATAACCAAAATATGGAGTCAGATATCTTACGGCAACACAGTCTTGCCCTTAGCCACTGACCTTCATAAAACCCCTTTTAAACCCCACACACTCATTAGGAGGGTCTTACCCTACCACAGTCAGTGTATTCTATAGTTCCAGCCAACTGGGTGAAAAGATTTGGTGAGGGGTCCACACAAACAAAATAATAAATTGAGTTTCAATTAAAAAATGTTACTTTAGACACATGTAACTGTTTTTTCTTAATCTTATCTTGTTGAATCTGATTTCCGTCATGTCTAACTTACTATCAAAAGCTTGTAACCATCTCAACATAGTACAAAAAATGATCTTCAATTACCATTGATAACACTGAAGCCAAATACAGCAAAACTAGCAGACTGGCATCAACCACAAGGCTTGTATTAAAGTAACACTGAAGTAGTATTTTTTTAAAATATGTCCTTGTATATTTATAACTTTTTTTCTTTACACTTGTGAATATTCACTTTTCATATTTGGTTTAATGGTATACAAACCAATGATGGTTATTTTTTTTTTTTTTTTTATTGTCTTTAATTGGAATCATTTTGAGATGAGGCTTCTTAATCTGAGAATTAATTTTTCATTTCTTGTGGACTTTTTGTCCTCATCTTGGTAGTTTTTGTGTTGTTTCTTCTTCACTACATTTCAGCCAAATTTCACCTTTGGCCTTCTTTAGGTGATTAACTGCGACCTCGGATAGGAATACTGAGTCTTGTAACCGTATCCCCAGTAATTACTGCCTTCCATAGTTGTTGTCTATCGCACCACGTTTTTGACTTAGTAAACCTCTGGCCGGCTTGGGTAGGAATTGAAACCCTACCATCTGACAATGCTCACCTGGAACCATAGAGACTCAACGCCTCTATCCGCTGCACCACGGGCCTGTGGCACAGTGGATAGAGGCTGAAACATAGTGAAGAAGAAACAACACAAAAACTACCAAGATGAGGACAAAAAGTCCACAATAAATAAAAAATTAATTCTCACAATGATGGTTATTTCATACAAAATCCTGTTTGATTTAATTTAATTTAATTTTTAAATGCAAAGTTTGTCAGTAACATTTTTTGCTATCTCACACTTTGCACACAGTTAAATGGTTTCAAGTATTGCTATCTAATACTAACACTTTTTTTGCGAATGAACATTCTTTTTCCAAAGAATTTAGTTGTTAAAGTTTACATGCAATAAATTTGTTTAATTTCTACAATATACAAAATATTTTAACAATTTATTATACAATTTCTAATAATATCTAATACAACTGGATTTTTAAAAAATTGAATGACTATGGGAGTCCACCAAGTTAAAATAAGAATCAAGGAGGTCCATAGTAAACTAGGCTTTGATTTATTTTAAACTGACATTATGGAAACAAAATAAATACTTATACTAAAATGTCAAAAAAGTGACCTTCTAACATCAATCAATTCATTTACATTTTTCTGATAAACTGTGCAATTGGTCTCTGATGTTCTGCAATGGTTCATTGTTTATTTCAATCTCCTTGCTGACATTATTTGTTTGTTTCTAAAACTACTGTAGTACACTTAGAATAATGGTTATCACCTGAACATTGACCTTGTATCACATCCTTTATGTTGTTGAGTGTGGTGCATAAATTCATTCAGTCTGTTAAAGGGAAAGAAAGAAATTTTATTCAATTTAGAAATTGGATTTTAATTGTTATCTTGATATTTTTATGTAAAAGGAGAAAAGACTATTTATTGGGGGTCTTTTGTTTTAGAGTGGGGGGGGGTTCTAAAGTGTTCTTTGTAAAGTCTAACTTATTTTTCATTAAACCGACAATAATACTCTCTGTTTTAATTTTAAGTCCACAGAAATTTCTTTTTAAAATCCCAAAGCGTTGAACATCTCTTGTAAACATTACAATAGCTCTGGGAGGCAATTGTAATAAATTCAACACAAGACTCCAATCATATGTCTGCTCTGGAATGATTTGGTTTGGTTTGGTTTGGTTTTATGGCATATCAACCATTGTTGGTTATCTAATGCCAAATCCTGTTTTTACATATACGTTTGTTTTGTATATCAAATATATGACTGGTAAACACATTTTTTAGATACACACAGTTAAAGAAATGAATAGTTCTGTTTCTAACAATTCAATTTAGCATTAGTTAACAAAGTTAAATGGTTCCATGTATTGCTAGGTATCCCTAACAATTCAATTAAACATCAGTTATTTGTTTTCCACTTACCCTGAATCCATACCTTATAATAGTGAGTGTTAAGTAAGGAGACATCAAGTACCATTTTTAAGTCTTTGGTATGACTTGAACTGGGATTGGACCCTGGTATCCTAGACCATTGGAAAACACTCTAACCAATGGGCTGGTGCTTCTGAAAAAGATTCCTGACTCCTTTTTTTTGACAAAAAATAATAGTGAAACCAGTACTTTCATTTTCTTTACAAAATAGCAGAACTGGTACTTCCTGTTTCTTAAAACTCAAGAACTGACAACAGTAAATTCATAAAATATACTAAAAAAAATCAACTACAGACAAAATCAACTCATCAAAAAAATTGATTAGGATATAATGATATTGTGAATGATGTCAGATAAAAGATAAAGTCGACCCAGTGACAAATGCTATAATCATATGAGTAACATCCTAACATCAACCCATTCTTTTACATTCTTGTAAAACACGGACGTTGCACCTAGCCTTCCATGTTCTGCAACGGTTAATTGGATCAGACAGTTATGTCTCCTGAAATTCCCTAGATGTCACTGATTGCTTGCCTTGAGGTTGTTGGCATCCAAAACTTTTGCCATAATTATGAATATGATAAAGTGAAAAGCACTCGTTCTGATGTGCCTCTGCTTTTGTTGTTTGTTAATGAATAACATTAACAAATGATTTCATACATTTTCATCAGTAATTCATTTGTTGGTTGGAATACATTGACAATTTCCGACAAATTCAATGAACAGAAGAACGTCACTGCCCAGGGTAAGCAAACCAAAGAAGATTCCGAAATTGGAAGTGCAAAGTAATTTCAAAGTTTTTGCATAAAAAGCAGAAGTAGAAATATGCATTGTGTAAAAGGTTTGGAATTATTTGCTTAATGGTATATCAATTGCTTATGGATTATTTAATGCCAAAATTTGATTCATTTGTAAATGTTTGATTGTAATCACTGTTCCATGGCAAATGATTTTAAAATGATGTTTTTGTTTGAATTTGTCTATAATAATAATTTGTTTTCAATTAGGTATGCTCCAACAAGTTGTTGAGGTCTGCAAGAAATGTCTTTAATGATTTGCACATCTCAGCTTCTTCTAGTGTTTGTTTACAAGATCATTTCATTGTTTTTCCTCAACATTGGATTGTTCCATAACATTTTCCTTTGCATAACTTGTAAAAAAATGCACCATTTATTAAAATAATTTAATCTAGTTTGTTTAAGATATATTTTATGAAGCCAGACTGTTTAGCTACTAAAGAAAAAATGTTTTACATCTTATATGTTATTAGTTCATTTACTGCTAAAAAGAACAATTGAACATCCTCTAAGTGGGCTAATTCCATAATTTTTGCCTAGTTAGTAACCACTATATCAGAATCAACTGGGCCATTGGCTTAATGAGTAGAGTGTTTGCAAATGGTCCAGGAAATTGGGATTCAATCCCAGGTCGAGTCAAACCAAAGACTAAAAAAATGGTACTTGATGCAGCCTTGCTTAACACTCTGCATTATAAGGTAAGGATCAAGAGTAAAGTGGAGCAATCTAGGGAAAGGAGTAGCGCCCTCCCCTATACCTCGGTGTAGTAGCTATTGAAAAGGGAGCCTTTGGGTCACCCTCGACTATGGTCCCCAGCTATATAAGAATCAGTACCAAACCTTTGGCCTAACGAGTAGAGTGTTCGCCAATGGTCCAGGAGACCGAGGTTCAATCCCAGGTTGAGTCATACCAAAGACTCAAAAAATAGTACTTGATGCTGCTTTGCTAAGTACTCAGCACTATAAGGTAAGGATCAAGGGTAAAGTGGTGCAATCCTGAGAATGGAGTAGCACCCTCCCAGCACCTCAGTGTAATAGCTATTGAAAAGGTATGAGTGCTATGTGAAATGCAATCAGTCTCATCCAGAATTTGAACTCGTGTTGCCATGTCTATTTCCTTCGACGATAACCATTACACCGCAGGCACCACTGTAAATAATTAATAAAAGTTTATTTCAAAAAAGCAAAAAAAATAATGCCACTGAAAGAAATATCCACCCTAAACTCGGAAAAAGACCTTATCATTTTGGATGCTTTTTGAGACTGATACTTCCTCTGGCAAAGATTATGAAATATAGCACACTTAAGGATGTTCACTTTGGGTTTTTCTTTAGCAGTAAATAACCAAATAACAAAAAAGACATTAAAACCATTTTTTATACTCTAGCTAAGTATTCCGACTTCATAAATCATTCCTGAAACAAACTAGATTAAATCATTTAAACTATTCTAAATATAACCCTTAGTTGTTTTTTTTTAGTTGTTTACTGTGATTAGTTCAGCACAATTTCATATGTGTGGGCCCTCGGAATCATGATATTTTGATTGTAAGCTTGCAAGACAAACTTGTTTTCTTCCATTCTGTAGTATATTTCTCACCTTTTGTTTTTGGTTTAATTTTTATTAAAAAAAATAGATTCTAAATAAGGTTTATTCTTAATATGAAGCCTGGTAAAAAATATTTTTGATAGAGTCTTTTGAAAAGCAGTAATAAAGAAAATAAGTGAACTAATTAAACTTGTTCCAATTAAGTCAATTAGTACAATTTAGCCACAATTCTTTGAAATCTCATTAATGAAACTTTTATTGCAAAGGCATATTTAATAAATAAATGTCCTAATGACAGCAAAAGTGTTTTATCATTAAAAGTTTGGAGGCTTTTTGGTGCTTCAAAAAAAAAAAACTGCATCATCTAGGAAAAATGAGATTCACACAGTCATTTTGTTTTTTATAGAATTATCAAAATTTTTTGTCATCTTTTAACAATGTGGTCTGGGAATCACAGTTTGAAAGCCACTAAACAAACCAGACTACACTCTGAAAACCACGAATCAAACCAGGCCACAATTTGAGAGTCACTTAACAAACCAGATGACAGTTTGTAAAATACTTTATGAATGATAGTTTGAAAACCACTAAACAAATAAAATATGAAAATAAACGAAAATATTAAATTTCCCGCAATTTCCCATTTGCAGAGAGTTTAATTTTCCGTGCCTTGCCAACCCATTATACAACACGTGGAGTTTGCAAACTTCCGAAATCAAGCAGTCCATGAGATATGATGATGATGATCATCATCATGTTGTGCCACCAGCACAGATATGCCTGACTCTCTCTCGCCACTTCTCCCTATCGTTCCTTGCCTCTGGCAGGTCTTCAGGGCTACATCCTGTATCCTCACATAGCTGCTGTATGTATGTTCGAGCAGGTCGTCCTACTTTTGCTCGGCCATATGTGGGGGTCCATAGGAGTACATCACTGATGAGATATAAGTAAGTAAAGTTGGCGACCATAGTCGACAGTGACCAGAAGGCTCCCTTTTCAATAGCTACTACACTGAGGTGTAGGGGAGGGCACAACTCTTTTCCTGGGATTATTCCACTTTACCCTTGATACGTACCTTATAATGCCGAGTGTTAAGCAAGGAGGCATCGAGTACCTTTTTTTTGAGTCTTTGGTGTAACACAACCTGGGACTGAACCCAGGTCTCCTACCCACTAGACCAATGAGCTGGTTTTATTTATTTATTTTTTTTTTTTTTTCGCAAAAGAAATATTGTTGAGTTTTTTTTCACTTGGGGAAATTGAGTTGGTTCATCCTTTTGCCAAAAAAAAAAAAAAAAATTAGATAGTTTCTTTCTTAAAGAAATTTTTTGAAAATTTTGTTTTGCTGAAGACATTTTATCTACTATTGAGTTTTTTTGTTGTTTTTTTAGAGTATCACCAATGCCAACAACAGGAGTCCTCAGTTGCTGCAAGGATGTCTTGTTAATTATCCAATTAGCGATAGAAATCTCAATTCTTATTTCTATTCACTAGTACACACCTATGGAAATTTGGTTTAAACAACAATTACAGCCAAAATTTTGGCTTAGCATGGCTTTTTGGTGTCCATTATCTCAAAATGCAGACAAAATGCTGCTATCTTTTCAGTAACACATCTATGAGAAACAGCATTTTCAGCATTGACTGATATGAAGACAAAATAGAGATCTAGACTTTTTGTGCAAACTGAACTATGTATGTCTTCCTCAAAAATCCCACTATAAATTGAGAATTTGTACCAAGCAAAGTAAACAGATCCCTCTTGTTAAATGTCATTAACCAATGCAAATTTTAGATGTGATTTTCTGTTGACATTCTTAGTAAATTTCATGTTTATTCCCATAGAAGTCCATGAAATTTCATTTATATTTATATGGTTTGGTTTGGTTTTATGGCATGTCAACTATTGTTGGTCGCTTAATATCAAATCCTCTTAATAAATAAAGTAAAGTTGTCGACCATAGTCGAGGGTGACCAGAAGGTTCCTTTTTCAATAGCTACTACACTGAGGTGTAAGGGAGGGTGCTACTCCTTTCCCTGGATTGCTCCACTTTACCCTCGATATGTACCTTATATTGCTGAGTGTTAAGCAAGGAGGTATCAAGTACCATTTTTAAAGTCTTTGGTATGACATGACCTGGGATTGAACCCAGGTCTCCCTGATCATTGGCGAATTCTCTTAATACAAGTATTGAATATATATGATTTGTAAATACATTTTGTAGAAAACATTTTTAAATGAGCCTGAGCTTTTTTTTTTCAGACAGTTAAATGGTTTCAAGTATTTCTATCTTATACAAATAATTTTGTGAACTATGATTCATTGTTTTTGGACAAAGTTAAATGTTTTGAAGTATTGTTAGGTAACAGTAACAATTTAACATCAGTTATTTAGTTACACACATTCAAATAGATATACGCTTATGATTTGTAAGTAAATAGTTTGTTCATAATTTCATTTTTATAAAAGCTAATTTGTTTGCACACTAGTATTACTACTGTTTCTGCACATTTAAATAGTTTCAATTATTTTAATCTAACACTAATAATTGTATTCAATATTAATTATTTGTTTGCACCCAGTGAAGTTCTTACAATTATTGCTATTTCACACTAATTATTCTATTCAACACTATTCATTCATTTGCACACAGTTTGTTTACATACAGTTAAATGATCAAGGCGTTCTATTTGAAACAATTCATTTTAGCAGAAAGTCATTTGTTTGCACTCAGTTTAAATGTCAAACCGTTCTATATGACCCATAGATAGGATCCTATCAGTTGCTATCACTCCGGGTCAGAGTAGATCTGGGAGTGATGGCAATGAAAGGGTACTCCACATTCCCCAAATCTTCAAGGCAGGAGCCTCACCATTCAGTTATTTAATGTCATATTCAAGACATTAACTGGGTGGGGGCATCTTACTCCTCTGCAGAGATACAGTCAGTGTATTCTAGAGCCCCAGCCGACTCGACTATATTTAAATGAGGATCCACAAGAAAGAGAAAGGGATCCTAGTTCTAAAAAGTTTAAAAACCACTGGTCAGAGAGCTACTAAATTTGAGGTTCAATTTCTCTGGGCACTAAAATTTAGTGATATATGAAGTGTGTTGAAAAAGTACCAAGACTCAGGCTATATTTGTACCATATTCGCAATTAACGGTATGTGCGAAATAGACATGTAATGTTCATAACGATAGAATATATAAAGAACAAGAATCTCAAAAACACGTAACTACTTCTTGTTCAGGTACGAAACCTTTTTATTAACTTTGAGTTAAAGGTTTCGACGTAAGGAGGAGAGACAAAATCTTCTATGCTGTCTTATTCATTTGGCCCCCAACTCGAGCGGCCCCCATCGGGCGCACGTTCGCCTCGCGCCTACGAGCTCCAAAATCGATCCTTCTCGTTTGGCGTCCAAAACCCGACTCTTATTTTCTTCAAATTCTCACTCAAACTTCTGCGTGCTTCCGGTGCATGACGTCACCCGCACCTTGTCCCCCAGTATCGTCTCGGACTGTTATGACATCTGAGTGACACCTCCATCCGCTCGCGCGCACCCGCGTTAACACCTGCTTCAATCTTACACCCAAACAACCCATGTTCTGAGCTGAAAGGTTCTCAGCCTAACTAAACTCAAAGGCATGAACCGAAATCCCTCGGCTATTTCATAACATATTTTCATCACTTTGAATATGATGTGCAGCCTCTGAGAGAGAAATAAGACCCTTCCTCAAAAAGGTGTGTCCTAGGGATGACACTAAATTGCATCTAGAACTCTGGTGAGTCTGGAGAACTCTTTCATTGCCATTACTCCCAGATCCACTGTGACTGAGGGGTCATATCTGTGAGGATCCTATCTATGGGTGAAATAGTCTATGAGGATCCCATCAATGGGTTGAATAGATCTATGAGCATCCTATGTATGAGTCAAATAGATCTGTTTGGGTCCAATCCATGGGTCAAATAGATCTGTGAGGATCCCATCAATGGGTCAAATTGATCTATGAGGATCCCATCTATAGATCAAATAGATCTGTGAGGATCCCATCTATGGGTCAGATAGATCTGTGGGGGATCCCATCTATGGGTCAGATAGATCTTTTTAGAAATATCCAATAGAACTGTGTACAAAAGTCTCTTAAGAAACAAATGCAATTCCCTAACCTCTAGGTATAAAATAAACCTTGATGAGTTGAGATGCCATTTACATGACCTCCCACAACACCAAAGCCAGCCTGATCGCCGCCATCTGCTGAGTATTCGCCGAGCCCCCGCTGGCACTTGTGGAAAAGGTATGCTCTCAGTTCCAGATCCATATCAAGGCGGTGATTGAGGTTGAAGGTGGCTATATTGAATAGATGTCAGCTCTACTACATAATCAAATTACCTGAATTGATTTTTTTCAATAAAAGATGAAGAATAAAGCTGTAGCGTTGTTTTCTTTAGGATGACAATTTTATCGTTTCACCCTGTATACTGAAGTGAATTGTTTGAAGTAGAACTGTTTGATCATTTAACTGTGTGTAAACAAATGACTGATGTTTAATTGAATTGTTAGTGATACTTAGCAATACTTGAAAACATTCAACTGTGTGCAAACAAATGATTAATAGTAAATAGAATTATTCATATTAGAGAGAAATAAGTGAAGCTATTTTACTGTGTGAAAAAAATGAGCTCAGGTTCATTTAAGAATGTTATCAACACAATGTGTATAGAAATCATATATTTAATATATATGTATAAAAAGAATTTGGTATTAAATAACCTGCAATGTTTGATGTACCATTGTAGATTTCTCTGTTAGTCCAAGAATCAACTATAAACTACAGTCTGGTGTGGTGTAGCTTTAAAGTGCCAGTCCTTCAGGGTAAGTGTTCACACCAACACAACTATTAGAACTGAGATTTAACCAACACCCTTATGGTTTTGATATAAGACTGGTTTACTGTGGGTTACAATACAGCAAGCAAGCCTCTAATCATGCGGATGGAAAAATTACTTAAATTCTGAGGACATTCTCCTTCACGAGCACCTCAGGCACCAAGCAGTCAACCCAGCCCCTACTCCTTTTATAGAAATGCCTCTGTAATGATATAACTCTTAGACCACCCTACATGAATGCAAGGTGTATTTGACTCCCCATAAGATCAAAATCTGACACAAGTTCAGTTTAATATGGAGTGCCACGACAGGAAGCAAAGCTCCAGTAGGGCAAATGCAAAAATTGCTTAGATTCTATTGGCATTCCTCTTCAGGTGTGACTCAAGCACCAAGCAATAAACCCAGCCCTCATCTGGTTTATGCAAGGAGGCAGGTATTGACTAGGGAGAAGGCTCCCTCTAACTAAGCTGATTGTTTTATATCTACCCTCAGCACTAATGACAGGGTACCACAACTATTAAAACTGAAATTACTAATATTGGAATGCTGAGTGGTAGGGGAAGATATTTAGTCAAGTCCCCACTCACCGAAGAGTAATATCAGTATGAGTATATCCATAATATTCTAACACTGAACACAACGTAAGGAAAGACGAGATAAACTCCTTTTACCCATACAAAAACATTCTGCCTTTTTTTGTACATAATATACATCAAAGTAGAATTAAAATGTTTCCTAGTTGAATTATTCACATATTGTTCCATGAACAAGCAGTATATAGAAGGAGTACAAATGGAAAAGGGCTTTCTTGACAAGTGTGGAGTGTAGCCAAGTGGCTTTACTATTCCCTTACAGGGTCTGGGACATCTCCACTGCTCAAGGAACAGAGGCTGAAAAGTTTGAAAAAGGATTTCTGCCATGTGACACTCTATGGGTTCCTTAGAGAACAGGTCCATTCTCTATGTGAGATGATAATTAATGTATCTGTACACTTATATACCTATGTTCTTTACTACGGGTCAGCTAGGGTTAATTAATGTGATTAACCATTTCCTCTCTGTCTCCACAACCTACATTTGCTATTGTGTTGTGTATTATCAATTTTTGCTTCAATATAATTGGTCTGTATGGCAATATTTTGTACTTCTATGAAACGAGATTCGCTTTCTCTTTGGAGGTTTTCTTTTTTTGTTACATATTGACCCTTGACCGAGCTGTCAATCAAAGACGCATCTGTGTAAATAAGCGGAAGAAGATCATGTGATCTAATCAGAAGTAAGTGGGCGTTATGAAATAATATATCCAGATGCCCACGGCAATTGAGTCAGTTGGTGACCGTAGAGGCCAGAGTCAAAGCCAGCTTGCAGTCACTGAGAGTACATCTGCTTGGGCCTGTGGCCCATACCAGGCCTCTGGTTGAGCAACTCTGGCTGAGAAGCAGAAGAAGGGCAAAGTGGATCTTGAAGATAACACTGCGTGCTGTGGTCAAGAGAAGAAGTTACAGGTCAATATAACAATCTGTCTTGCCTCACTACGTCTGTCTGTCTCACATAACACAGAAGCATCAACACTTTACAAAAGAATAAAAAGATGTATATATTCTTATAAAGAGAGTTATGGTCATTCTTCATCCATGTATATTCCCTATTCATCATATTTACCAACCCCTCCGCTTGGGCAGGATATGACACAAGGTCAATTGGAGGTGCCCGTGGTGTAATTGTTATCGTCGTAGGAAATGAACACGGCGATACGAGTTCAAATCCTGGACGAAACTCAGTGCGTTTCACATAGCACTAATACCCTTGGGAAAGGTATGAATCCAATTATTCTCCCTCCAGCTATGGGTAAATAGTAGGACAGACTAGGTTCTTCAGCCTTGGTGAGGCAACTAGTCTAGGAGAAGGAAAACTCTGAATTCCAACCTGTTAAACTCCGCTTAAAAATTGACCTTGTGTCATATCCTGCCCGAGCGGAGGGGTTGGTAAATAGGATGACACAAGGTCAATTTTTAAGCGAAGTTTAACAGGTTTCAATTCAGAGTTTTCCTTCTCCTAGACTAGTTGCCTCACCAAAGCTGAAGACCTCAGTCTGTCCTACTATTTAACAATAGCTGGAGGGAGAATAATTGGATTCATACCTTTCCCAAGGGTATTAGTACTATGTGAAATGCAATCGGTCTCGTCCAGGATTTGAACTCGTATCACCGTGTCCATTTCCTATGATGATAACCATTACACCATGAGCACCTCCATTCCCTTATTATGGCTATATCACATTTTTAGCAATGTCTAGGTCTTCTCATAGGCAATTTTCCCAGTTTGTTATTTGAAATATCCATACAGGTGTTTTTCTTTGCATTTCCGTTTTTGTTGGGTTTTTTTCTTCAGCCTTCTTCTGAAGTTTTTAGCGACAAAATTCTCTGGTGACCTCTTCTCTAAAATATTAAGCATTTTTTTTCAAATGAAAAAGAAAATAATACTATGACAGGGATATTTATATAACTTGGAATGATGGTGCCAATCTTGATTTTCTGTCTGTTAATTTAAAAATTTAAAAAAGTGGTGACCTCCTCATTATGAAAGGAAAAAAAATTGTTAGCTGGCCTTTGCAAAACTAGTAAAAAAAAAAACAAACTCTGGCAAGATGAGAAATGTATCTCCCAGTCCTAACTCTATTATACCTTTTGCTCTATTAGGAGGAAATAAGCCCCTCAGAAATGTAGGTCCATGCCAACTGGCCTTCACTTTATTCTACCCTGTTAACTACTGTACCATAGATCAAAAACAAACTGATTCTAGTTTTTAGTTGACATTATTCCTTTTGGACAGAATATTTCTTAATAGTCACTATTCTTCTTTCTTTCTGACAGCCCATGTTTTATTTGTGTATAACACTGCAGTCAAAATTGTGCTATTAAAGAAAGAACAGTGACTAGTTACAACTCAGAAGCTTATGGAAATATTGTTATGTGAACAGGTCCAAAGTGAGGTAATTTGGCTGTGGAGCAGAGTGGAGGATGTGATCATGGAGTACCAAAAGTAAAGAGGTCTGCTTGGCTGGTCACATTGCAAGGTTCACAGAGAACCGGTAGACCTGTGCAGTTATTGAGGTGTATCTAAGAGACTGGTAATGGAGGTGCCCGTGGTGTAATGGTTATCGTCATAAGAGATGGACACGGTGATACGAGTTCAAATCCTGGATGAGACCGATTGCATTTCACATAGCACTAATACCCTTGGGAAAGGTATGAATCCAATTATTCTCCCTCCAGCTATGGGTAAATAGTAGGACAGACTGGGTTCTTCAGCCTTGGTGAGGCAACTAGTCTAGGAGGAGGAAAACTCTGAATTGAAACCTGTTAAACTCCGCTTAAAAATTGACCTTGTGTCATATCCTGCCCGAGCGGAGGGGTTGGTAAATATGGACTGATAATGACCACTTGGAAAAGCTTCACAATGATGGGAAGATGAAATTTGAATCAATATGGAGAAGAAGAGTAAGATCAAGAACAGAATGGAAGCACATTGTGGCCAGTGATGTGGAAAATATCAGACAACCAGGCCAATAAGAGAGTAAAAATTTCTTAAAAGTCCTCTTGAATTATCCAATTTACCAACCCCTCCATTTGGGCAGGATATGACACAAGGTCAATTTTTAAGCGTTGTTTAACAGGTTTAACTGTCCTCTTGAATTATTGTTTCAGGTTTCAATGAAAAGTTGAAAACCATTGATTTCTGCTTAAAATGCAGTAAATTATATGTACTTGGTCATAAAAAGACTTAGAAATTCTGAAAAGGTTGTTTAATATGTCATTTCAAATTGACTGTTTTGTCCTGGTCACAAATATGTACTTGTCACTTCTGTGAATTGTGGTGCCATTTAATCTTTGATCTTATGTTGCCATTTCTGTTGCCGGCTGTTGTAATTAGTCTTTTTTTTTTGCTCTTTTGGTGTATTTTTGAAATCCTTGTATTCAAACATCCACTGGTGCTGGGTCCTCTTCCTCCTTCTTTTCTTAACCTAGAGAGTCTGTATATGTTATCTCTTGGGAGCAATTATTATTATTATTATTATTATTATTATTGTTGTTATTTTGCATAAATCATTTCATCCTTTCCCCGCAAGACTGTCTATATGTCTGCCAGTATCCATTAGATCATTCAGATGATCAATATTAATTTGTAAGCACTCTCCTTTGGCTGAAGGCGGAAAAATCTGTCAGAAGGGAGGACCAATAAATTTATGCCAATCTTCAGACTATTCTATGTGTCACTTGTGGCTAACAAAACAGATTAGATGACAGAACAGTCTGTAGGAAGGTTAAAGTTTTCAAATTCATAGCAGAGACACCTTCGTCTGTTTCATGTTAAGCTGCCAAGAACAAACCGACTAGTTTTGATCAAAGCAAAATGCAGAAAACCTTCATTGGACAGTTTGCCTAGTCAGCGAGGCTTTGAATACCCTTACTGTATCCCTGGGAGTCTGATAAGACCCCATCCACCAAAGAAAAAAAAAAGACATCCTGGGGTTGACACTAAGCTGCATCTGATTTCAAGGCTCCAGTTCTGGAGATCAAGAGTGGAGTATCTCTTTATTGCCATTACTCCTAGATTTGTTGTATAGCCACATAATACAAATATATGCGGAACATAATCAACAATAATGACGAACTTCAATGAATGAACAAACACACTTCTTTATAAAAATATATCTCTCACACTTTGTTCTCAAAAGGGTTGATGTTGGTTGTGTGTGAGAGATGAGCTGGAGATGGGGACCGACTGCTATATTGACCCAGCAGTACTTCTTTCTCATCTTGGCTGGGTTGCTCAACCATGGGTCACTGAGGGCCCAAAGCCCTCTGTCTGCCGCTGGCTCTCAATTCGGCATCTTATCTCCAACTGCCTGTTTTTCAAAATCCCCAAATTCTCAGCCCATCGCTTCCGGGAATGACGTCATTTACACTCCAGTCTCATTTCCTATCTGGGGTTTATTATGACAATTGTGATTGTCATATCCTCTGCACACGAGCGTAGACTGTACCCAATGTCTGTGCACCTGAACTAAGAGCCGAATAGTTCAAAGCCCAACCAAACTGAATGATAAAATATAATTAAAGAAAAATGATTAATATAAAAAAATCAATCTGTAATTATATGACAGATTCATTCTGGACTAGAGTGGAACTACCCATTAGGATTCCATCTATGGGTCAAATGGAGTACCTCTTCACTGCCATTACTGCTAGGTCCACTCTGACTCTGAGAGATTGTACCTGTTAGGGTACCATCTATGGGTCTAACAGATATGTTTAAAAATTATTCATGTAAATTTAAATGTACAATGTATGCAATTCTTTAAACAGAGAAGATCTGGTGACAATCAGGAACAAAGAGAATTATAATTAGGGATGAAAAATATCAGAAAAATTGATTGGGTTTGGTTGGGGTTTATGGCATGTCAACCATTGTAATTTATTTAATGCCAAATCCTCTTTATACATATCTCTCAAATAAATATGGTTTGGTTTGGTTGGGTTTTATGGAATATCAACCATTGTGGATTATTTTATACCAAATCCTCTTTATACATATATATCAAATATATATGATTTGTAAACATATTTTGTAGATAAAATTCTTAAATGAGCCAGAGCTTTATTTTGTTAAATGGTTTCAAGTATTACGATATAAAAGTCTCAATGGAACATGAGTCATTTGTTTGCTCACATAATTTGTTCTATTTGATCCATAGAGAGGACCCTATCAGAGTGGATATGGGAGTAATGGCAATAAAGAGGTACTCTACATGCCCTAAATCTCCAAGGCTTGAACCTCACCATCAGATTGTTTAGTATCATATCCAGGATACTCGTTTGTTGTTGTTGGGGGTCTTATTCCTCTGCAAAAATGCAATCTGTCAATTCTACAGCTCCAGATTCTAAAACCTGAGATTAATTGGGATTATTTTATGCTGAGAAGTGAGAAGATTGACTAATTGATTGATTTTAACAGTATTTCAACCCATATAGGGTTATTTTATGCCTAGAGGTTAGGGAATTATATTCATTGTATGTTTATATTTATATTTTTTATGTAATTGTTTCAAAGGGTTTGGCCTAATGAGTAGAGTGTTTGTCAATGGTCCAGGAGACTGGGTTCAATCCCAGGTCGAGTCATACCAAAGACTCAAAAAAATGGTACTTGATCCCACCTTGGTTAACACTCAGCACAATAAGGTATGGACCAAGGGTAAAATGGAGCAATCCAGGGGATAGAGTTGTGCCCTCCCCTACACCACGGTGTTATAGCTATTGAAAAGGGAGCCTTTGGGTCACCCCCGACTAAGGTCGCCAAGTAAGTTATTTAGTATCAAGTAGTAGTATACTTTAGGGTCTCCTCAGTTATTCAAATGGATCTATTTGAAAATTATTACTATTGGATAGAAATAATTGAAATAATATAACAGTGTGTAAATTGTTTGTATTAAATAGGAATACTTGAAACAATAGAACTGTGTTTATTATTGATTTATAAAGAATGTACATTTAAAAGAATAAAAAACAGGCAAAGAAACATTGAAAATATAGTTATGATTATAATCACGCATCTAGAAATTAATCAAATGTTGGCATTAATTAACCTAAAAGGAGTTGATATGCCATCTAACTAAAAGACCTAACCAATTCAGTTTTCACATAGTAAGCATTACAATCAGCTCCAAACATTGGGTATATATATTTTAGGCATGGGAAATACTGTATTTTATTTCTATATCTTATTGGCTGATTTTCTATCCATATTTGGAAGTGTCATATGACATCACTTCTAATCTTAATTACCTTTAAAATCTTGTGTATGCTAGGGTTTGTTTTGTTATTGCTTTTAGAAAACTAATGATTAGAGGATAATCCCAAAAAACGTCTTATCTAGAAATTTCTCTTTCTTCTCACCTGTGAGCCTTAGGATTACATGTCCGCACACACACTGAGTTTATTAGCTGTCAACTTTGGAACACTTTTTCTTTAATATTTAATGTTTAGGAAACCCTAAATTGAAGGAAGAATCTAAGAAAAATGTCATTTTCTCAGGAAATTTACATTCATTTTACTCTACACCAACGAATACACAACATAGGTGCACTGAGTGTAACAGCTGTTGATAGAGGAATAGAATCAGTGATCTGAGTTCAAATCCTGCAAGAAGCTACTCACATTTCACTTTGCACTAATACCTTTGTAAAAGGCATGAATCCATCTGTTCTCCTCCTAGTTATGAGTAAATAGTAGGGTACACTGGGTTCTTTGGCTCAGTAAGGCAACCAGTCTAGGAGAAGAAAAAAGTATGAATTCAACACAGCTTTACTCTGCTTGTTTGGCCCCATCTCACATCCCACTCATGATGGTGTAGTTGAGTAAATACACACTTGATATCATAAAACTGTGTGCAAACAAATGATTATAATGAAATGAGAATAGTTACTTGAAATTAGAATTATTGCTTATTAGAATTATATAAGAACATTTGTAACTGTTGTTGTATAGCCATGAAGAACTTTACATACACATATGCATGCAGAAACATATTCAATTCAATAAAGACGAACGGACACAGTTCTTTAGAAAAATATATACGTCTCACTTTATTGAAAGGGTTGTGTGTGAGAGGGAGTTGGAGACCGAACAAAAACTGCAATATATTGACCCTCCAACTCTTCTTGCTATCACAGCCTTTCTTTCCCATTCTCCTGGGCTGCTCAACTGGGGGCCTGGGGGCCCAGCCTCTGCTGGGACATGTTTCTCATTCCAGCATCTTCTCTCCAACTAACCTGGACTTCCTGTCGCCGGGGATATATAATAATTTGACACCCACCTACTTCCTGCGAGCATCACAATTTGCACTCAATTCAACCGCTTAACAGTCAAGGTCACCCCCTGATATCTGCGACCGGATGCACCTGTTATTTACACAGGTGCATTTCTTCTTTTGACAGCTTGGCTGGGGTCAATATGCAACAGTGTCATAATTATTCAATAGAATTATTGATTAATAATAATTACTTGAAGTGACTGTTTTATACAAAACTTTCTTTTTAGTAACTTGAAACCAGATAATTGTGTAAATCATTAGTCACTTCGTCAGTGGAGCTTAGAATATGTTGAACACATTTATTTCCATGGACAAAGACCCATTCTCCAAAAAATGAAAAAAAAAGTGATACCCTGGGTATAGTACTAAACTACAGCCAGTGGTGTGGCTCTGTTTTATGGTAAGATTTGTTTGTAAATTATTAGTAATGGATAGGAATACTTGAAACCATATGACTGTGTGCAAACAAAGGATTATCAATATTAGATAGGAATATTTAACTGAAACTAAAGAAATACCTCCAGAAGTATGGAAGATAAAGAAATGTGACATATACTTCTTCAGTTAGGTAACGTGGTCAATTGGTTTGGTTAAGTTTTATGGCATATCATCAATGGTAAGTCATTTAATGCCAAATCCAATTTTATACATAAAACAGTTCTATTTCAAACAATTCAGTTTAGCATAAGTATGCAGTTTAAATATCAAAACAGTTCTATTCAAACAATTCAGTTTAACATAAGTACACAGTTTAAATGTCAAAAACAGTTCTATTTCAAACAATTCAGTTTTAAATAAGTACATTCTTTAGTTCAGTTTAACCCATATATAGGACCCTATCAGCTGCTACCACTCCAGGCCAGAGTGGACCTGGGAGTGATGGCAATGAAGGGGTACTCTGTATTTCCTAACAGCTCCAACATTGCAAGAGCCTTAGGATCAGATTGTTTAGTGTCATATCCAGGACGGATAATCTTACCCCTCTGCAGAGATGCAGTCAGTGTATTCTGCATCCCCAGCCAACTGGGCTTGTTTTGGTCTAACAAAAATGCAATAGAGAACTGGACAAAAGACGACCTCGTAATCACTAAGAATTACAGAGGTATAACTCTTACTTCCATAGCTGCTAAGGTTTCTTGTGCCCTGCTTCTCAATTACATCAGACCTGAGGTTAAGAAAATTCTTTTGAAAAAACAGAACAGCTTTCAAAGAAATCAGTCCACAACTTCACTGATCTGACGATATGTCAAATCATCAAAGAATTATGTGCTAAAAATCTAGAGGCAATACTTTTGGTTTAAGATTTCTCCAAAGTATTAGATTGTATACACAGAGAAAAAACAGAGCAAATACTTTTAGCATATAGTCTCTCCAAAGAAGCTATTACTGCTATAGTGACACTCTACAAAAATATGAAAGCAATGGTTTGTTCACCCAATGGTGAGACTAGATCTTTTAAAATTGTTTCTGGGATCTTGCCAGGAGATACGTTATCACAATTTCAATTTATGATATGCCTCAATTACTTGCTAAGAACGTCAATAGACCTAATGAAAGAAAATGATTTCACACATAGATAGACAATAAATAGACAATATCTTGCAGAAATTATTACAGATGAAGACTATGCAGATGATCAAGCATTTCTTGAAAAATACACTCACTCAAGCCAAATCTCTGCTACATAGCCTGGAGCCAGAAACCAGAAGACAAGAGCATTGACCTGTACATTAACTCAGATAAAACAAAGTTCCTGTGTTTTAAACAAGATGGTGGCCTATCCACTCGATCTTAATGAAGCATTTGGAGAAAAAACTAGATCGGAACCACATGTTTTTTTGGACAAATCCTGGAAGCAGCAACTCACAAATAGCAGCTGTACAGCCATTTGCCTCCCATCTCACAAACTATTCAAATAAGATTAACAAGACATGTTGGGCACTGTTAAAGAAACAGGGATGAGCTCATAAGTAACTTTCTCCTGTGGACTCCTACTCATGGACACACTAGTGTGGGCCAATCAGCAAAAACTTACATTCATCAGCTCTGTATGGATACTGGATGCCATAATAGGGCCTTCCCAGAATGGTGGCCATTAGAGTCCAGATTTGTTGCTAATTATAATGAATAGATTTCTTGAAACTGTTTGGTGGAGAAAAACTGAATTCAAACCAGCATAACTTCACTTAAAAATGACCTTGTTCCACACCCTGTCCATGGATTAGGGGTTAGGTAAATACATAAAGAGTATAGTGCAGATTAAAGAAATACCTTTTTCTTTCTGATTGAGGGAAGCACCATAACTCCTTGTTTCTTTTACTATAGTGACTAAATATAAAAAGAACATTACAATTCAAAGAGAATAAAGAACTAGAATGACTTTTCAATCTTTAGATAGTAAACATCACTACTATGTCCAAATAAAGTCTGTATTCATTTTAAGAGGGTTGATATGCCGTAAAAACAACCAACATTGTTGTGAAAATGATCCTCACTGAATGTTTGATATTTGTAAGACAACACTAAAAATTACCTTGTCAAGAGGTTGGCAGGCTAGCATCATAAACCATTATCACATAAAATATTCTTCATTGGATGCTGCACAGTTTTAGCATACTGTAGTGAGAATGATCCTTACTGAGTGTTCAATATTTGTAAGACAACACTAAAAATTACCTTGTCAAGAGGCCATGGTTGGCAGGCTAGCATCATAAACCATTATGACATAAAATATTCTTCATTGGATGCTGCTCAGTTTTAGCATACTGTAGTGAGAATGATCCTTACTGAGTGTTCAATATTTGTAAGACAACACTGAAAATTACCTTGTCAAGAGGCAGTGGATGGCATGCTAGTCTCATAAAATATTATAACAGAAAATACTCTTCATTGAACTCTATGGTTTTAGTGCACTATAATGAGGATAATGCCCGTGGTGTAATGGTTATCATCGTAGGAAATGGATACAGAGACACAAGTTCAAATCCTGGACGAGACTGATTGCATTTCACATTGTATTAATACCCTTGGGAAAGGTATGAATCCAATTATTCTCTCTCCAGCTATGGGTAAATAGTAGGACAGACTGGGTTCTTCAGCCTTGGTGAGGCAACTAGTCTAGGAGAAGGAAAACTCCGCTTAAAAATTGACCTTGTGTCATATCCTGGCCGAGCGGAGGGGTCGGTAAATATGGTAATGAGGATAATCCTTACTGAGTGTTCTATTTGAAGAGAATTATATCTGTTATTCTCTTAAATGTTTATAAATTTCCTGACCTCTGATCAGACTTTACTAAAGAGTTCCTTGTCAAGTAACGATGTTGGTAAAACAAATTTCACAAACCATTTCTTATATGATGATGACTATCCTCACTGAGTGAACTACATTTACAGTTTTTGCTTTGACTACCCACAAAAAATGTACAAAAAATAAACACACTTCAAACAGAATGAAGAAATAGTATGATCTGTTATCTGTTCGATGATAAACATACTTGTCATGAACAAAGTGTGTATACATTTTAGAAATGGAAAAGCTGTTACCCGTAAATATCAACTGCTGATTTTCCAGCTTTATTTGCAAGTGTTGAATGACTTGATAACTATTCTAAACTGTCTCTAAGAAAATAGCACAAAGGTTTTTTTTGTGAATGTTTCTACAACACAAAGATTCATGTAAAAGCCAAGAAAATCGTAGTGGCATTTTGAAAATTTTATTTATTCTCTCTTGTAATACAAGAACATGTTCATAAAAATATTTACATGTTTTATTTGCAAATAATAAAAAAAAAATTATAATCCACAGTCGAGACTTGTTTTTTTAAACACATGAAACTAGGAAGTGAGTTTGCCATAGAGGGAAGAATAAACATTCATTTCATGTTAATTATATATATATATATATATATATATATATATATATATATATATATAATTAACATGAAATGAATGCATCCAGTCCCATTTTTTGAATCTTTGGTATGAGTCAACCTAGGATTGAATATATATATATATGTATACTGGCCTATTGGCATAAGGGAATGTTCGCCAATGGTCCGGAAGACCTGGGTTCAATCCTGGGTCGACTCATACCAAAGACTCAAAAAATGGTACTTGATGCCTTCTTGCTTAACAGTGTGCATTATAAGGTACAGATCAAGCATAAGTGGAGCAATCCAGGGAAAAGAGTAGTGCCCTCCTCAACACCTTGGTGTAGTAGCTATTGAAAAGCGAGCCTTTGGGTTGACCTCGACTATGCTTAGTCTACTTTATACAAGGATTGTTAAAAAATTTCTAAGTCCCACAAAGAAATGAAGAGCCATTGTTGAACAATTTTGTTGTGACAAAACCCTACTCCTTCTTAAAACACTAGAAAAACTAATACAGATTTCTATCTTAATTTTTGTGCCGGTTAGGTCCATACAAAGGTAAGAGATATATGACAGGTCTAAAAATGGACAAAAAATAGACCCAAGCAGTCATAAAATATCTGACAAAAGGGCTACAGAAATCAAGTATGGCAAGGACTGTACAAAAGATGACTCTCAAACAGGTCATCCAAAATCTCAACCTCTGATGAACATTTTGATGCTATTCATTGTATGGTTTCGGATGACAGGCATCTTACTGTCAAGTATACAGTGTCTGGCTTGATCCATTCAGTTTTAACTGAGATCTTGGGGATGAGCAAACTATCTGCGAGATGGGTCCTAAGAATACTGACAAAAGAAAAATGATTGAAATTTCCAAGATGCTTCTGACTCACTTCCAGGCTTGCTCTGAGAATTTCTACTGCAGAATAGTAACTCAAAACAAAATGTGTTCACCACTTTTAGGATTCAAAGCAAATAGTGAAAACACTTTAGTTCACCTCCTCCAAATAAATAAGTTCAAGCAGGCAGCATCTGTTAGCAAGGTGAACGCTTCTGTTCTAAGGATTCTGTAGGCATAATGAAAATAGGTTACCTGGATAAAGGAAAAACTATTTATGGACATTACAATACAGGAAAATTAAGACAACTGAAGAAAGCTATCAAGTTAAAATACTGAGATAAGGTGTGCATTTTTTCAAAGATAACACACCCATTCACACTTGGTTGCTCTATGAGTTGTGGAGGAAAGTTTACTGGACCAGGATGCCACTCTCTTCTTTGATAGGATTGCAATGCTTAAGTATCATTCTACCAAGTGCATTGGCCCAGTTGGCTGGGGCTGCAGAATACACTGACTGTATCTCTACAGAGGGGAAAGACTACCCCAAAGAGAGTCCTAAACAATCTGATGGTGAGACTCCAGTAATGCTGGAGCTTTGGGGAATGTGGAGTACCCCTTTATTGCCATCATTTCCAGATTTACTCTAGCCCTGAGTGGTAGCACCTGATAAGGTCCTATCTATGGTTTAAATTGACTAAACAGTGCTAAACTGAATTGTTTGAAATAGAACTGTTTTTGGCAGCTAAACTGAGTACTTATGCTTTACTGAATTGTTTGAAATAGAACTGTTTATATGTATAAAATTGGATTTGGTATTAAATAACCTACAATGGTCGATATGCCATAAAACAAAATCAAACCAACCCAATTGCATTGATGTCAAAGAGGAGTAAATGAAAAATAATGAAAAACTATTTGTCTAAATTTCTGAGATAAAGCTTGATAATTTTTATCACTGAGAGTGTTTGAACTATTTTTTTCACCTTCATTGTTATATTCACAATACTTTGGCTGATTCATTCTTCAGCCTTCTTCAGGAGTTTCATGTCAAACTTGGGCACCCTCAAAGAACCTCAAACGAAATCATTTGTTTAATTCATGGGGGTTGATCATTCTTTACCTATAGCTGAAATTAAACCTGCAATAATTTCACTTAGAAGCACTTCTCAACTAAACACCTATATCTGTTACATCATGTGTCCCACTGAACAATTCAGTGTGAATTTTTGGTACTTATAAACCTAATGTCTCCATCAACCCATTGGATACTACGCAGGACTATTGTTGTATATTGACCTTTGGCCCGGCCAAACATGCCATTCCAAAGATGCGGAAGTTGCATATTCCATTGGAGTAGGCGGGCTTGGCTGACAAAATGGGACAAGGTAAAATCCCATGGTACAGTCATAGACTGATGCACCGGAAGAGAGTGACCTGTGTGTTGCGTAGCCATATACACGAATATGGCCATGTGCAAAATAGACATGTAATGTTCATAACGATAGAATATATAAAGAACAGGAATCTCAAAAACATGTAACTACTTCTTGTTCAGGTACAAAACCTTTTTATTAACTTTGAGATTAAGGTTTCAACGTAAGGAGGAGAGACACAATCTTCTATGCTGTCTTATTCATTTGGCCCCCAACTCGAGCGGCCCCCATCGGGCGCACGTTCACCTCGTGCCTGCGAGCTCCAAAATCGATCCTTCTCGTTTGGCGTCTAAAACCCGACTCTTATTTTCTTCAAATTCTCACATAAACTTCCGCGTGTTTCCAGTGCGTGACGTCACCCGCACCTTGTCCCCCAGTATCGTCTCGGACTGTTATGACATCTGAGTGACACCTCCATCCACTCACGCGCACCTGCGTTAACACCTGCTTCAATCTTACACCCAACCAACCCATGTGCTGAGCCAAAAGGTTCTCAGCCTAACTAAACTCAAAGGCATGAACCGAAATCCCTCGGCTATTTCATAACACTGTGAACTGCATGACAGTTATTTCCGCTTGATGACGATCAAACATCTCATTCCAAAGATATTGAGTGGGCGATTGAACTATTATATAACTCGGTGAAGACAGGAAGTCAGTGAGTTTGGAGACCCGTTGGTGACAAGATGCGGTAGAGAAAGCTCGCACTCAGCAGAGTGAGCCCCCGGGTCTCCGGTTGAGCAGCCCTGGAGAACGAGAAAGACACACCACTGATGGCCATAAGAGTGGGGGTCAATATATTGCAGTTCTGTTCGGTCTTCAACTCTCTCTCATACACAAACCTTTCAAATAAAGTGAGAGGTATATTTTTCTCAAAGAACTGTGTCGCTCGTCTTCTTCATTGTGTCGTTATGATTCTTTCTGCATGAATCTGCATATGACTATACAACACTATTATGTATAATTTTTTACCATAGCTCATATTGTAATTTTTTTTTCTCATCAAGCCTTTTTGATTATTGGTTCCCATATCATATTTATCTCTATACTTGGTCGATTCAACAGGTCCCTGTAAACTAACATATGCAATGGTTCTTTAAGACATCTTATTCTCCAATGTTCTTCTCTATCAATCATTTTAACTTCAACCCATAAAAGCAGATGGTTTCTCTTTTGTTTCCATATATGGTCCGCCATACCCGACTTTTTGATCTCACCTCAACTTACTGGTTTTTGATGTTCCTTTAGCCCTATTTTTAGTATTTGGCATGTCTTGCCTTTGTATACAACTGGAATACATGTAATTCTGGGTCATTTTGTGTTCTGTTGGAGGCTTGACTCAGAAGAGATATTTTCAAAGACTTGCACCTCACCTGAATATTGTTCAGATATTATATACACAACATATCTCCTGAATCTTTTCAACTAGACTTTTGACTTAGGGCAGACAGACTGTGATGAGTTTTCAGGTATTGTTCTCTGTCATTTGATCTAGATTTTTTCCTTCATTGTAACAACAATCCAGAGATTATTACATCAGCTCCAAGAAATCCAAAACATGCTACCTACTAAAAGTAAGGCTAAAGGGACATCAAAAATCAAGGGAGCTCTAAAAGTCAGTATGGCTGACCCCAGAAAGAAAAGAGAAACCATCTGCCCTGAGGGAACAAAGTTAAAATAAAAGACAGGGAAGAGCGCATTGGAGAAGAAGACGTCTTAAAGAAGTGGTGCATACATTGGACTACAGGGACCTGTTGAATAGACCAAGTACTGAGATGAATATGATGTGGGAACCAATAATCAAAAAGACTCAATAAAGAAAAAATTGTTTTATATATATATATATATATATATATATATATATATATATGTCTGTGTGTCTGTGTGTGCATTTACAAACATGAGGATTATTCAGAAGGTTGTAAGCCTAACCCAGAAAGAAGAGCCAGAGCTGAGCTGTTTCAACTGAGATCTTGGAGTTGCGCAAGCTATCTGCAAGATGGGCCCCAAGAATGCTGAAGCCAGAGCAAGCTGAAAAGAGCAGAAATTTCCTGGACACTTCTGACCCTTCAACTCCTTTCAGGTGAGGCTTAGAACTTTTTGAGTGACCGATATATATATATATATATATCATCATCATCAGCATGTCGTGCTGGTAGCACGGATATCCCTGACCCTCTCTCGCCACTTTCCCCTATCGTTCATCACCTCTGGCAGATCTTCTGGACTACATCCCGTATCCTCACATAGTTGCTGAATGTATGTTTGTGCTGGTCGTCCTGCTTTTTCTCGGCCATATGTGGGGGTCCATAGGAGTACATTACTTATGAGTTCGTCCCTGCTTCTCCAGCAGTGTCTTGCATGTCTGGTTCGTCTAACTTGGATAGTTTTCGTGATAGGAGGCAGGTGGCTGTACAGTTGGTGTCTTGTGGGGTGTTGCTGCCAGGACTTGTTCAAGATTGTTCACAGCTTTCTTGTGTCTGCAAGATGGGCCCCAAGAATGCTGAAGCCAGAGCAAGCTGAAAAGAGCAGCAATTTCCTGGACACTTCTGACCCTTCAATTCCTTTCAGGTGAGGCTTAGAACTTTTTGAGTGACCTATACATATATAATTCTTTTTTGCTGCTCAATTACTACCTGTTTTATTGCATTCTTTTTGTTGCTCACAATTGAAGATTGCAATATTTTTCTTTGTCTTTCATAAAGATTGCTTGAAACTAGTAGTTATAGAGAAGTACCTTGTTAATTATAAGTTTTATCCAACTCTGTCGACTGATATTGATCACTTTCTTCTGATTTTTTAAAATATGTTTTTAAAAAACATTGTTCATTCTAATATATAAATATATATATATATATAGGCTTGAGGTGTATGTGTTTTATTAAAATAATTAGATAGTATTCAAGTGGTTCAATTGAATACATAGATTGGGAAATCTTATTCAGGAAAACCTATGCGGAGGTATTATTTTTCTTCCTTGTATATTTATCTGAGCAAGTTTTTTCTTATTAACTTATCAAAATTGGTCTCTGGAGTTTTTAAGAAGCATAATTTTTAATGATATTATCTGATGTAAAGGAACATCAATGATGAATTAGATTTAAGAAGATGAAGAAGTATAATCTGACCAACTTCGCGAATCTTTCATTGTTTTGTTTTTTTTTTTGTTTTTTTTTTTTTTGCTGCTCTGAAATCCTCTGTAAATTAATCTCGTGTTATTCCAGCTCTGGCTCAAAAAAAAAAAAAAAAGGAAAGAAAAAAAGATGTCCTTACACTTTAAGAATGCATTGCTATTATTGTCTGTGGTAGAGCTTAGCAGAGATTATATTTTTGAAAAAAAATTGGCTGAGTAACATGAAAGATTTTAAGATTACAAGCGGAATAAGTGAACCACGGATAAGAAAATCTGAAAATTGTGTAGTTAATTACTCAAGGTAAAAAAAAAACAAAACCAAAAAATAACTTACCTCTTACTATTTATCTTAGTCTATCTATCTATCTATCTCACATGACATAATCCATTTAAAAACATTCTTTCTGTATTCCCTTCCTTCCTTCCTTCCTCTTGTTCTTTCTTCTCTTCTTTTAATATCTATCTATCTATCTACTTAAGTCTGGTCATATCTATTTATCTGTCTGTTTATATCCATCTAATCCATTCTCTCTCTCTCTCTCTCTATCTATCTATCTATCTATCTCACATGACATAATCATTTTAAAACATTCTTGTTGTGTTCCCTTCCTTCCTTCCTTCCTCTTGTTCTTTCTTCTCTTCTTTCAGTATCTATCTATATATCTATCTATCTATCCATCTATCTATCTATCAAAGTATCTATCTATCAAAGTATCTATCTATCTATCTATCTATCTATCTGTTCATATCCATCTACTTAAGTCTGGTCATATCTATTTATCTGTCTGTTTATATCCATCTAATTCATTCTCTCTCTCTCTCTCTCTCTCTTTCTCTCTCTCTCTCCCTCCCCCCCACCTTCTATCGATCAGTCTATTCATGTTCAGCTATGTAAGTCTGTTCATGTCTTTATATTCGAGGTAAGATTTAAATACCGATTTTTTAACATACAAAGGTAAAAAAAAAAAAAAAAAAAAAAAACTTACCTCTTACTATCTATCTCAATCTGTCTGTCTATCTATCTATCTATCAAAGTCTCTCTATATCTATTTATCTATATATCCGTTCATATTCATCTACTTAAGTCTGTTCATATCTATTTATCCGTCTGTTTATGTCCATTTAATCCATTCTCTCTCTCTCTCTCTCTCTCTCTCTCTCTCTCTCTCCTCCCACTTCTATCGATCAGTCTGTTCATATTCATCTAAGTCTATTCATATCTTTATATTCCAGGTAAGATTTAAATACCAATTTTTGAACATACAAAATGTATCATAAAGTGATTATGCAATTAATGTAGAAACAAGACACAAGAAACAAAACAAAACAAAACTACAATCAAAACATTAAAAGATCAATTGATCAGAAAGATAAAATTGACACAAGAAAATAAGACAAAGTCAAGCGCTATACAAAGACTCTATGTTCAATTGGAAATATTACAAAATAGTTTTGAGCAACTTAGTGTGAACATTTCAAGTGAAGTTTCAAATCAATCCAAACGTTAACAGATGTAATTGAAACACCAATGCAAAAGTAAAAAAAAAAGTAAAGTTAGCGACCGTAGTTGAGGGTGACTCGAAGGCTCCCTTTTCGATAGCTACTACACCAAGGTGTAGGGGAGGGCACTACTCCTTTCCCTGGATTGCACCACTTTGCCCTTGATTCTTACCTTATAATGCTGAGTGTTAAGCAAGGTAGCATCAATTACCATTTTTTGAGTCTTTGGTATGACTCGACCTGGGATTGAAAGCCTCGTCTCCTTGGCCATTGGCAAACACTCTAACCATTATGTCAATGTCCACAAAGTAAAGTTGGCGACCGTAGTCGAGGGTGACCCAAAGGCTCCCTTTGCGATAGCTACTACACTAAGGTGTAGGGGAAGGTGCTACTCCTTCCACAAGATTGCTCCACTTTACCCTTGACATGTACCTTATATTGCTGAGTGTGAAGCAAGGAGGTATCAAGTACCATTTTTATTAGAGTCTTTGGTATGACTCGACCTGGGATTGAACCCAAGTATCCTGGACCATTGGTGAACACTCTACCCACTAGTCTAATGAGCTGGCATAGTTTGATAATGAAATAATATTGAACTTTTTAAATTTTTTATTGTATTTATTTATTTTTTTTAGATGATTTTATGAGGTTAAACTTACACTGTTTGCAGATAGGGAAAATCTGGTAGAAGCTAGAGTCTGAGTGAGAAAAAGTCTCCTCAGACCTACAGGACACTTTTCAGTATTCTAGCTGAACTTAACACTGCTGTGGTCTGAATGGTCTCGATTGATTCTTTGATTTCCAGTTCTTTTTTTCCCAGTGTTTGTGGATTGTTCCAAGTGCACCAGCAACAATTGATACCCCCATCACTTCATGTGCCACAGTTTTTTTGGTTCTCTGCTATGGTCTAAGTATTTGTTTATCTTTTAATTTCATTTTATTTTTCACTCTTTGATCCACCAGATTAGCAAAATCCACTAGAGAGTAACTTCTTTTGTACTTGTTAATGAGCACTCAGTCTGGTCTGGTCTTTTGGCCTAGATTAGATGATCCATTTGTATCCCAAATCCCAGAGAATTTTATACATCTGATTCTCTGGGATTGATTCTGGTTTTTGCATATACCATTTAATATACTCCTTGAGTTCTGGTATTGAGGCATCTACACAGTTTTCAATGCGGGTTAATCCTCTTCCCCCTAATTACCTGTCTGTCATCTCTCGGATGTACAGTCATGTACTGAGTCATCAGCTTTCTTGTCCTTTGTTCCATTTGTCTGATTTATTTGTTTTATTGTTTGATGGCATATCAATCCTCTTGCGTTATTTAATGCCAAATCCATCTTTCTTGAAGAACAGTAGTTGTATTACTTTTTAACCCATTGTTGGGAGGATAAGGGGCTTCATAACTCTCCCAAAGGTATTTGTCCGAAAGTGAACGTAATAGCATGACAAGTTCAAAATCGCTTACTATGATTCTAGAGTCCAGCTCATAAAACATTACACCACATGGACACCCCATTCCATTTGTCTGAATTTCTCCCTTGTCCATTTTAAGAAAGATCGTGAGTATCTTTCAAGAGGAACTACATTGGTGTTTCTTCCTTCATTACAGTTTATTTAATTTTTGCAAATACCTTTATGTCATCTATATATATATATATATATATATATATATAAGTTGATTAATCTTTTCCTTTGGTTTTGTAAATGTGCAGCCTCTATACATTTAATAAATATGTCATTGAGTGGTATCATTGCTATAATAAATAGCATTAACAAGAGTAAGTCTCTTTGCCAATGCTTCTTTGAATTTTACTTCTGCTTGAGTGTGACTTCCTGCAATCAATTGCACCCTCCAGTTTTCCATGGAATTCCTGATGAAGTTTATGATTTTCTTTGATATTTTGTACATCTTCCAACACTATTATTCACATTTGTAGAACCATATTATCAGCTTTTTTGTAGTCAATCCATACCATGGCTACATTTTCTTGCTTCGTTTTGAGTTCTTTGAGGATGTGCTGGTCTAGAGATAGTAGTTCATTTGTCTCCCTTATCCCTCGACAGCATCCTTTCTTGTTCTTCATACACAGCATACAAGTGATTCATAGAATTCTTCTCTTATCTGTGCAGTCAGAATTTTCTACATCATAGGTAAACACATAATCAGCCTATAGTTGCTGCAGATGGTCTCTTCTGGATTAAGGTAATTTTTCCTTTGATCATATGTTTCGGTCTATGCATCTTGTAGAGATTTACTCAGTTACATAGTCAGTCTGTAGTGAGTGGACATCAATTTTCTAAACTAGAATCCATGTACAAGGTGCATACGATAAGTTTCCAGACTTTTTTCGTATGGGCATTTAAAATTGTTGTAGTCTTTTGAAAATTCATTATGTTATTGATATACATCTTATGAGATGACTGACCAATTTTTATGATTTCAGGTTCAAATGAACACCTACAACAGCAATTAGAATACACCCTACTAAAGCCTGATTATCACAGCTGGTGAATTTAAAAAATGCAATCTGGATGTGAGGACACTTTAGAAGAACGTTAAGCAATAAAATTCTGTTTTAAACTTGAAAAAAATGCCACAGAAACCTATGGAATGCTTCAGACTGCTTTTCAACCATCTTGTATGAATCGAGCATCAGTTTTTGAGTGGCATAAGAGATTCAAGGAAGGCAGGGAGTCTGTGAGGGATTTTTAGAGGTGTGGAAGGAGTAAGGAAGTCAATACACCAGAGTTGATTGGTTAAAGGGTTAGGGTTAGGGGTACTATGTTGAGGTTTTAAAGGAGTTCAGGAAGAGATTACTAGGGAAGAGGCCAGCACTCTTCAAATTGGGTCAGTGGCATTTCCACCAGGACACAACTCTATCCTTGTCACAGACTATTTGACCAAGATGGGCATCAACACAGTTCCTCACCGTCCCTATAGTCCAGACCTTGCTCCCTGTAACTTTTGGTTATTCCCTAAGCTCAGAGGCTGTCATTATGAGACAATTGAGGAGATGAAAGAGGCTGTGATAAAGGTCATTGACTTGCTCACACAAGAGGAATTCCATGGAGCCTTCCAGAAGTTGTTGGAACAGTACAACAAGTGCATTGCAGCTGGAGGAGATTACTTCGAAAGGGACTAGAGTTTCATGTGAGTACTGTCAATAAAAGTGCCCATACAAAAAAAAGTCTGGAAACTTATTGTATGCACCTTGTATGCAATCATGGCCTGGTATTTTCTTATTTGGTATTTTCTTGAGTGTTACTCTTAGCAAGTCCAGGTGTATATTCACCTCAGGGCCTTCTCTGGGCTCTTCTAATTTGTCTTGCATATTATTTATTCATTAAGCATTTCTGTTATATTCTTTCCTTCTCCATATTTACTCCTAAATTGTTTTGTTTCTTTTATAAAAATGTATTTCTAAGAAAAAATCAAACCAAACATGTGCTGCACTTGATTTAGCTAGAGTGGAGTAATCCCAAACAATACGGCACCAAAAAGCTACCTTCCTTTTTGTCGAGAATTACTATTGAGACCCTCAGTACGAATTCAGGGACCAAACAGATGACAGGACAAAATAGCCAGCAGAAGGGTCCCGTCACTCACTTCTTGAATAGCCGATAAACATTTTAAACAGGCAAGAAGCTTCCCAAGAAATAAAAGTAAAATTTAATTAAAGTCGACTACTGAAATTCTACCAAGTTAAACAGCTGAAAGAAAATTCAACAGAGAATTCTGCTGAAAAGAACTTTAAAGAAGACTTGAAATTAAATGAACTCTGAAACATTTCCACAAAACTAAAAAGAAAAGAAAAATACTCAAATTCAAAGAACTTTGTTTCCCAGACACTCTCTCAGATAAGTTCCAGCAAATTGCACAAAAATTTGCAACACTTTATCTTTTCTATCCCTTTCTTTCTCGTTTCTTTTGTATAAAATTCCCTTGTAAAAACTTTATTGTCTGTGTTATCTTTTCAAATCAGTATCCGAACTAGAAAGCTGCGGAACTTACTGTTTGAACGAACTGTTTGAACTTACCATTAGAACTTATAATACTGTTAATATAGCACGCTAAAGCCCCCTAAAAACATTACCTAGTTAAAACTAGATTTGGCTGTTAGTGTCATTTCCTTCGCATTAAAATTTTATTCTCTTTAAATTTCTTTACTTTAGCATCCAGTGACAGATTCATCTTTAAGCACTCTCCACCAATCTGTTGATAGAATTTTCTGTTGTTGTTTTAGAATGTCCTGTTTTATTTATATTTCTTGACCCTTTCTTGATATCTTTTTAGTCTGCCTTTTTTTGCCAATATCATTTAATTTATTTTTTCCTGTTGTGTTATTAAACTTGACTTCAGTTTGTGGGGGTGAGTTGTATTTAGTTTATTTCAGTGGATATGCATCCGTATTTTACGGATATTGCTCCCAATATTATTTCCTCCACAAATACAACACAAAACTTTACAATCGCGTAAAAGAAATGGAATAGAACACAACAAACATTAAACAACAAGCAATTTAATAAACATAAAACAGAATGTGAAAACAAATAAAATACATGATGTGTAAATGGCCTTTTAAAAAATAAAGTTTGGCAAGAAGAAAATAAATTTGTTTAAAGGTGTGTGTATGTTCATGTTAACGGAGTCCGAAAATAAGTCGTTCTTACTTACATTAAGTTCATGTCTTGTTTTATGATTGTGGCGACAGCGTGTCGCATTGATGAAAGTTTATCGGTTTTTTCTTTTGAATGTGATTCGTGGCCATCTGTAGCTCGGTCATGAACTATGGCTGTGGAAGAAAAGGAATTTGCCGGACATAGTATCGGCTACTGCTTTACTGACTTAGTGGCTAGTGGTTTTGTCTTCGTCAATGGCTCCCTAACTGTGTGTTATTTATACCGTAATAGTGGATCAAAGAATCGTCCTAAAATTTTGGCATATAGACATTTATTGACCAATCAGATTTGTATTTTACTATTTTATTTTAAAGCCTAAATATTTTCTGTTAGTTGACTTCTGATCTTATTTTTCTAGAATGTTCTATTCTATGTTTTTAGCTGATTGGTTGAAAAATATAAAAATGTAACTTAAATGCTAATGCAGTTTTGATCCTAAATTTCTAGAATGTTCCTAAGTATGTTTTTATTGCTTATTTTAAGACTAGAAAAAATGTGTATCCCATAATGGTTGGTACATCAGATATATATATACTGTCTTGTACACATTAAGTTGTCTTTTTGAAGTTATTTCTTTCTGTTGGGTTTCTGTTATCGTTCACCTTCCATAGCAGTTTCTTTATTTGATCTTCTAGTCTCATTTCCCATCAAGGTTTTGTATTTCTGTTTGGATTCCTTTGGGGGATACCTATTTTATCACTATTTTATCAACTATTAAGATCTGTTGCAATACTTCCTTTACTTTTTCAGTGTCTATCTTGACTTTTTTTTTTCCAGTTTTGATTGCTTATTATTATTTTAACTTGGTTTAGGTTAGTGTTCTCATTCTCCTAAGATTCTCTTTTACTGATTTTTTTAATTTCATTTCCACTTTTTTAATGATATCTGCTTCAAGTACTTGTAATTTTCCTTTTCTCCCATTGTTCCCATCTTTTCCTGATTTAATATTTCTATTCCCTCCGTCATTTGCCATTTTCTACTTTTCATTATCAGAATCGTACATTTTTCTATGGCAAATTCCATCCCTATATCCTGACTGTATGTGCTCACTGGTTGTATTAAGGTTTCAGATTCTTTTTCAGTTTTGGCAAACAGTTTGATATTGTTCATGTACACTAAGTGGTTAATTTTTTCATGTGATTAATGAAATTTGTGCATTTTCTATGTATGTGATTTAGTTGAATCACAGACATTCAAAAACTGCATTTCTCGTCGAATTTCCCATCCAGGTTTTGAGTTTCAGTTTGTGTTTTTTTGGGGGGGGGGCAACACCTATTTTATCACAGAGTAATTTTGTTCCTGCATAGATTAGTTTGTTTAATTCCATTAGGGATATGTGTTAATAATGCATTTATTTTTTCAGTTTCTGCTTTGACTGTTTTCCAATCTTAGTTCCTAAGCGATGGTAAATGTGGTTTTCTTTTCAGACATCATTCTCTTTATAATCTCTATATTTACTTTTTCTTTTGGTTTTAATATTTGTTCTGTTTGGTGTTTTGGTTACTATTACTTTGTATTTCAATTCGGTTGGAGTGTTCTTGATTTTCTATATTTACTGTCTCGATTCTTGTATTCAGGGCTTGTTGACATGATTCCTTATTTATTTGTTGGTGCATTTCTTATATCGAAAGATCAGAAGACCAACCTTTTTTTATCGTCCTAACTTGATTAGCAAATCTTCAGCTTGTCTTAAATCTAGCACATTTTTTCCAGATTTCAATTATTCTTTTCTTATACCCTCTTTGTGTTGCTCCTTACATAACATTAAAGTATAAACTTGTAGTCTTCATTAGTTCATTTTTTCTGTTGCTGTTTCTGATTTCAGTGGTTATTTACTTCGTCATTTGTGCACTTGAAAAAAGAACTGCCAACCTTCGTAGGATGTCATTCGAGTCCCCCATATAAGCTATCAAAAGAGCACCTGCCAATCATGACACACAAACCCGTTGTCTGGGTCCCATGTTGACCCTGGGGCTGTTTATTATTGTTATATAATTAAGGATGATTTTTTTTATATTAATCATTTTTCGTTAATTATATTTTATCATTCAGTTTGGTTGGGCTTTGAACTATTCGGGTTAAGAGCCCAAGTATATCATATTTACCAACCCCTCCGCTCGGGCAGGATATGACACAAGGTCAGTTTTTTAAGCGGAGTTTAACAGGTTTGAATTCAGAGTTTTCCTTCTCCTAGACTAGTTGCCTCACCAAGGCTGAAGAACCTAGTCTGCCCTACTATTTACCCATAGCTGGAGGGAGAATAATTGGCTTCATACCTTTTCCAAGGGTATTAGTGCTATGTGAAATACAATCAGTGTTGTCCAGGATTTGAACTCGTGACACTGTGTCCATTTCCTGCGACGATAACCATTACACCATGGGTACCTCCAAATAGTGCCCAAGTATATAATCAATTGGTGCAGTTTACACTCCCCAGACAGGAAAAGGGGTTGGAGTGTGGTTGATGTCACGCCCAGAAGAGATGGTCCTGAGAATTTGAGGATTTTGAAAATTTGTCAGTTGAGAGTTGAGATTGGACTATTGAGGTAGAGAGTTGAGTTTGTGCCATTGAGCGAAGATGTAGTTGTTTTTTTTTTATCTCTACAAGTAGAGATCTTAGACATCACAAAATGCGCTGCATGTGGGGGTGGAGTCAGCATAGTTGATTAGAAAAGACCTTTAAGAATTGTGTCTCTCTCCTCATGTCGAAGAACTGAAGTCAGAAATCAGAAGTTAATAAACCATTCGTACCTGAAACAACAGAGTCCGCCTGCATATGTGTTTGAATATGTGTATATATATTGTATTACAGTTTTGATAGACATCACCAAATAATACAACATTATCTGCACACCTGTCACGGATGTGACTAAGTACCTTTAAAGTAAGAGTAGCCTGAAGTGGGTCAGAAAAAAACATTTTGGTGTCAATTTCTTGAGGTTTAACTTAGTCAAAATCTAGAGTGGACACTTTTTTATTTTTAGTCTGCTTGTTATGTTTGCCTTTAACTATTTTGTTCTTGAAACCCATAGATATTTAGTGACATTATTGTATTATGATTTTGGATCTGCTCTTTAAGTATGTAATCTGTGTCTTTCTGTTTCTGATACATGGTTTCCATTAAAAGTTTACCTATTTGACTCGGAAGATTAACCGGCTCATTGGTCTAGTTGGTAGAGTGTTTGTCAATGGTCCGGGAGACCTGTATTCAATACCAGGTTGTGTTAAAACAAAGACTTTAAAAATGGTACTTGATACCTTGCTTAACACTCAGTAATATAAGGTATGTATCAAGGGTAAAGTGGAACAATCCTGGGAAAGGAGTAGCGCCCTCCCTTACAGGTCGGTGTAGTAGCTATTGAAAAGGAAGCCTTCTAGTCACCCTCAACTATGGTTGCCAACTTTACTTTTTATATTTACTGTTGGCCCTTGAACCTTTTCTTCCTCTTAACAACTTGATATTATTTTTGTATTCTACAAAATTTACTACGACTATTCATTTACATTTAGTGACAAAGTCCAAGAAAACAATTCATTTATGACACACAGATGAATTTTTTTTTTCTATATTACAAGTAGAGAAATATAAAGTTTGGATTTACATTTTCTTTTGAAGATAATACAAATAATACAGCAGTCTATTTGACTTTCCAGCCAATTCCATCCAGCCATTTTTTTTTCGTCTGTCTTCTGAAGGGAGGAACTGCTACCTGTTTTTTTTTTCTCCTCTTTTATAAAGTTATAAACTGAGTCACATGACTGCAAATAATTGTCTATCTTTCTGTTTCTTTTTATTCCTTTTTTTGCGACTTTATATTATTCTCAGAGTCTACTAAATTCACAAAAATTTTACGCTTTTGAGAACTTTTCCCACTGATGTTAACTGATAGTTTTTCTCTGGAGTCTGAGTGACAGCAAGTCTCCAAATGTCTCTAGTACACTTCTTAGTATTCTGGCCGATCTCAACAATGCTGGTCTCCATTTGTCCTCTAAATTTTCAAGTCTTCCAGTGACTGTACTGAACATGCCAATTAAAATTGGTATCTCTGTCACTTTCGTTTGGTTTGGTTGTCTAGGTTTTATGGCATATCAACCTTTGTTGGTTATTTAACGCCAAATCCATTTTTATGAAAATAGTTCTTTTTCAAACAATTCAGTTTAGGATAAATATGCAGTTTAAATGTAAGTACAGTTGAATTGTGAAAAACATTTCTATTTCAAGCTATTCAGTTTAGTCAAGCAGTTCTAACTCACCTAATTCAGTTTAATATAAGTACAGATTTTGTTTACACACAGTTAAATGTCAAAACTGTTCTATATTAAACAATTCAGTTTAGTGTAAAGTTTCAATGTCCAAAAACAGTTCTATTTCAAATAATTCAATTTAGCATAAGCACAAAGTTTAAATGTAAGTACGTTTAAATTATCAAAAATATTTATTTCAAGCTATTCAGTGATGTCAAACAATTCAGTTTAGCATAAGTAAGCTGTTAGTTCTATTAAACCCATAGATAGGGCCCTTATCAAGTGCTACCACACCAGGCCAGAGTGGACCTGGGAGCAATGGCAATGAAGGGGTGCTCTGCATTCCCCAAAGCTCCAGCATCACTGGAACCTCACCATCAGATTGTTTAGTTTCATATCCAGGACACTCATTGGGAGGGTGTCTTACCCCTCTGCAGAGGTTCAGTCTGTGTATTCTGGGTGAGTCACTTTCATGTTTCATAGTTTTTTCAGTTCTCTAGCAAGGCCTAGGTACTTATCTCTCTTTTCACTTTCTTTCTGTTTTACCCTGTGGTCAGCCAGAACGGCAAAGTCCACTATTCAATAGGTTCTCTTTTTTTTGTTGACTATCACTGAATCTGGTCATCTGGCCGTGATTAGGTGATCTGTTTGTATCTCAAAATCCTAGAGGAGATTGTGCGTCTCATTTTCCAGTACGGATTCTGGCTTGTATATATACCATTTGTTTTTATAGTCAAATTTGAACTTCTTGCACAATTCCCAGTGGATCACTTTCCCCACCGTGTCATGTCTAGTCTTATACTCTTTTTCTGCTTATTTACTGCATTGCGTCTAATCTATTTTTGCTTTGACATAGTTAGTCCTTATAGTATTGTTCATAGCTGCAATCAGAAGAGATTCAGTTTCTCTCTTTAACTTTACCTTTCTTGGCCATGTCCAAGTTATTATTATTATTATTATTTCCTCTTTTAGGTAAGACCACCCCCTAACGAGTGTCCTGGATATGACACTAAACAATCTGATGGTGAGGTTCCAGCAGTGCTGGAGCTTTGGGGAATGCGGAGTACCCCTTCATTGCCATCGCTCCCAGGTCCACTCTGGCCCGGAGTGGTAGCACCTGATAGGGCCCTATCTATGGGTTAAATAGAACTAACAGCATACTTATGCTAAAATGAATTGAGTAAACTGAATAGCTTGAAATATAAACGTTTTTGACACTTAAACCGTACTTACACTTAAACTGCGTGCTTATGCTTAACTGAATTATTTCAAATAGAACTGTTTTTCGACATTAAAACTGTATTTACACTTAACTGAATTATTACATATAACTGCTTGATTAGTTTGAAATGGAAATGTTTTTGACGAACTGTGTACTTATGCTAACCTGAACTGTTTTCAATAGAACAGATTATTTACATAAAAATGGATTTGGCGTTAAATAACCTATAAAGGTTGATATGCTATAAAACCAACCAAACCAAACTTATTTACTCTTTTATTATTAAAAATACAAGGAGGTGCCCGTGGTGTAATGATTATTGTCATAGGAAGTGGACATGGCGACACGAGTTCAAACCTGGACGAGACTGATTGCATTTCACATAGCACTAATACCCTTGGGAAAGGTATGAATCCAATTATTCTCCCTCCAGCTATGGATAAATAGTAGGGCAGACTAGGTTCTTCAGCCTTGGTGAGGCAACTAGTCTAGGAGAAGGAAAACTCTGAATTGAAACCTGTTAAACATCGCTTAAAAATTGACCTTGTGTCATATCCTGCCCGAGCAGAGGGGTTGGTAAATATGATTATTTACTATTTTAGAGTTTTTCACATCAGCATTAGCTGATGGTTTTTCACTGGAGTTTGAGTGACAGCAAGTCCCCTCAAGTCTCCAGGACTCTTCTCAGTATTCTGGCTGTCTTCAATGATGCTGTTGTTTGGATAGTCTCCACTCGTCTGCCAACTTTCAAATCCTCCAGGCCCTTTAATAATCCTTCAGTCATTGTGCCAAAAGCACCAAACACAATTGGTAAAATCAACACTTTCATGTTCCATAGTTTCAATTCTCTAGCAAGGTCGAGGTACTTATCTCTCATTTCACATTCTTTCAGTTTTATTCTGTGATCAGCTAGGACAGCAAAGTCGACAATTTTGCAAATTCTCTTTTTTTGTTGATTATTATAAGGTCTGGTCTTCTGGCCGAGATTAGGTGATCTGTGGGTATGTCAAAGTCCCATTGGAGTTTATGCATGCCATTTTCTAGGACAGGTGCTGGGTTGTGCATTAGTATTATTATTATTATTATTCCTTGGGCATCTCCTCTTTTTCCTGTCTTTTTATATGAACCTTAGGAAAAAAAAAATTTAATCTTTGCACAGAACTTATACACTATTGATTCAATATCTATATAGCAGATTAAATGGTTTTCAGTAATCCTTTCTTAAATTCTTTTTTTTACTATTATTTTTGAAACCATCCAACTTAATCTTAAATTTTTTTTACACTATCACTGTTTTTGATCTGATTAGGCTATTTGTTCCTAAACTATATTACTCTGTAGTGACAAAATCCAATTGGTTAAAAGATTTAGTTTTTAAAATCTGCTTTGACAGTATATTTCCATTTTGAAGAGAAATATTGAAAAAATTTCTACCATAATATGATATTCCATTAATTATTTTAAAAGTTTTGATTAGATCATCTCTCACTTTTCTTTCTTGCAAAGTACTTAATTCTAATTCTTCCAATCTTTCATTTTACTGTAATCTTTTAATCTTTTTATTTGTTTTATTACTCTTCCTTTTATTAATGATTTCTCACACCTATTCTTGAAAAAGATTCTATTTGTTTCTATATTCATGAGTATTTTACTTGATAGTTACTTTTCGAAGAGGATCTTGTGTTATAGGGGTGATTTTGTTGAGCAGGAATAAATAAAACTATTATATTAAGTGCTGTGATATTGTTATGTATTTACTCAATACATCTGCATGAGCAAAGTGCAACACAAGGTCAGTTTTTTAAGCTGAGTCTAAAATGTTTGCATTCACATTTCTTCTTCTTCTTCTTCTTCTTCTTCTTCTTCTTCTTCTTCTTCTTCTTCTTCTTCTTCTTCTTCTTCTTCCAAGGTTAAAGAGCCCAGTATACTCCACTATTTACCCATTGCTAAAGGGTAAATATTTGGTTTCATGCCTTAGCCAAGAGTATAAGCACTATATGAAATGTAAATGAACTCACATCACTATACATTTAATTGGCATTCATTTTTGCTGCATTTCCCAAAACGACTTGGCTCAGTCAGCTGGGGTTGCAGAATACACCAACTGCATCTCTGCAGAGGGGTAAGACTCCCCCAATGAGTGCCCTGAATATGACACTAAGCAATCTGATAATGATGCTCCAGTAATGCTGGAGCTTTAGGGAATGCAAAGTACCTCTTTATTACCATCACTCCCAGGTCCACTCTGGCCTGGAGTGGAAGCACCTGATAGGCTCCTATCTATGGGTCAAACAAAACTAAATTGTGTACTTATTGTATAGAAATAGATCAGGCATTAAATAACCTACAAGGGTTGATATGCCATAAAACCAAACCCAACTAAACCAAACGTAGGCAACTATACCATAATATAAAGGCCGGAGCAGTAGAATATGCCAACTGTATGTTTGCATAGGAGTAAGACCCTTCCCAACAAATGTCCTGGATATGACACTACACCTGCTGAGGCTTCAGTTCTGGAGTTTCGAGAATGTGGAGTACCCCTTCATTACCATTACTCTCAGGTTCACTCTGACCCAGATTGGTTATGCCAGTTAAAGTCCAATCTTTGGGTCAAAAAGAACGTTTCTATGATTTATGAAAGATTATTATAACTGAAATTTGAAACCATACTGCTGAGATCAAATTGTACAAGACAAGAATACTTGATAGAATTACTCAGACGAGTTGGCTGGGGCTGTAGAATATACCGACTGCTTCTCTACAGAGAGGTAAAACCCCTTCCCAACAAGTGTCCTGATATGACTGTAAACCATCTGATGGTGAGGCCCCTGTTTTAAAGCTAAAACTCCAGTGAAAAAAAATTAGTTAACACTGGTGTAAAAAAACTCTCAAAAGAGTAAAATAATTGTTGTGTGAATTTAGTAGACTATGAGAATAATATGAGTTGTAAAAAAGAGTAGGAAAAGGATTATGGGTCAACAGTTTTTTGGGGGAATGTGGAGTACCCCTTTTTGACCCAGAATGGTAGTACCTATTAGAGTACCATCTACAGGTTAAATAGAACTATTTAACCATTTAACTGTGTGCAAACAAATGATTAATATCAAATAGAATTATTAGTATTAGATAGCAGTACTTGAAACCACATTTAACTGTGTGCAACCACATGAGCTTTTGTTGTATAGCAGAGAAGGACAACAATGCTGATACATGAAAATATAAGCTGCTTCTTTTCTTTTTGTACTGATGAGAGAGTTGAGTAAGAGAAGGTCAAAGGTGGCACACACACAGGGGATGAGATATGAATCTTCAGTAAACTGCTTTCCGCTTCTTTTCAATGAATAGCAATACTTGAAATTATTTGACTGTGTGCAAACAAATGATTAATACTAAATAGAATAGTGTAAGATAGCCATCCTTGAAACCATTTAACTGTGTGCAACCAAATGAGCTCTGACATATTCAAAAATGTTACCTACCAACTATTGACTTACAACTCATATATATGATATGTACGTATAAACAGGATTTGGCATTAAATAACCCACAAGGGTTGATATGCTATAAAACACAACCAACCAACCAACCATATTTGAATAATTTGGACTTTTAGGTGTATCTATTGGGCACCTCATAGTCACATGTGATAATCACAGAATCTATCCAGCCCAATCAGCTGGGGCTGTAGAATACACTAACTGCATCTCTGGAGAGGGATAAATCCCCCAACCCAATGAGTGTCCTGAATATGACACTAAACAATCTGATGATGAGTCTCCAGTAATACTGGAGCTCTGGGAAATGTGGAGTACCCCTTCATTGCCATCGCTTTCAGGTCCACTCTGGTCTGGAGTGGTATCACCTGATAGGCTCCTATCTATTGGTTAAATAGAACTATTT